>JAHXMU010000473.1:486190-503684 GCA_019455685.1 Philornis downsi | reverse complement strand
CATTTACGATAAGAGTCTAATTTAGGGTAATAAGCACTCTTCGATATTAAACCATATGGAAGGATTAGCTTTTTAAAATTTCTACATTTTTCCAGCCATTAGCTTTTTATAAATTTTCTATTGAATGTACGAAAAACCACCGAAAACTTTCTATATTTCTGCGAGACCGTATTCCGCAGAGGGCGGCATTACAACTCGAAAAACGGTACTCGATTTTTGGAATATATTCTGACATCTCACAATATTATGAAACAAAAATTCAAAAATGTATCATTTTAGTCAAATATTGTAAAATGTCCTTTCTGGAACTCAGATTGTTTCCCCAACATAACGCTATACGATAAATATGTTGGAAACAGCCCGTTACAACTAAGAACTATTCTTCTCAAATCAGACTTTAATGGGAAAAAATTGACATTTAAAAAAGATTTTCATAACGATTTCTTCAAAAACTAATGATAGCTTTGTATTCCCAATCGCGACACTTTCAATATCGAACACTCGATCTTGCCATCGATGTCAGCTTTGGGTAGGATGTATAGGGTAAGCGTATTGGCATGAACTAGCTAACATATGAAGTTTGATTTCGTGATATCTCGTAAATCAAAGAAGCCTTGGAAAGTAAAGACAAATTTTGAATTTCACACCATCAATATATTCAAAATTCAATCGAATTTTAGGTCAATAGCGGAAAACGTTTCTGTAAGAGTAATAAAAGTAAAAAAATAGCCGGTTTTCACAATTCCAAATGTAAATTTCTTAAACATGCGATATGACAGATCCACTTGCAAATTAGATTCTAATTGAGGAGACCAAAAGCTTTTGGTTCGAGTTCCACATGGTTTAATTCGTTCATCAATGCCTTTTGGTTCGAGTTCCACATGATTTAATTCGTTCATCAATGCCTCCCAGGGCGACATAAATTGTTACTAATTCAAAACGAGAGAGCAAGAGAAATAGCACGTATTTTGAGCCGAAGTTTTCTGTAAATTTCAAGCTATTTTTAGCTAAACAACTCGGAATTATATTTAAGAATTGGTATCAATGTTTGACCAGTGCTATAGGACGCAGCTCGCCATCAGTGGCTAAGAAAGATTTGGCTAAACGAAATCATACCGACTGAATCATACCGAATCTAAGACCTTTAAGTCCTGTAGAAAGCAATCCAAATGCACGTATGAACTACCGCGAAATAGTATTTACTTAGTGTTATAGAAGAACTGCAGACTGTTATTTTACATTATTTTATCGCGGCTAACAGATACGAAAGGCAAAAGATCATGAGCAACATTTGCGACATCTGACATTTGAACTATAATTTTAAAGTTTGCATAAGCAGCAGTCCTCGCTCAATCTATTTAGTAAATAATGAAATTTTCGTTATATTAAATATAGGGTGGCGCACGAATCGTGCTGCAAACACAAAACGTAATAACGTATTACAATGACCGTTATTTAATAATGTCAAAGGAGTTATTTTTACCCAGAACGGCGCCGAAGACTTATCTGCTTCAACAGCATTTGGTTCCATCAAGATGGAGCAACTGCACACATAGCCAGGCCGGTTATGGCGGAGCTCCAACGAAAATGTTCAAACAAATTAATATCCAGAAACTACACTTTCCGCTGGCCCACAAGCAAGAGTCAAGCAAGAGGTATACAAAACGAAATCAAGGAACTTGAATTGAAGCAGACCATTAAAATAATAACTGAAGCTGTCATGACCTCAACCCTTCGGGCCACAATTAATAATTTTCTGATCAGGTGTCGCATATGGGTAAGAGAGCGTGGAGATCATTTACATTCTACCATGGTCAAAACCAATTAGTCATATAAAACAAAACTGCATTTTTTTGTACAATAACAAAATAAATGAAATACATTGTTTAAAAAAAGGTAATTTGAATTTCTTATTGCAGCAAAATTGGGGCGCCACCCTATACACCTGAATTCGACCAATAACTTATAATAACCCGTTGCACAATGTGAAGTTGGGTATTAGAAGTAAAGTACAGGGTGGCCCAGAATGAACGAAGTGGTGTGAATTCCTTATAACTTTTTTATTATAATTTTTTTTTTCTTTTCTTTTTAGTATTTTGTAAAGAAGACTTGGAGAATTTATAATGGAGCAATACACAACTGAACAACGTGCCCAAATCGTTGAAATTTACTTTAAATCAACGGTTCATTGTGTTGACTCAGCGTGCATACCGTCGTCAATTTAATGTGCGGGTTGCACCCTCTCAGTCAACAATAAACCGTCTTGTTGCAAATTTTCGAGAACAAGGAGCAGTAAGGAACCTTCCTGGTGCTGGCAGACGACGAACGGTGCACACGGATGACAATATTCAAGTGGTACAGGAGAGTATTTAGGAGGATCCACAAACATCAACCAGGAGACGTTCGACACAACTTGGCATCTCAAGAGGGTCGCTGCAGCGAATTTTGCATAGCATAAGAATGTTTCCATACAAAATTCAAATTGTCCAAGAATTGAAACCGACAGATTACCAGCAACGACTTGACTATGCAATTTATTTCCAGCAAAAAGCACAAGAGAATCCTAATTTTATTCATAACTTAGTTATGAGTGACGAAGCCCATTTAAAATTAAATGGGTTCGTTTACAAGCAAAACTGTAGGATATGGGCTACGGAAAACTCGAGAGTACTTCATCAACGACAATTACACACAGTTAAGTGTACTGTTTGGTGCGGTGTTTCTTCAGAAAGGATCATTGGCGCATATTTTTTTTTTGAAAATGAACGAGGTGTTGCCATTTCCATCAATGCTGATCGATATCGGGCCATGTTGGAAAATTTTGTAAGGTCAGCCGTGGAAAACCATCCGCAAATATGGTTCCAACAGGATGGAGCCACACACTGCGAGGGCCACAATGGCTCTTTTACGCGACATATTTCGTGAAAGAATAATTTCGCGTACAAGCAATTTTAATTGGCCTCCGCGTTCCCCGGATTTAACCGCTCCAGACTTTTTCCTTTGGGGTTATTTAAAAGCGAAAGTTTATGTAAATTTTGCGAAAGGTCGTGGAAAATGTGTTGGAAAGAGCACATTTGTGCGAAGCAGAAAATGGCCACCACTTGCGGGATATCATTTTTAATAACTAATCTAAAAATATTCCCCATAAATTTACTGTATTTAAAAAAAAAATTAAAAAAATATGTCTTAAATAAAAAGTTATAAGCAATTTACACCACTTCGGTCATTTTGGGCCACCCTGTAGTAAACAACATGTGCTAAAGTCTCCTCTTCTTCTTTGGTGGCAACTGGAATCGACATCCTTATTTATTATACGTCGCCCGCACAAAATAATTCCTAGCGCTCCGATCTTCTGCGCTTCTCCAATTCGTTACACCAAGCTTCGATAGTATTCCAAAAGCCCGGTCCTTCCAACGGAGTTTTGGTCGCCCACTTCTGCGTCGTCCATCGAGTTCGTTGTCGAAAACCTTCCAGAACATGGAATCGCTGTATTTTAATTCAATCGCTGTATATTAATGCGTTTGACCACGTCGATGTCGGCATATAGCTCATACAGCTCATTGTTGATGGGACGCCGATACTCTCCGTTAACGATGATGGGTCCATATATTTTCCGAAGTATTTTCCTCTTGAAAACTGCCTGTACTGATTCATCCGCTTGCGTCATAACATGTGCTAAAGTAGCATCGAAAAATGCTTCCTATGTGGACTGATATCACTGATATATAGCTTTCTGGATCTGTGTATCGAACCTATTAATCTGTGTTTAATAGGTTCGATACACAGATAACATTTTCAAATCAGCTATCCATGCACACAATTTTTCTTTGTTTTAATTACACTAAAAACTGTTTCATTGTATTACCAAGTCTAATACCCTGAGCTGGCAACATTTATGTGATCGATGCGTTATAAAATTCTCCGAATATGGAGACTGAAAAAAATTTATAGCCAAAATTACAACGCGAAAAATAAACTTTAGCACGTGCCAAAGTGTATTTTGAAGTTTTGAAATTTGAAAAAAATTGAAAGTGTAGATACAGTGTTAAAAATTGTATATTAAGTGCTGAATTCTTTGACATAGGATTTGTTTTATTTACCACTAAGCTATTGTCGCCAGCTCGCTTTATTGTAAATTATTGTATTCAATACGTTGTTTCGACAATTTACGCACAAGAGTTTTTGGTCTCTTCCCTTGCAGTTTCGCATTTCTGCTTGTACTATTATTCTTCTTATTTCGCTCACATAACTTTGATAACTTTTTTTGAACTAACTATTTACCAAGAGCATTTTGCGTTTTTTGAGTCGTCAGTCTTCTGTACACATTGTAATGAACTTAGAGTTGAGATTTCACTTCTACTATCGTAAAATTAGTTATATTTCTTCAAACGTCGTAGATTTTTACGTAATTTGTGGTTTCTTAGATCAACGTTGATTATCTTATTTCACAACACAGACATCATCTTCCTCATCAATCATATCTATCCCATGTACATACATATGTATATAGAATCATTTCTCCGGATTGTATATCAATTCATAATAAAAGCTTACATATCACCACAATAAGTTCTTGAATCCTTAGTAAAACGGTTTGGACTTTTTTCAATACTTTTCTCAAATCAGTAACCGCATTGCGTATAGCATCCTTAATGGCAACCAAAGGTTTCTTCAATGTATCGAGCATATCACTCAAGGCCTCCTTCAGTTGCATCTGCCCGCAACTCAAACTCGAGACCATAGCATCAATATTATAAAACATATTAACCGTCGGACCGGTAGCAGCCAAGAAAAATCCTACAGCTATAATCACTGAGCGACCTTTAGAACTACACAAAATGGGTATGGACAAAGTTGCAACACATCTAAGAAAATTAAGAATAACAATATGCGAATAAGGACAGTAATTCAAATTAAAGACTTACCTAACTTCTTTGCTGTATCCTAAAAGAATTACAATAAAGCCCAAAACGATAAAACAGATCCAGCGAGATGTATTGAGTTGGTTTGTAGACACACATTTGTACCAGATTAAAGTGATCAAAATTCCTATGATATATCCCACGAGTATGGTATTGAGGACCTCATGAATAGGTATTCCACTACCCAATAGCTTTTGAAATAATCTCCCAAAGAAAGTTTCTTTGTAGGGTTGTGGTTCATTATTTCTTGCATGTAATTTTCGCGAATTACGTGAATTCGTAGTGTTCATATTCTTGTTTATCAGGCGGAGAATTTCTCGTTGTCATTTTGAATTGAATACATTCATAACAATGAAAATAATTTCAAAATTTGAACATATTTTTAATGTTTTTTTTATTTTATACCTTATACTGGACTTAGACTATCATTCCCCTTAAACTACAGATGTATCTGCCACACTTTCACCATTTCTCAAGAAAGATATATGATACAAAACCTAAGAGTTATATATTAATATCTGTTAAATTGTCAAATAATTCGATACAACTTTTTATAAATTTATAAATTTCTAGAATGATTTTTTAACTACATTTAATTGTTGAAAGTTGTCGCTAAGTAGTTCTTTCTGAGACTGGCGGATGCACTTCAACCGAAGCAAGACTAAACGGGAAAAAAGTATTTTTATTAGTTGTATACTTTTATTTTTTACTTAGTTTACAGTTTATGACTTATGAGTTTTTTTGTCAGATAATTCTAATTATTTTTATAATTTACTTATTGTTTGTGTACCAAAAACTATGATTTGAGTTTTATTTTTGGTTAACAAGGAAATATTATTAAATATATTTTTTTGTTTAAATTATTATACAAAATTATATAAAATTCATGTGAAAAGATTTACACTTTCAGCTTACAAAATAAATCCAAACCTTTTTAAAGCGAAAATAAGCTTTTATAAGCATTGTCGGTTTTATATTTTACTTTCCATTATCCTTTTCTCGCTATTTGCATAATGCAATTGAAAGCCAGGATGTATATTTTGGGTTAGTCACGTATAAACTACTCCCTACAGTCTATATACTCAGCATAAACATAGAAGGATCAATAGGTTTTTAATTTTTTCTTATTCTTGTTCGAAAATATGAAAGAAACACACAAATTTCAGTCAGGTGAAATTAAACTGATTTGTTTTGTAATTTTTATTTTATTTTATTTTTTGTATTTTGTAATTTGTATAGCGTAATTCATTTAGAGGTACTGTACAAAATTCACGACAGATCAAACTGTTATCGCGTTTTATTACGTATTGCTTAAAATTTCATCATAGAAAGACTTAGCCCGACTGAACCCGGTGATCTCGTTGACATTCGATTCCAATAAGATGCCACTATTTACCACACCACCCGTGAGCACATGACATTACGGGGAGAACAATAGAGTGGATGTTTAAGTTAACGCTTCGGTTTAGTGAAACGGCCGATTTTGTCATGTGATATCACACCTCTTGACTTTTTTCTACGTTCCAAAGTTCACATGGATAAAACGATTATGATAAAGTAATTGGAGGCCGGCACTTTCATCGAAAAAAGTAATATTAGAATCGACTTCTTTAGAGAAGTAACGGCGAATATTAAAAAAATCAAATGTAAAAAATTTTTCTGTTGCATGGCAATAAAGTTTTCCCAACTATAATTGATATTTATTGCGTTTTTGAATAAAAATAAATTAATATCTATATATATATGATGGCAACGATATTAACATTTAATTTTTCCTCAATTTCTATCGTGAATTATTCTTGATTTTAATACAGGGGTGCTACAAGAGATAGGTGAATTGGTCGCCTATATCATGTGATATCACACCTCTAGACTTTTTCCTAAGTCCAAAGTCAACAACACTATCATCGAAAATGATAACTTCAGAATAGCCGATATTCTTTCGTTTTGCAATAAAGATTACACTATAAAATTGATTTTTATTTATTTATGTATTTAATATTTTAATAAAAGTAAATTTATATGTAATATCCTCTCACTTTCAGACATGGGAAATTGAGTAAGAAAGAGATATTCTACGCTTTAACGATGGGTTATTGTAAGAGATAAGATAAGATATAAGATGTAAGGTAAGATAAGAGGATAAGATGTGAATTGCCGATAAATACACGGTTTGTTCATCCAATTCTTGTCTTTGATTATGATTATACCATTTCCAAAATTTCGGTATGTTCAAGCAGACATTTCAAAAATCAAGATAAGTACAATATATTGCGATTTGATTTTGAGATGCTCGAAGTAAAGTGTTCATTGATTGTCTTAAGCGGCACAAAATAACAACTCAAAATTATAGCCAAAAGCATGATTTTTGATTGAGGCTACCAAAAAAAGTAAAAAATTAAAATGAATTTTGCATAAACCGGTGTTAAATTTCAAGACGGCTTGAATGTCTAGAATCTTCGCAGAGCAAAAATGTATTCCATAGACTCAGCTACAGATTCAATTATTTCATTGTAAATATTTGAATGATATTTTCGCGGTCGTAATTAATTCTAGGAAACAATCAGGTTAAAATGTTTAGTTTTTAGAACCAAACTATTTGAGTGTCGAATAGTTCTAAAAAAAACATTTGTCTCAGGAGCTATACCGAATGTCGTTAAAAGCGGATACAAGAAATTATCGTTAAGAGCTTTCACCTATGTTTTGTTTGCGTTATATCAATCCAACATATGAAAGCGCCCAATGAGGAACTCAGATCCTTACCAAATACTCAGTAAAGCAAAAACAAGGAAAACAAGGTTAATCTATCTCTCTATCAATATATATAAAAATCAATTGCTGTGCGTTAGTCTCGCTAAAGCTCGAGAGCGGTTGGACCGATTTGTCTCATTTTGGTCTTAAATTATTGGTAGAGTATTCCGGAAGGTTTAAAAGGTTTTATTTGAAGTGATAGATGGCGTTGGAGATGAGATTTTTGCAATTAATTTTTTTTACCACATTAACATTGAATCAAATAATGGTAGGTGACAAACATACCAGCCTATATGTGGCGCTGTTATTTATTTGAAGGCAACACAACGTTTGCCGGGTCAGCTAGTAATAAATATTTTGTTATAGCTTTCAACTAAAAGATGGGGCAAAAGTAATCACGTAATGGTTTTTTTTGGTGTATTTTTTTTTTTTTATAAAGAAAAAAACAACAAAGGAATCGATTATTCTGCGTTCTTGGCTTGTCGATTTGTATTCGAAATAAGTCTATCCATTTTTTTTTCCTTTTATTAAAAAAAAATACATCAAAAAACATCGGATGATTACTTTTGCCCCACCTTGTATAAAAGCAGTCGTATTCGGTATATTGTCAAATAAATTAACGTCGACCTACCATTCCGACGTGATATTGTAGTCTTTACACATATTAAAATCGTCCAATCTCCTGTTATGTTAGAGCCAAAACTAGTCTTAACATTTGTTGATATTAACTATATTAGCAGTTATGAACACACGAATTAATAATTTACAAAGATTATGTGCTTCATTTACTAATAGTTGTATTCGCATTATCTCATGCCAGGTAATCTACAAAGAAATCATCCATAACAATAAAATAAAGTTTCTAATACATATCAAAAGGCCAACCGTTCCTAATGACTTTTTATCGACTTGGAGCAGTCTTTAATTTATTTAAATGTTCGCAATTGTTTCATAAAACCGGCATTTGGTTGTATACATTCCCTTCGATTTTTGACATATTTATAGGAGCTTTCAAAATCCATTTTGTGATAACGCATAAGATATGCGATGCAAATACTAGATGATCTAGACACACCGGCATTACAATGAACCAAAACACGACCACCGGCAGAACGAGCTCGCTCAATGAAATCAAATGATTTCTCGAGAACACCATCCATCAAAGAACTTTCGGGTAAATCTAAACAGGCCACATGTAAAGCCTTAATATTTTTTGGAACATTCTGTAAAGGACATTCTATGCCAGCACTTAGTATATGTGTTATTTGATATTGCTTAATATTGTCCAAAGTCACCGAGTCTTGAGATCCCAAAAAGAGAAAATCATCCAAAATACAAGCAGGAACAAAGTCCGGTTTGGTGTCAAGCACAAAACCAAATGTAATGGGTTGTTGCAATTTTCTCTTCTCCTGGGAAGTTGATGTCCCCACATAACGTTCCCCTGTTGTGGTGGTAACTATGGTCTCACAATTTCGAAGTTTATGCCGTTTGGCTATCAAGGCATCAAGAAAACTCATTGTTTGACTTAAACTTCTAACATTTATTGCGCAATTTTTAAATCGTCTTCGTTGTAATGCACCCGGTACAAATATAAACCGGATGCCGGAGCCAAAAGTACACGAGGGTCCCAACTATTTTTAGAGGGTATTGTTAACATTTCATAAATGCGCTTTTCGTTAATACGATTTGTGGCCACTGCTAAGAGTGAGCCTACTATGCGTCTCACTTGCTTATAAAGAAATGATTTAGCTTTGATTTCAATATCCCAATAGTTGTAGTGTTCTTCGGCTTTTGGGCAAATTGCTGTTGATTTTCCAGGTCTAATATTTATTTCATCCAATTTGCGCAAGGTATATCTGGGATGATCGCGGGTGGGTGAATGTTGACGACTTACACTCATAAATGTTCGGAAATCATGCACACCAAGAAACATACGCGATGCTTCTTTCATGCGATCTATGTCGAAGTTGCCGTCTCTGGAAAAAGGAAAAAAGGATGTTAAGTGCACTGACAGGTTTTCTTATTAGAAATAAACTAAAGTAAATAAGATAAACAAAAAAAAATTAAATCAAATATGCTAATATTACATGCTAGCATTTGCATGAATATTGTTTTATGCTGTCAATTCTGAGACGAAATTAAATTGACAACACTTCGCTTAGAGCAACTTGAATCTCAATAATGTCAAATATTATAATGTTAATATTATCTATTCAGCATTTGTTTTTGTTGTAACAATTTGAATGTAACTGAGTTCACCCTTTAGATCGACGTCTCTTTGGAATCCTTTGTAGTATGTATAGGTAATTATCAAAATTTTGGCTTGACAATTACAATCTCAATTTCTAGAAATAGATTGTTCGTTACTTTAGTTGTAACAGCTGGACCAGAATATCTCCTTTTGAAATGTATTGAATAGTAACGCTAGTGTATGGCAATTGTCCTATTGTTGCTGAAACGATCTGTCGGTACAGTTCTCTTTCCGAGTGCGTACTATAAAAGCACCGTTTTGCTTCTGTTTCATGAGGTACCTGTGAGGGTTTTAAAACACCGTTCTTAGCAAAAATAACAAAAAATTGACGAACTTATGTTTTTGTGACAATGTGGTATAAGAATACATTCGGATCCTCCATTCTTCTTCGTTGTTGTAGCTTTTGACGTTATAAGCCGTTAGACCGACATTGTTTTCGAGCAATCATATAGGAAGACCTTTTTTGGTCAATTATTTTTTTTTCTATTGGTTTTTGCGGCATTGGGAGTCCTTTCCTTGTCCCTTGAGCAATCTCTTGATCCGGATTTAGTGATGAATTTTTGGGATATTAATTGTGTTTGTAAAATTTTATTTTTGCAACTTTAAAAGGTATTTGTGAATACGGTCCAAAATGTACATAATTAAAGATAAAGGAGCAGTTAATGGAATTCATGTCAAAATGTTTTCTTAGATATGTGGCTCTCCTTGTGCCTGCTCCTAGCACAAGGATGACATATTGGATACAAACCACAGTAGTATTGTCTTATATCTATTACTTTTAGCTCCGGTGCCCCACCAGAGTTACTATGTATTACAACTTATTAAGATAAATGTAAGGCACCGTCCTGAAACTGCGAATATAAATCCTTTGAAATGAAATTTTCTCCTTTTGACCAATTCTAATTTTTTGATTCGCAAACTGCACGTTGCATTTTATCTCAACAAAAATCGCTCAATATATCCAAATTTGACTAAATTTGGAAATAAACAAAAGAAATGAACCTATCAACATACCGAGCGGGATTAGTCGATTTTTTTTTAACTTACAAGCATAGAAGAGCAATACAAAGGACAGAGATTTAGGTTGCTGTAGTTAGGGATTACAGGGAAGAATATGAAATTCGGAAATTTATATGAGAGATATCAGAAGAGGTGCCCCAATATAGACCATTCGCAATCCTCAACTACAATCTGTCAAAATTTTGGCTATGCCAAGAGTCAAAAAATTTCATAACGATGTACGTCAGGCGTAAAAAAACAGAAAATTGGAAACATTTGAGAAAATGGGTTGGTTTCGAAAATCTTAATAATAAAGGAAATAATAATGTCGCTGTGTGTATATCCATATCCAATCGTTAAATTACCAAAATTATTGATCTTCAAATGAGAAATACGTATGGCATCAGACAAACTTCAACCAAATTTGCAACCAATAGTTAACACCAAACTCGTAATTTGGTTTAGCAAATTTTTTACAATTTTTTGGTACAACTTTGCATATATTATACTATGTACACATTACACATATACTATGTACACATTTGTACATTTTCTACAATGAAATATGCTCTTCAACAAGGAATAGAAGGCTAAATGAAGTATAGTAAATGTAAAATGTACTCCTGCTTTGCTTCAGGACTACTACTAATCCCTGCATTACGACACATCATAGTTCTGATTTAAAACACTGATTCAAAATAAGCTTTTTTAATCACTTTTTTCCACGGAAACTGCTCGGTTTATCATGAAAAATAAACATCAAAATGTCGATACTGATTATTTTCTAGCTGGGAAAAATCATGCCCATGATCCTTTTTCTTCAAAAACTTGACGAAAGTAGTGAGGCTTTAGTAAAATACATTTTTCAATAAGTAACTACATACCGTCCTCCTTCTTCCACTGATTTTTTTTTTAAATTTCAGTTCTTCGCGTTCGACACACTATTCAGTTTTGTTAGGTAAAAGAAAAATTACCCATTAATAAGATATGGGAGAACTTCTGAACTTTGCACGCATTTAATTTTAAGACTCACGCAACGGGCCCTACAGTTTAATGTCAGATCCGAACGTCACAGTCTAATATGCATTTACTAGGCTCGTTGAATGCTCAAGATTGTGTATACTGACCACGGCGCCGCCGTTGGTATATAACTTTTAAACATTCTAATAAAATGTAGCCCCATAGTATCCCTTATATAACTTACTGCAAAAAGAAGCATCGGTCAATCTCCTCGACTGGCAGAAACGACTCGTAACTCCGATTCCTCAGACTTTCAGTGTCCAAATGACCCTTTTTAGCTACAGCAATGCGATAGAGGTAGGTGCGACCCAAAGCATTATAGCGACAGTGGAAAGAGTCAGGAACAATACTGGTATTCAGCACCCTGATCGGCAGGCATTGCTTACCCAATGTTCGATTCAACACACCAGTTACAGTCTGCACATTATACTGACAGCCATCATTACGTTGGAGATCAACGTGTATGGTCGAATGCAAGGCATGGACACCAGCATCCGTCCTTTTAGGTATATGAAAATTTAGCAAAGAATCACTTTTATACTCATCACATTCATACCTACTTGATAACACTGTTTGTATTTCGTTCACTGGTCGCAACACCCGTAGAGCTAAGTCCAAGCAACCCTGTACCGAATTGGTGTCCACACGTTGCTCTTCCAGCTTATTTATTGTTTTCTGTATGCCTCTGTTGAAATCATGGAACGTTTCATTGATTATTTCCTGGAAATATATGAAGAACTTACCGAAAACGTGTACCAATGTAGGAGATCTCTAACAAGTATCGATTCATTTTGTCTGTCACAGAAAAATCATATTTTGTTTACTTCTCAGTTTGAGGTTAGCTTTTTCTCAATGCTAATACAGGGCTGAGAACACTTCATAACAGAACAGCTGGAACAGTGGGAAATAATGGAAAATAATTGTTAATAGCTATTTTGTGATAGTCCCTAATCCTGAAATAGCAAAAATAACTGATTTCACATTATAATACGTGTTATATTAATATTTTCGGCCTCCCCACATCACAATTAATGAATAAATAAATTAAAATTTGTTTGAACGAAGAATATACCGTATATGTAAGATTGTGCCTTTTTGCAAAACAAATTAATCATTTCTTGGAAAGAATACCTCAGTATCGCCTAATAGTGCAATCAATGTTAAGTCAGCTGTTTAGAACCAACTATTTACAAATCAGTCTTAAAAACTATCTTACAGTCCATGGAGGCAGAATTACATTTAAAACGGCAGCGGTTTAATTATGGAGCAAAATAATTTGGCATTTCGTTCATGTATTCATGTAGAATTATTTTTCATATTACTGCTAATTAAATGGAATGTGAACAAAGCGCTCTTATTAAATCAAAATCGTATCTAAACTATTGGACTTTTAGAGACCACGTATATAGAAGATTAGAATTAGACAAGTCATATGCGAGTTCATGCTTACAATTTTTGGAACAATAAAGTACGTAAAGTACATCTAAAGAGTAATTTGACTTTCGGGCATACTTCTGTCTGGTTGCTAATCACTCGCCCCATATTTTCAACATTCAATTGAATTTTAGCTAGTGCTAAAAACAGTCTAGAATAACCATTTAAACGTGTACCTTTTGCCTATAACTGTCTCATTTCCTGTTTAAACTCTGCACATTCTAAAAATTTAATAATATAAGATAAATTTAAAATATCTGTAAAATTTATTTTATACCTTTTTAATTATATTTTAAAATCATCCCACGTCATTTCAGAAATTCTCACTGACTTCAGTTTATATATATGTATTTACTTATTCTCAGAAATTTTCAATAGATTATATGATTTGTTATTAACCTATCAACATTTTCTGTAACTTTTCGTAAAAAATTCAATTTAAATGCTTTTTGAAAAAAGGACAGAATTTTTTTTACAGTCATTGGTGGTTTGAAAGATAAAAGTTTAATAGTTCTAAATAAAATTGGCACATTTGAATTTGAATATTCTAAATGCTTACATTTGAGGAAAATACATTTTATTCAATTAGTTAAAAAACACTCAACTTTGTAATTCTCTCTCATGTCGGTGTTCAAATAGTCACCGACTGTTTCAAAACTACTTCTGCCGATAGGAGTTAAAAGCCAATACATTATGTCGCCGGTAACAGAGCCGACTGCGCTAGCCAGAAAATGGCGCGGCGATCGTCTGAACCAAGTCGGCTTCAAACTCAGAAGAACAAATGATTGATCTCTCTGCAGTGTACCGTTCAACAGCGTCCTTAAACCGCTAATGAGAAAAATCGCAACAGGGAAGCACTAACTTGTTTCAAATCATTAGAGCACCCCTTAATAATTTCGAGCACTGAAATTTCGGCGAATCGGCACACAATGCCATGTGTCTACGATAAAGATCCAGAACAGGAAAGAAATGACAGGCTTTGGGATACACTGTGGTACAAAATCCTCAAGTACCCTTTCAAATACTCGGAAGTATTAATGCAATTGGGCTTTGAACCAATAGCTCCAGTAGCATGTCGATCCATATTTGGGGGGACGAAACTGTTATTGCCGAATATTTTCGAATATGGTGCGGGTATGATTGATTGCGTGCTTGCATTTTATGTTCATTATCTATTTTCCCATAGTCGCTTATATTCGCAAAAAGGACGGCTTTCTTGGTTTATATAGAGGTCTGTCTCCTATGGTGCTCGGCTCCATCTGCGGCCATAAACTCGGTATAAGAGTAGCAAATACCTTGGTTGGGAGATGTACAGAGGCTCCGAAGGATGAAATCGAAATAAGTGAAACCGAGCTGTGAGTTGAAGTCGATTTGTGTAAGAAATTGTAAAAAGTTATCGATCCGAATGGCGAAATTTGTTTCTCCCAGGTACTTTTGGGAAAGAAAAATGCCACTGTCCACATGCTTTTGGTATAACTGGAGTTGTGCTTCTTAGTAGACACTTCATATTCGCAAGCATGGAATTTAATTCGTAATAAATTTTTGTTTGAAATTTTTTTTTTTTTAGCCTCGACCACTTTAAACGTGATGCCGTCGTGACTATCTCTGGCATTATTATTTCCCACCCATTTCATGTCATATCAATTCGAATGATGGCCCAATTCATAGGTCGTGAAACATTGTACAAGTCTATTTTCGGTTCCATTGGAGAAATATATAGAACTCAAGGTATTTGGGGATTCTTTGCTGGACTTGTGCCCAAGTTATTATACGAAGTCGGTTGTGGGTTGTTAACAAGTTCGACGTTGTATGTATTACATAAATATGGGGATACGAAAGAAAAGATAATTCTTAAATGGATTAGCCGTATTGCACGAGTAAGACATAAATAATTGTTATGTTTTTACCAAT
This sequence comes from Philornis downsi, assembly GCA_019455685.1. Taxonomy (NCBI): domain Eukaryota; kingdom Metazoa; phylum Arthropoda; class Insecta; order Diptera; family Muscidae; genus Philornis; species Philornis downsi. The sequence goes on along the minus strand of JAHXMU010000473.1, from coordinate 488,396 downwards.
ATTGAAATAGTACTCTGTATCTAGTTTACGTTTACTACAACTCTATATCCTTTGGACGTAGTGTCGACCTGCATGACTGTAACTGGATCTCGACTGGTGGCCGGGCGACCGCCAATGATGCCGAATTACGAAAATTGTCTGAAATGTTTAGAGGATTTGGGAAGACGCAACCAATTATGGAGGGGATGTCGAAATTTTGGTCGTACATACAGATGAAAATGGAAACTAACCTGGGAGCACAAACTTCTGTGCTTTATTTTTTCCAAACCCTTTGTTATTATAATATAAATTGTCCTATTAAAGTATGCCAAAGGTTATTCAATAAACTAGGCGATTAATTCATGTTTTGATTAATTGAAAACTGACTTTCTAGGGCTATCAAATCAAATAATTTGAAATCTGTTTAAGCAAAATTGAATAATCTATCTGTCCAAAATCCAAATATTTTGTGTGCGCTGACAGAAGGAAAGATAAATACAAGGAACCGGTTAAAAGAAGTTGCAGTGAGAAGCAATACAAAATATGCAACATTCAATTATTTGATCATTCAATTGATCAAGTTAATTGAGTAATAGTTTTGAACAAAACAATTATATCAATTAATTGAGTAGTCAGGTTGGTAAAGCAATGAACCTCTATATTAACAATTGACTTTAACTTAGATAAAAAGGTGTCAGGATGAATAAAACAATGACGGAGAGAATTAGAGTTTAAAATAAATCATCGTGTTTATGGAATGAAATAAAATTTACTTTGATCAAGGGTCTATCAGCAGATCACAACTCTTTACATTTTGGCAAATTACAAACAAATTTATATTACACGGATTGTACGGAAATATGTGATTATATAATTGTTAAAAATTGTGTCATAACTATTTAAATTGAAGGTGTTTGTGGAGTTATTTGTTAAGTTGAAAAAGTAGTAGTAATACAATATATATACATTATGTTAGACCAATTTTTTTTTGGCTTCGTCTTGGTTCAAACGCAACGTGGGCTTTAATGGCTCACAGGATGCAGCGTAGTTTAGCAAATCGGAGATATTATGTTCGAGTCGCCTTAAAACGGGATTAATATACCGATTTTTATGATGAATAAAAATTTTGACATGTGGATTTCGCATCAAATTAGATTGCATGGAAACATTGAAACAAGAGGTAAATTACAAATCACATTAAATAATTGACCCCAAAACCAAAATCTATGCTAAAATTTGGAACAAACACTCACGAATTCAAATCTGCAACTTTTAGGTTACATTCGTGTTACACACATACATACGCGAATATCTTCCATGTCACCAACCGATTGAGGGGTGGTCACCTCAAACACTAAGCAGTCAAATAACTTGTAACACAAGTAATAGCTGGTCAAATTACAATTTAGAATATCATTTCAATGATTTGAGCAACAGAATACGTATAAACTCAATGAATAAGTCACATTCCGTTCACGGTTTCAAAGAGATTTTAATTTGTTTTCACATATAAAGCTGGGACGCAGCTCAAACGAAATTTTTGTTTACAATAAAGAATATATGACGTTTTCGATAATTTAAAATTTAGGTGGTGAGCAGTTCTTTCTTTTAATGCTATTGCGTTTTAGCCTTAAAAACAATGGCACGGCAATAAACCGATCTGACGGATTTAACACCTTTGTGGATAATTTGGTCAAAACGTTTGTACAAACATATATATATATATATATATTTATTTATATATATTTAAGCTGTATTTAATACACGTGACTATTATGCGTATGGTCGTGGGTACTAATCTTGATACGGTCACCTTTCTTTCCTCAGGAGAATGACGTACGGAGTCGTCATTAAGCTGTAAAAATAGAATGCGTGTAAGAGCACTGAATGTAAGAAGGTTTTCCTTCCTTATTCCATTCTTGAAAATGTTTAAATATTTATTCAAACGGAATAACTACATTAAAAAAGGAAAATGTAGATACATTAGGAATAGAGCCAAGTCTCGGAAACAGAGCATTCCGTCACAAAAATGGTGCAATAGAATGTCTCAAAATCACCAAAATATTGTAGTATAATAATAAGAAGAAAAACAGCCAAATTTAAATGTCCTTATAACTCGGAAAAGAAATATTCAGTCGTCAAAATGATGAAATGTTATGCCTGCAGTGGCTGCTTGAATGATGTCTTTACTGGAAGTGATTTTTGACTATTGACTGCAATGCTTTAT
>JAHXMU010000473.1:472826-486180 GCA_019455685.1 Philornis downsi | reverse complement strand
TTTAATTTGCGTTTCGATATCAGCCCCTTTTTATATTAGCGATTTTTTTGGAAAGTTAAGAATAAGTCGGATGTCGAAAATTATGTTGTTTTGGCTCTTTTTGAGCATATATGTGCAATATTTGTGTCTTGGCAATTTTTACCATGTGAATGACTCCGATCTGAGCAATCCTTTTTCTGTGTTTGGTGTTTTTTTTAATTTTTCCATGTTTCTGGATTTTCGTCAGTTGGGTGCTTCTTTTTTAGGAATTAAATATATGGCAAAATCAACCAAAATCTTTTCAAATTAACAATTTTCTCGTTTCAAATTAAAAATGACGTTTAAACAGATACTGGTTAATTATTAATCAAATTGAGCCAAAATTTGAATTTTTAAATGGAAACGACTTCAACTCCAATGCGAAATTGGATAATTTCGCGGCAATCGGTTCAAAGCACATTTCCAAATTCAAAACTATGTCGTTTACAATACTTAAGTAATTTTTTCATCGTAACAAAAAGTACAACTCTGCGTCAGAAAACATAGACATCTGACTGCTGTCACACAATTTAACTCACATAACCTGAATGTGACAGTTGGGCTGTTTGTTATCGCAAAAAATTGGAGAACCAATCGACCGGTTCCATAATAACTGCCCGCCGCACCCTGTAGTTGGACCAGAACTATTCCAAAGGAAATATTAAAGTTTGAAAAATTGTTAGATCTTACTCTACGGCAAAAATCATCACAAACACGATGCCTTATGTTGAAAATGAGGACCCACAACAAAGCAAGGAAGTCTCCGAATGGATACGATTCGGTATGCGTCTGGGCGTAAGTGCTGCTCTTCATCCTTTGGAATACTCTAAAGTGTTGATACAGTTGGGATATGAGCCGATACCACCAGTGCCTGGGCGCTCTGTTTTCGGAAAACCGATTATGGTATTGCCAAATATATTTCAGTATGGTTAGTTGGTTATTTTTATTTAATTTGTCTGGACTGACATGACAAGCTTTTGCCCTTCCACAGCTGGTCATATTCGCAAAATTGATGGGTTTTATGGCTGCTATAGGGGTCTGACCCCAAAGTTGGTTGGTTCCATATGCAGCATGGTGTTCAGTGAGAAAATCGCTGACCGTTTGGGTCTTAAGGCAGTGGAGGAGACAAAGGATGAAGACTTAATGAGCGATGATGAGCTGTAAGTTTATATTATTGCCGACAATTACACTTTTGAAAATTTGCAGATTGTGGGATATTTATTGCGTGCATTTTAAAATAGTTGAGTTTTGGAAATTTCTTTTTCTTCATCTAAAATTTACTGGGAACTTAACTTTCGCGGATAGAACCCCATATTTAAGACAGGAATTCCATACTTTATCATAACGCGCACTTTGCTCCATAACAATGTTTATGCCCTTATTAAGTTAAGAATAAGAAAAGTTTGAAAACAGGTAGCCATAAGTCTGTTGGAATCTAGAACAAATTTTTTTTTTAAGATTATGACATTTACGTGCTTTTGTCAACCACCACAACGAGGTATCCAAAATCATGAACTTTATAAACTGGATGAACATAATCATGTCATCCCATAATCTATATCTGAAAGTGAAATTTGTTTTTGTATATTTCAACTTCACAAATAATGATTCACGTTTTAATTACTCAACTAAGCTAAAATACCGAGTCATTTGTGAATAATATTTCATTGTAAATTATAACAACAAAATGTTATTTATAATACGCTGCTCAGCCGAGCAATAGTTAGAAAAGAAACTCCTAAAAAATTCAAACATTTTCGACTCTGTCGCTGATAGCATTCAATACTTCGGCATAAGATATTTTCCTCATAAATGAAGTTATGTTACGCACATAAAATGGACATGTAGTTGAGCAAATGTATTGTCTCGTGGGGGTTTTGTTGGAAGGCCTGATCTTTGCTAGGGGTGGGGATTATCACTACATTATGACTATCTTCCCAGTCTTGGTAGCTGTCTTCTACGGGGATAATTATTCAGGTCATATGGTATCAATAGCCTCTTATTGGCAACGAGATCGTTTCCACTCTTTAAGTATCTAAGGGGGTTAAGTATTTTCCATCAAAATTTTGATTGTTGAGGCAAACTGGCTGTTCATATGTCTTAAGGAATTTGTGAGATAATGGCATGTCATGCTGTAGCAGAAGGAAATACAGGTCTTAAGGAAATCGTCCTCATTCTTTACTAAGAGGCATCCGAAAAAGACGCCAAATGTGTTATCCTGTGTCATTTAATTGCCTTTTGTGTCATTATTGTATCTCCCAGTCGTTGCTCCAATGTGAGAGGCAGTTTTTGTGCACTTATTCCGGCACTTTACTTTATCCTTGATGAAGGTAGCACGTTTGGAAAAATAAGAAAATGTTGTAAAATTAAACCGAGAATCTTGGGATTACTAACGATGATTTGAGGTCACCGTCGATTAATATTGAAGAAAAAGGTTAATCGGTACAAGTTTAGGTACCTCTCCTCGAGGTACGCCCAACCGGCAAACGTTTGCCTATCCCATGTTCAATAAATCTTGAAATGGAACAGAGCGACTAATCCTGTCGAAGACATTGTGCAGGTCAAGAAGAATGTAATAAATTTGCATGGACTAACGTAACGTATTTTGTTATGGTCGATGGTCTCTTATTTCTCTATCAGGAATCCGACAAGATAGTATTTTAGAGCCCGAACTTCTCTCATGTGCAGATGACTTAAAACTATTTCGTGCAGTATTCACTACAATCCACATATACAAATTTGTATATTTTAAGTAGCAACATTCTTGATAAATTTGATGGCTACTTATATGTGGGTGTAGTGACAAGAAATCAACTCGGAGTAATTCAATAATCTCTGTATACATTAATTACTATTTTCATCGCACGGTATTTACATCGCACGTTTAGAAACGATTTGTAAATTCCTTATTGCATTTGGAAAGCATGCCTTATCTTCTATCTACTGTACGCATACCAGTTTATATAGACATTTCTATTGTCTTCTATTTTAAACTTTAAAAATTTAATTTTTCATGGCTCAAGCTCAGGATTAGAAAAATTGTTCATTGTTATTATCTAAAAGGACTAGATTTTTGGAGTACTATCGAAGCTTGTTGTGACTATTTGGAGGAGAAACACAGAAGGCCGAATCGCTTGGAATTATTTTCAAAGTGCTGAGTACAATAGATAAATATGTGTATTCTAGACGCCGCCTAAGAATGAATTATGCAGAATAAATGATATTGCATATCATTACGAAGCCGATACTGATTATACTAATTATGATTATATTGATAGTACCCTATTAGAGCTAGTAAACAAGAATGTATGTTGATATGAATTATCGTGTACAGTTGTTTTGAAAATACTACAGGTAATATGATTTTCTGAGCTGTAATCTACTGTTACAACGTAGTTTTCCCCCAAAACTATACAAGTCCAAACAAGTAACATGTTTGTGGTCATTCGCAATGTGAGCAGTTATATGTTTAGTCTTCGTTTTATATAACTTATCCTTTGAGTGATTTTTTTGTCACCTGAGGGTCCAGATCGTTTCTTCACTATCGGTCTAAAATTGGTCTTTAATGGCAGCCCAGAAGGAAATACGAGATATCCCGCAGAAATCAAAGATCATTCAAGTTTATATCTTTAATTTTAGGTCTATATTTTTAATAGAATCGGAGTTTGGGTAAAATATCACTGATTTTGGAAATAAATGTGCAATATTACCTAACATGATATGAGTGTAATACGTCTGCTTTCGCTTCCCCAAAGGTGTGAATTCCTTGGCACACAGAGGTCACCATGGGGCTTATTCTATCGGCTTGTGGATTATAGTTTTACTGAAAATTTGGTTACCCTCATGAAAATATGAAAACATTTGATACAAAATAGTGTATACCAGAAAGTCTTAACTTCACAAATACTTCAAATACTTCACAAATATTACATACTAATTAGTTCTTTGAAACATCTTGTTTTCTATGTTTTTTATTGCTTCCTTATGTTTCGATGTGCAAATATTTCTTTATTGTAAGATGACTGGCTTAACCACAAGAATGTGTTTCAATAATAAAATCTAACAAAGCCGATTTACTAAAGCACCTCCCTGTTTGTATTGACCACACGGGCAGGAGAAATAAAAACATAGCTTTTAGTGTCGATTTAACAAAAAAGTAGCATGAATCTCCTCCGATATTTTGCCCCGATGATATGATATTGAGATCGGAGACCTAAGAACCAATAAAGTGGCACAGTTTGAAAGAACCATAAAGCGTATGCTGCGTACAAAAATGGAATCTTAAAGAATCATCCAATCCCTTTTTTCACGGATTATTTCTTCCTAAATTGGGAAGATGACATTTAGATCTCAAATATTTTCGATTCTAGAAAAAATACAGGAATCAATCTGCCACCATTTCTTCTATTATCACAAAATTTGAGCAGATGTTGAAAAATCAAAGTTTTTAAATAAGTTCTGTGAATAAAGCAATGTATTTTGGTCATTATTTGACATTATATAGTTGTCAATTACGTATACCTTAAACTAAACGTTTGAAGAACTAAACATACATATACCTATATATTCAACAGTTTAATAGGTGTATTAAATTTTAACATTCTTTTTCAGTTATCTGCAATATAAACTCAATTTGAAACGGGATGTAGTCCTTAGCATATCCGGCGTTATCATCTCACAACCGTTTCACGTAATTTCCGTGCGAATGATGGCCCAATTCATAGGTCGCGAGTCATTGTACAAATCAATTTTCGGTTCCATTGGAGAAATCTATAAAACGGAGGGCATTTTTGGATTCTTTTCGGGCCTCATTCCCAAGTTGCTGTGTGATGTGGCCTGCTTGGTATTGACCAGTTCAACAGTGTATTTGTTAAATAAATATGTAATCAAAGACAAAATGGGCCGGCAATATAGTGTAGGATTCACACAAGTAAGATAGAAGAGCATATAATGGAACCAATGAGAATATTGTCTTATCCTTTTAATGTGTAGTATGCACTTGCGAGCATTTTATATCCATTGAATGTTGTGTCTACCTGCATGGCTGTGACAGGATCGCAATTAATGGCCGGTCAACCTCCCATAATGCCAGATTACAAAAACTGGCTGGATTGTTTCAACGATTTGCAAGCACGCAATGAACTAAAGCGAGGCAGTTCAATATTCTGGAGGTAAAGAGCAAGGCAAATTTATATATGGCATTTTCTTAATTACATTTTGTTGTCCTCTTTTAATATAGATCCGCTGGAGGTTTTGCCAAACCCATGCTGCGTAACAACGGCGGTTATGTTCCACTGCCAACTTTAGCCAAGTATCAATAGATTGACAGGACTAAAACGAGAGAGTGAGCCTGAGTTTGGGAGGTCGTTCAACGACGCAAAACTAAGCACATACAATCTATTACTACGGCTATCTCTCCCGGCCCAAATATAGCATTATTTCATACACACAGTACGCATATTTCGTATTCATACCATCTCAACAAAGAAAAACATTGACACTACAGAATTTGAGTAATTGAAAAATTATTGCAAATAATGTAAGCGAATTCTGGGTGTCAGTAGGAGACTGTGTGGCTACGAATTATTTCAGCTACAATGTTCAAGTATCTTTTCATATTTGTTGTCGTTAAGAACGACATTTATTTTAATTTTTAATTAATGAAAACGTCGCGGCATTTATTATCCTTTCAAATTAATTAGAGTTGATAAACTCTCTGATGTTCTGCAATTCATTTATTTGTGGATATAGAATATGCATTGGGTAAATTAATTATTACGAATTGTACGGTTCAAATGCTCAACTTTAACGTTAGTAGCATTTGATCAATGTTAAAATATTTTACACGCATAGATTGCCTTTCTCAATAGCAAAAATTTGGGTTCTATGAAGTCGGTTGGAAGCGGGCACAAATGTTTATGCTGAGCGCTAAATACCTCCTCTTGTTCGGAAGAAGATGCGTGAATATTATAAATACTAGTTTGAAAACACGACTTGCATAATATTCCTTATATATTTAATTTATTGTACTATTGTGTAATTATTGTATGCAATGGACATCTATGAAGAGATTTATCATATACTTCAACCGTTTTGTTTCTAATTCTAGAGCGTTATATAATACCATTTTCATTTTGTAATTATTTTTATTTTGATTGTCTTATTTTATTTTGTTTTTCATCATCTCTTTTGTTTTCGTTTTATAAAATAATAAAAACGATATTTGGTGAAAATAATAAAACGAACTAAATCGAAAGCTTGGAATGAAAAGGGGCTAATTCCATTTTTTTACATTTACAGAAGATAAAGAAAAGAGTTTTCCAAAACTTTTTATTGGAAACTGGAGATAAATTTTAGTGTAATTCAACAATTTAATTGCAATAAACACTTTGTTTTCTTCTGATATGCAAGGCTTATCAGCTAATTTGAATACTTGGAATTAGCACTCATCAATGCCCAAATATAAGAAAGAGTTGATGCGTTCTGTATATTTTTATTTTGTTGATTTCATAATATAAGTTCATAAATAGCTCCTTTTCATTCTAAGCTGGCGAAATCATTTCTTGTAATTTGGTTTCGTGGATATTAGGTGATCTTTATATAAAAACTTTTCTAATGGACCTTTCTCTGTTTTGTTAATAAGATGTATTTTATGCTGTAATACATTTTGTAAGAAACATTGCATAATTTTAAAAGATAATCGATAGTTTATATAACTTTATATTTATATTTTTTAAATCTTTGTAGTATTGGATTTGATAGGGGTTTTGTCATTCAATAAATTTTAGAAATGAGTTAATGTTTTTCGGAATTTTACTTATAACTCCTTTATTTTGTCATCAAATCTCCTCTAGACCTTAATAAATTGTGTATCACGAAGGATTCTGCAAAAATCTGAATACGATTTTGAGAATTTATGGACAAGGGCCTCTAAGGCTCTGTGCTAAAAAAATTTTAACATTTGTGTAATGAGTTAGTCAAAGTATCAAGTAGCTCCAGTAGCTAATATTAATTTCAACATCAGCGAAAAATTGACATCAATTGATGCTTGAACGTTTATTCACAGAAAATCAATTTTAATATAGATATTAGAAAATGTATTTTTTTAGTGTTAAAATTTAGCAAATTTATTTAGACGCGGCAAAATACAGAAGCGGTTTCACGTAGGAGAGAGTGTAGGATATTTCAAAATTACCATAGTTGTGTGTGGTGGTATGTAACGATCCTTTCTTGTGACAGGCTTCTGAGCTTCTGAGTGTTAACCTTTTGAACAATATTTGTGGCGGAAGTTGATTTTGAGCGATAATTTTGACTTGACATCAAAGTTTTTGTTTAGGATTGATGCTGTAGAGAGTTGGGTTTTTTTTTTGCCAACTATCTAGGCTATTGCGCAGTATTTTCAGTGCAGTGCCTTTACATTGTGAGTGACATTTTCGAACTAGAAAATAATTTATAGATGCATTCTATTGCTTGTATTTAAGAATAACTTTTTACTTTGAATGAAGCGGTAAAACACTTTCTACAGGTATTAAAATTAATTTTTTGACAGCGAAATGTCAACTGTTAAGAGACGAATGAATTCATAGCTATTGCCCCGGATCGATGATCATCAAATAACTAGTTTATGCCAAAATAGTGTAGTAGTAATATCTTACTGTTATCAAACGAGACTATATAGACTATTGTACAATCTTTTCAACATATTCATGGAGATGATATTGAAGAAATCTCCACACAATTTGATTGGTACCCCAGTGTTACGCCATAAATAAATTAAATAAAATCGGCCTGGATATTCGAAAAAGAATATTGCAGGCAAACAGGTGCTATTACGAACCATCCAAATGATTTGGCGACAGTGCCCTCCTCTCCCACCGTTCTTGTAATACGGCTTAAAATACTGGGCAATGACACAAATTGATGGAACAGTTTTGAGGATCGACAAAAAATTACTCCTCCATTGTCTTCTATCCCCCATAGAAGGCGACGTATGCAGCAATAGTTTAAAATTTTGGGAAATTTTCAACAAAATGACTTCCGTTGCAGTGGTGTTTATTTTTTATCCCTAATTAGCTGAAAACTAACCAGATGTGAACTACTTCGAAAGTGAATTATTTTTAAATTATATATCAGCGAGCAGTCGCAAAGTTGGACAGGTTCACAGTTGGACACGCTATATTTTATAATAATTCTGCATTGACATATTGTAGTAAAATTCCAATGAAAACAGGAAGAAGCACAGGAAAAAATTGGAAGAAGCCGAGCTTAGCGACTCATTTGTAGGAGAGACTATGTAAAAATATCCACCGATATGGCAGGTTTCCGATAAGACTCATCCCGAATTTAGATTATGTTTGCTGAATATTATTAAATTCTAATGAAAATTGTAGCTTGTAGAATTGATGAAACTATTTTGGGCGGTCCACTTATATACATATAGAGGCTACATCAAAATATGATCGGACATGGTTAATTTTTATTGGTGTTAGTTTGTTTGTTTTTCTGAAATATAAAAAGCAGAAAAAACCCAAAGGCTATTAGAATCCGAATTCAAATTAAATATGGCGTTTTATTCACAATCAATAGGTAGTAGTTGACTGGATGAAGTCTACAAAACGAATAAAAACCTTTCACAGAAAACAATTATGTCAAGATGAGGAAGGATGGTCAGATTGTAGTTTAAAAAGAAGAGTTGACAGCGAGCTCTTATTTAATCCAAAATTTTGGACCAACATGGCTCATTTTCAATAAAGTTGGCAAGCGGCTAAAAAAAAAATATATACGTAAAATTTTGTTGAAAAAACTCTGATTTCGAGAAACGATTATATATGATTTTGGAAATAAGTGTGCAATGTTACCCAATATGCCCATTTTCAATAAAGTTGGTAAGCGGTTAAAAAAAATATATACGTAAAATTTTGTTGAAAAAGCTCTGTTTTCGACAAACGATTATGTATGGCTTTGACGACATACTTTTGTGGTTCTATTTGAAAACATTGATCAATATCGCCCATTTTCCATGGGATTTATCCTCGGATCTATTACGTTGGTCCTATCACGTATAAATTTGAGTATTATACGCAATAGGTGAGTTGCCATGTTGCCAGTATTATTAAAATTATTATATTAATAATTGTTTATATATTATATTTATTATTATATAAACATAACTAAACGGTTATAAATAAATGGTTTATCGTTAAAAACACTCTTGGTCATTGGGTCCAATGCTATTTACCCTTTTTCCAAATCGAGATAATTTTCAATTTCTTAATGTAGAACCAATACCAATTAATATATTTCGTTTCGTTTATTTAACAATCTTATAATTTAAAGCCTTTTAGCCAATATTAAGTAAATTACAAAATGCATAAAAAATACTACTGGAACTAAAAAAACAAAAACAAAATATAATTTAGAATATAACATCAAGTTAACTAGCAATTATTAACTTATAACGCTCAAATTAAAGTGCACTAAAATGGAGGAAAATAAAAATAATAAGAAAAAATTAAATATTGAATGATACAGGTCAGTCTACATTGCAAATTTTGTTTTGTTTTTTAGTTAAAGCATTTTAATTAATTAAGTTAAGAATTTGACAGTTCGAAACTTTTAAGTAAATCATAATATGCTTAAGTTAAAATGAATACTATTCCAAAGTAAATGCAAAATTTTTATAAAATAAAAATTGATTGTAAAAAATCATATATTTAAGATCAACTGATAATAATAATAATTATTATCAAATAAATACAGGAATTAAGATGTGAAGGAATATTCACCTATGCCCACTGCACATGACAGATAACTCTATTTATATTTGTGTATTATATACATATACGATTAACTGAAAAAAAGTAATGAATTGTCTCATTATTGAGATTCCTGTGCTATTAGTAGACTAGAGTAAGTTGGGCAACTTCCCTAGCCTATGACACTCCATTTAAAATTTGATATTTATTCTTGATAGGTGAACTTAGTAAGTTATTGCTATTATACTTAAATTGCTACAGGGTGTCCAAACAAGAACGCAAGATTTAAAATTGGCGCCATTCGAAGTGTCATTGTTTGACATTTGAACAATTGTTATTGTTTGCTAGTAGAAGGTACGAGGTTAGTAAAAATCGAGCGCTACCCGAATGAACAACGCATTCTCATTGTGAAATTGTTTTACCAAAATGGTGAGAGTTTTGCTGCTACAGTTCCCAAATTGCTATCAATTTGGGGTAATAATAAAGCTCCAAAAAGTCAACTGTAAAGAGATTAATGGATAAATTTGCCAAAACTGAGTCTGTTAGTGATGTAAAGACAACAACACGCCTTCGACCAGGTCGATCGACCGAAAATGTCGCAGCTGTACGTGATGATGTCGCTCAAACTCCATCCACCTCAATGCGACACCGAGCTCAGCAAATTGGTATCTTCAAATCCAATATGCAGCGAATTTTGGCGAAAGATTTGCATCTTCATGCATACAAAGTTCAATTGACTTAGGAACTGAAGCCAGCTGACCATGGACAGCGAAGGGAGTTCGTTAATTGGGTGTTGGAGAGACAACATGAAAATGCTGATTTTGCTGATTAAATCTTCTTCAGTGACGAGGCCCATTTCCATCTTGATGGCTTTGGAGTGAGGAAAATCCTCGAGTGATTCACGAGAAGCAAATGCATCCTCAACGTGTCACTGTGTGGTTTGGATTTTGGGCTGGAGGAATCGTTGAACCTTTTTTTTATGAAAATGAGGCATGTCAAGCGCAAACAGTCAATGGTGTTCGGTATCGTGAAATGATAACGAGTTTTTTCGTGCCTAGAATTGAAGGAATTAATGTGGAGGGCAGGTGGTTTCAACAAGACGGCGCCACATGTCATACAGCCAGAGAAACAATTCAATTGCTGCATCAGTCATTTAAATCTTGCGTTCTTGTTGGGACACCCTTTACATAACGGGTTATTATTCACAATATCATGCAACAACTTTTCTTTTATTTGCATCCAACATCACACCTGATCATCAATGTATTTATATTGGCAAGTGTGGTAATTATTTGGAATTCACAGACGTAAAAATGCAAAACGTATTCAAGTCACGTACATATATTCTTAAAAAAAATATATTATTACATTTCGCAATTGAAAAGGTATAAAAACAGTAAAAAGTGATAAGGAAGAAATAACTTCAAGTCATGGATAAAACCCAATAATATAAAAAAAGTCACTAAATATTTGGCATCTCTTTTTCCGTTTCGATTTGAAGTTATAAAATGACTAATTTAAATTTGTTTTCCATGAAGTGGAAACAGAAAGTTTCGCATATGTGTATTGATGTACCTTGGAGCAGTCATGTTTTAAGAAAATCAATACAGAAATATTAGTCAGATGAACTGACTTACATCCAACTCCCCTTAGCTTTGCTGTAAAAGTATACAGGTAGCTAAAAAGGGCGTGGTAAATCGTTAGATTCTTATCAAATGCTCTGAATTAGTGCACACTAATGCTAATTTTAGCAAAATTATAAACTGCTGAAGAGTTCTGCTTAGAAGTTATAAAGAAATCAATGATATTTGGTAAATCTGCCCATTTTTATGGATAGTATCGCAAAGGGCATGGCAATGCGGATAGCTATAATGGGCGTGGTAAACTTTTAGGTTCTTATCAAATGCTCTTAATTATAAACTGCTGAAGACGTAGAAGTTATAGAGAAACCAATGATATTTGTCAAATTAACCCATTTGCCTAGATAGTACCGCTAAGGGCATAGCAATACAGTCCATTTTCATCCGCAGAACTAAATTTGCTAAATTCCTGATGTTCGTTAAGTTATGTTTAATTTAGTTCAATTGAATGAAAGACATGAATGAATTGAATGAAAGATATGAATCTAAGAATATATATGGGTTAAGTTATGTAACTTATATGGGAGGAACCGGAAATGGAATGATTATCCTATCTATCTATCATGCATTATAATAAAATACATTTTACAATAATTGAAGTCACTACAGATTAAAGATAACAGGGAAAAACAAAACTTCGATAAATCGGTCAATTTATGTGGTGTTACCAGAAGGACCGTCGCATTGCCATTTGCAGAATTAAGCTTACCAAGCGTATGATGTACTGAATTCAGCGCAACTGCTTGAAATATATGAAGCTAACACGTGTACAAGTTAGATCGGTTATTCATATGAAAAATAGCTGAAGGGGGAATGATGTTGTTCGAATTTTTTCTCTAGTTTTACCTAGTATTATAAATCACTATAATGGATAAAAATCTAGTTTACTGCAGCCTACAATTTATGATTTAAAAACGAAAAATTGAATATCGAAGCATCGATCAATTTCAAAATAAATTTTCAAAATATTCGTTTAAGTTTTGGTGCATTTATATTTAGTTTTCTCAATAACATATTCCCACATCAATATAATAGCACCTTGAAAATCTCAAGGAATTCATTTTGAAATTGGATACTACCACTTCAGTTTACTTGCCAATAAAGTTTAAAACAATTAGGGATATATAACATTAAAGAACATCTTTGAAGCAAATTCTTCCTTCATTGCCTTAGAGTTATATTTATAACATTACAAATGACTCTAAAATTTTACAAATAGGTCTTTAGTTCTATTTTGAGTGATACTTTGAAAACATAGATAGTCCCTGTCTATACTCCCCTATGGATTTCGGAAAAACGCGAGCTTTTTTAGAATATTATCAATGAATGATAAACTTAATTACTAGTTCTGAGCTCTTACTGAAAATTGACTAATTGTTTTATCAACAAGATTTTAATTTTACTTGACAAAAAAAAGAATTCCAAATAAAAAAAGAAACCAAAAGAGCTAAAGAGAAAGCTAAACAGAATAGTCCAAAGGTACTAAAAATTTAAGGCGCTTGCTCTTGGGTATTACATTTTTGCCGTATCAAATGATATATACTTTCATTTTTTTCTGGTGAAGGTATAATGAACAGTTTAACAGGTCTGTGTACCCAGACTTTGCGACAAATTGGGTTTGCGGACTGCAGAAGCCTGGAAGGAGAATACTGTGACGTGTAATTCATAGATGTAAGTTGAAATTGATTTGTTTGAAAAAGTGTTCTTGTAGAAAAGTTATGATAATTTATGTACAGAAGGATGACGCAACTTAAAGTAAGGCAACCTAGAAATTCGTAAAGAGAAATGTAGCCTTCTAGATAGTTTTAGTATGACTGGAAAGATGCCTCATAACTGACCCTTCATATTCGCAAGCATGGAGTATAATTTATTTTATTTTATTTTATTTCATTTGATTTCATTTCATTTCATTTCATTTCATTTCATTTCATTTCATTTCAT
>JAHXMU010000473.1:449687-462281 GCA_019455685.1 Philornis downsi | reverse complement strand
CCTATAAAAAATGTATGGAAATGTTAGAAAAGCTTTTGATTGATCTTAAAAATGATGTTTTTTCTTTTTCGTTTCTTGAATTTATTAACTGATATTTTATATATGGAACCATGGGTTGTTGGCAACAAAGTAATTTTGGGGTTTCCCCAGCGATGGTGCATTTGTTAATTTTGAAATGTTGATTAAATTCTATGGTATATCGTTATGCGGCTGAAATTTCAAGTTTCAATTTTTGTCAGTGCTTAGTTTACTTTTAAATCGCGTTGTGAATATGGGGGTACAAAGGAAGCATTTTAGTCACATTTCGCTCTCTTATTTCAGAAAAAAAAACCCCAAAAGCATGATAGGATATTTACGAGCTGCATGGTTTGAATGAAGCGTATGCGTCGAAATTCGTGATTACGGGCGCGGTGACCAAATGAGGTTGGTGAATCAGACCGATAGGTTTCTATTCGAGAACTTGCGGAGAAGCTGAAAGTGGCACCCGACACCATTGAAAACCGTTTGAAACAGCTTGGACTCATCAAAAAGTGCGATATTTGGGTTTAAACTGCTTCCAAGAAATCAAAGCAAAAATTCTGAAATCTATTGCCAACAATTAATGAAGTTGCCACCACGACAAAAAAAAATATTGGAGCTTGGATAGGAGGTGATGCCACATCCAATTTATAGTCCTGATCTCACGCCGTCGGATTTTTATTTATTCAGGACACCTCACAATTTTTTGAATGGGAAATCATTCAACATAGATGTTGTTCTAATATTTTACTGGAAAGGACCAATCGTTCTTTCAATCTAAGATCAAAAATTTGTTTAAACGATGGCATACGATCTGTGAGCAAAATAGCACCTGCAATACAGGTTAAAATTAGTTATTTTAATAAAAAATTTAAAATTTACTTAAAGCAAAAAGGTTGAAATTACTTCCTAGCCAATCTAATAATTCTCAATGATTCAAGAAATGTTTTTGTTTTGCTTTTGTGCTGTCGAAATATATGCATAATTAAATAATTGGACACAAACTCTTTGTCAAAATCAGGAAGTCAACAATCGGGAAGCATACAGCTGATGTGAAAATCGTAGCCGAGATATCTCAACAAAGAAAACTTTTTTAGGTATTTAGTTAAGCCTGCATTTGTAAGGGCTCTCAAAAAATGTCTAATGAACCGTAATGTATTTCATAACACCATTGATGCGGACCTATTTTTCTAAAGTTTTTCAGCTCATAGGCTTTTTCATAAGTGATGTCTTTTAAATAGAAAATAACCAGTAAATAAACTCTCGTGCTTATTTTTATACGCTAAGAGCAAAAAAAAAAAATGATTTTAATTATATATATTTGGGGAATTCAGGAATAACTAATTTTTTTTTACTGCGAAACATCGCTAACGGCTAACAGCAAAGCCAAAAAAATACACAAATTTCGTGGCTGTTGCCTCATATGAGTAATTTCTGAATAAATATTTTCACGTGATAACTCCTTTCATTAGACTTATCTTATGATAAAATTAAAAAATAGCAAAATTTTTTTAAGTCCCTCTAAAAGAAGGACTTTATAATTCTAAAATAAGCGTGACTCAGAAGGTATCTCCAATGTAGGCACATATATAAAGTAAAGGGAAAAGAAATCTATTTTTCCAATAGATGTCTTTATTAATCTGTATCTCACTTTGTATAAGTGCAATCGGATTACGTTAGATGGCATTACAAAGATAAGATTTTGTACTCAAAGCGATACTCAGACACTTTTATGATTGCTTGATTCAACCTTGTTGGAGCGCTCGTCGCAAAGAGATAATACGCCATATTTGCCATTCTTTTTTCAATAAAAGCGAAAAGGCAGTCCAGGCGGTGATAAAAAATTCGACTCAATAGAAGCTTTTGATTATCGACTATCCCAGTTTTTTGCCAATAGGGCTGATGGCTTCTATGAGAGAGAGAGAGAGAGAGAGAGAGAGGCATAATGGAATTACCTTCAAAATGGCAACAAGTTATCGAATAAAACGGATTGTTTTAACTATGTTAGATAAAGCTTTCAATGCCACGCAAAAATAATAGATTTATTTTTACCACAACTTATATTTTTTGTTTCCAAATTTCATTACTCGTAACTATAACGAAAGTTATCGATGTCTATAAAAACAGTATACGTGATTGAGCTGTAATCACTAGATTTGTTCTCGTTTAAAAAGAGTTGAAAAAAATTAAAACAAACAAAAACTGTTTTATGTTTAAAAATAACTCTGAGTAATTCAAAATCGGGTGGCAAGTGTTTGGCAAAAAATCAGTTTGGGGCTGAGAAACCGATTGTCACCGATGGTAGAGCAGTTTTACTTTGCTTGTGTCAAATACTTCACTCTACACACGTGTTTTCAAAATTTTGATTATTTGGTTAATTAAAAAAGATTTTTTTTGTCAAAATATGCTCCGATATTTTTCACCTAATTGTACGGCGTACTGTAGGTGAATTCTGCGTCCATTTCTTTGTGTGTAACTTCATTATGAAGGCAGCATGGGTTCACATTCTTAGTGGTTTCAAAGCCGCCTGTCTGGCAAGGCTGCCAGCTGTTAAATAGCTGTCATCTGAAGTTTCATTTATTTTGTGAAAAGTTTGCCATTCACGAATATGAATCGTTTAACTACCGAAAAACGCTTAAAAACAGTTAAAACTTACTACAAAAGTGGTGATTCGAACGTGAGCTTTCAATCGAACACAATTTTCTTCAGCGATAAAACTTATTTCTCATTCGGTGGTTACGGCAACAAGCAAAATTGTTGCTTATGGCACTCGGAGAGCCCAGAAATGATTGTGGAGAAGCGACTGAAAATGAAAAATAAAAAAATGTAAAATGAAACTTACGCTGGAGGAACTTCAAAACCATCTACTGCCCCAACCAATCCAGAAGCGGTCATTTAAATGACATTGTATTTCGTACATAATAGCAAAGTACAGGCATTATAATAAAATAAAAGATTCATCAAAATCGTAGCTTTATGTGTGTTTTATTTAACTTTACCTTTGAAAATGAAGAATGGATAACCATGTACATTGAAATTCAAATTTCAACAAGAAGTAAACGATTCAAGTGATTCCTGAGCAAAAAAATGCTGCCAACTTCTTTTTCCCGATGTTGCCACTCATCTTGTTTGTAAAGAGAACTGCCATTCATAGTATATTAAGTATATTAACTTGTAATTGCCAGCATGAAATAAAATCATGATAGACAGAATTGCCAGCTGTTACAAATTCTTCTTTGTTTACGAATTTGACTTAAAAGAAAATACGGAAATATTGGATTTAGATACCACTAATTTCATTTAATGTACGGAATTGAACTAAATAAACACACAAAATATGGGCAAAGTTAAGGAATTTAAGAAATCCAACAATCAATCACATACTAGGCCCCAACCTAGTAAATTTAAGCAGAAAAGCTCTTATAAGCCAGGAGGCGGTGTGGGTCCTCGACCACCTTTCAAGAAACCACATGGGAAGCCATCGTTTGCCAAATCAAAGGAAGCTATCAAACAGGTAGGCAATGTACATACATAACAAATTCTTTGATGTTCTCTATTCCACGTCGCTGCGAAGAGTGGATGAATTCAATGATCAAAAGATAGTGGTGGGAGAAAATATCCTATAAAGCATATTAAAGACTGCGTCTTTTGTCGCTTGGAAATCTGGAAGAATCGGTACCGTCATAAGTGGTAGACACTGTAAGTTATGAATACTAAAGGCTGGCGCATAACTAACGTTGACGGCGACTATATTTAATGCGTTCTTGTGGATCATTTGGTTTTAACTCGTAAACCAATTGCATCTTATATGGGAAAAGATGTAACATATGTAAAATTCTTTGCAAAAACCGCCTAGACATCTTTAACTGCTGAGAACGTAGCGTGGTGGTTTCCTCAATACTTGTTTGCACTCGATCAATGATTACTTCATTTCGAACTGCACGAGGTCTTCCAGCACGCGGAAGACCACTGACAGCCTCTTGTTGCCCAAAACGCTGAACCAATCGGTAAATTGTTGGAGCGCTAGGAGCATTTCAAACATGGAAGAAATTTCGATATGATCTGAATAATCGAATGCTGGTTTTCAAAGTAAAATTGAACAACTTTGGTTTTTTGTTCTGTGCTGAGCCTTTCCGTCATAAATTTCTCAAGTATTATTTAGTTAATTCTGCAAAGAGACGAAAAAAATACTTAAACAAAAAAAAATGTATTCAGTGATCAAATCATAACTTTGTTTATGCGCCATCCTAGACATGCTCATTAGATCTACTACTGACAGAAATTGAGAATTTAGTGTAGCCATACACTTGGAAGTTCAATGTACAAAACCATGGACGCGAAGCTAAATTTATGATTCTGTATTAAAATAAAGCGAAGACGGTTCCATTCGAACTCTTGTATCCGAAACAAATTTTAATCTGTATTGAATGAGTTTCTATTGCCTGGACAGAACACATTGGGATTTTCGTTAGAGATTTTCCGTCGCCACACCATTATGCATAATGACCTCCAAAGGAATGTGGCTAATATGAAGCTGTTGAATGTAAGGGAATTAATGTTCTGATAATTGCTTGGAGCGGGAATTTAAACATGTAATGTGTCGCGTGTCAAAGTTTCAGCTTCGTATCAATTTAGATTGAATAGTGACTGTAATATGTTCCGTCGACATCACTTAGATATGATTATATATTTAACGTAAAACGCCATTCCACAAATTATGTCCAGCATAGTGCTTTGAGTCGCGGATTTCTTGAGTTCAATATCCTAAATGGAATTGCAAGAAATGAATACCTAATCCAACATCTAGAGTATTGTATGTCTAGTAATAACTTTAACCCATTTCTTTTTAGATACTTAAAACAAAATAATGTATGTATTTACATAACTTTCTTGAACATATTGACATCATAATTAGTCTACGGATTTATATGTTCATAGATCTAAATAAATGAAATGAAATAATTCCGCAAGAGCTGAGTTTATTTTTGCGCGAAACAAATACATCCTCTTCCTATACATGAAGATACCAGACATAGAGATTTCTCTAGCTTTTTAGAGGAAAATGACTTATTTTAATATATTTGAAAAACTCCTTCACAACTGGATATGTTCTTTGAAAATGTATATAAGTTAGATTGATTTTGGGGCCAATCTACCACTCACAATTTTTTTTAGTTAAAGGTTAAACTGCAATAATGATAGATAAGTAAGGAAAATCTGTACATTTTCCTAAAGTGGTTTTAGCCCTTCCACTACACCAATTTTCTCGCATAACACAGAGAGGCATAATATTGTGAACGATGTCCACATTTATTGCTACGGCAGTTGGCGCGCGAGAACCCAACTACTCAAATTAGCAAAGCCACTTGTGAATCTTGTCTATATACCGGTATAGGCAGTAGTTTTCAATCTCTCTATGTGATTACTTTCAGTGTTGAAATTCATTCAACATCCACAATTATGGGGTGTGGACAACCATTCCGAAAACGAAGACTATATATTGCGCACTATTTAGCGACCCATTGCCAGTTAAGTGGGCGTGTCAGAAACGCCGCCTTCTCGTACATTATATATCGACTTTACCCGCATTCTATTTTTTATATTCTTCAATAACCAGCCCCAACGATTAGACCTGATTTTTAATATATGTATGGTCAAATTGTTGAATACGATTTCAAAAATTATGCTTTTTCCACTCAACTTTTCTTCTACTTCTTTTCTTCAACTTTTTCTTCTACTGAATCGATATTGACAAATTTTAGACTGCTACATCAAACGGTTCGGTTTCTACATTGCTTGAATCCTTATAAATTTTTACGATGATAAGGAACATAAATACAAATTTTATGCGATCTAACAAAAAGTCTATTTTTTTCATAAACATGAAATCATAAGATTTGTTTTCTTTGTACGTAAAAGATAAAATAAATGAAATATAGGAAAAAATTATAATTCTAATGCAAAGTTCGGATCCGAAAAGTAATGAAAATTGGAAGAACACAAAAATAAGGAACATTTTCTGGTTTTGTCATATCGATCTGCAATTTTTGTTAATTCTGCGAAAAGCTAAATCGGTAGAAAATGATAATCATAGGGAAATTAATTGAATGCTATTTGATCATATTAATTCCGTCCTGGGAATTTCACAAGGATAAACAACTGGAATAATATTCGCCTCTTGTTGTGAAATACATAGTTTTGGCCACCGATTATTTTTGGCTTAATAACAGTTTAAACAATAACAATTATATTAGATATTCTCTTATGTTAACATAAGTCACAACACTCATAATTTCCACCCTCATTAAAATTGTATCAAAGCTGGGAAAGTTTTGATCGTAATAACGGCAGGTTTCTTCACGATACGCGGAAAGTGAAACTAAGTAAATTGTATTAAGTGCAATTATTTGCTTATGGAAATTTCCAAAAACTTGCTTCAATATAGTCTGTGGATTTTAAATGACTTACATGCCTCGAGTGTGGACATATCGTTAATTTCCAATTTGAATAATGTTGCAACCGTAGCGCGTTGTTTAGTATCGTGCATTTGATAGTCAATACAGCTACTTATCTATGTTTGATGAAAACCTCGAATAGTTGAACGATCGACATGTCTAGTATAAGCTTTTTAGACCGAGATTTTGAATCGTCGTCAAACAATAGGTACCTTTCAGTGAGCATAAAAAGAAAGTGCGTAGAAAGCTCTACCATTCGTAATAATAAAGATAATTTTTTATTTTTTATTTTATTTTTTATTTATTTATTTGTCTAGTAATTATATATTAATTAGAATATGCAAAAATTCATATATTAGATTTAATTTTCTCAATAATATAAATTGAAAAAATACGTAATAAAAATTAAATATTAAATTTATACAAATATATTGTGATTTTAAAGATAATATGATATTAAAGACAAAAAATATAAAAAAAAAACTATTTAGAAGTTAATCGGTATATAATCTTCAAATATAAGACAATCGGTATAAGGTAACGGTTGCTCACAATTGAATTGAAAACAAAATTTTACTAGTAAGTCTGAAGTGTTGTAGAATGTGGCTTTTGTTTTGTTTTAGTTTTATACATTAAATGGTTGTTATTGAATTAACTCTGTAAATAAAAATGTAGGCCAGTTTTCGGAAATACAAATACTAAACTCTTCTTATTATTGTTTTTTCAAATTACTAGGAGAGAGCTCAAAAATTCCAACAACGTCAAGCCTTAAGGGAACAAAAACGGAAAGAACTGGAGGACCAGCGTGCCAAGGCCAGAGAAGAGAAAGAAGCAAAGATACGACAGTACAAAAAGAAACGTTTGGAGAAGACTAAAGTTTTGAGCAAGAGAACACAACGTGGCCAACCCTTAATGAAGGATCGCATGCAACTGCTCCTGAAACAAATACAAGAAATGAAAAAGAATAGTTAAGAGAGGGAGATTCCCCCTCACCACTGTAATTTAATAAATATTGATAGATAAATTAGTCTTTACAATATAGATATATGTATATATTGTAGAAAAAACAAAAAACAAAATCCTTCTAATAAAAAAACCTTGGAAAAATAATACAACGGAAAACCAGCAGAAATAGTATAATTTCCACAAATTTAATTTGCTTGAAAGAAAACTAAGGTATTCTCTTTGCTTCCTATTGAACCGTGTTCAATTACAATGTATTATGAATTTGAAAATGAAATATTTATAAACTAGAAGAGATAAGTTTCCCATTTTTGTGAATTTTTGATTTGATGGACACCCATTATGTATATTCTTGTGACAAAATAAAACTTTTATCAGACTAACAAAACCGATGTCTAACTCACGTTACTTGCTACAACGCATCACAAGTTTCTACCTCGTTTTGGAACAACGTTTGAACGAGTAAGAAGTCTTGACCTGAAATAAATTGGAGTTACAAATATTAACATTATAACATATTTGTCATGTATTTTCCGCAAACTTAGAGCAAATACACTCCATTATCACATATATAATATTTTGAAACGGAATTACATATATACACTTCCATTTCTATTAGATTCTATGTCATTATTACTTTTCATTTTCCTACAGGTTTGTTTATTCCAAAGCGACCTCGTTAGGGAATTTAACTTTACTAACCTTTCTCTATAAGATTCTTCGAATAAAAAGTAATAAATTAGATGTTTTTATAGTAAAACTAGGAAAAGTTGTTCTAGTAGAAAGTGATGATTTTAAATGAATTTCAATATATTAATTGTTAATTGTCGGCAAAAAAAACTTATTATCTGAAGAGCAACAAGTGTCTCCTACAGCGAATGCGCAATTTTACCTTTTAAATAAAAACACAAATTGAACATTTAATTCCACTGATATACATTTATTTATGCTGCAGAATCGTAAAGCCCTTTATCGAAACACGTTTGGTTAAATGTAGCAGTGTGCTCCTTTAAGACACAGGTAAATGCCGATTAATTGGCTTCTTACTTGCATAAGAATGTTGTTATTTTTAGTTTATAGTTATTATTGTTGATTGAGGTACAATTTAGGCTTTATTTTTTCTTGTGTTTATTCAAAATCTACGAATTTCAAAACATGTCTGCCTTCCGCCGTAGAGTAAATTTAATTTGTAATTGTGGTGATTTTAGCATCTGTTGTCTATTTTCCTATCTTTATCAACTGTCCTCCTCTAAAAAAATACGAATTTCCAAAAATTCTTTTCCGTCTCATGAGAACTGCAATACCCGCTCTCTTGGCTTTACTTATTTATTTATTTGGCTTGTAATTTAAAGCCTTACGGCCAATTATAAGTAAATTACAATATGCAACAATTCATCTATTAGATTTATAATATAAATTTAAATTTAATTAAATTTAATTTTTTAATTAAATTTAAATTTGAATTTAAATTTAAAATTTAACACATAATAAATCCTAAATATAAAATTTATAAAAATAAAATAAGATTTTAAAGAAGGTCTGATTATTAAAAACAAAAAAGAAAATATAACAAAGACTAATTTAGAAGTTATTCGTATATATTCTGGAAATATAAGATAATCGTTATGTAATAAAGATTGCTTACAATTTAATTAAAGACAAAATTTTACACGAAAGTCTGAAAGCGTTGCAGAATGTGCCTTTTGTAAGAATCAGGACATAATTTCTAACATTTTAAATGGCTTGGTAGTAAATTGTAAATTCGTGCTACTCTTACTACAAAAGCATGACCCATGAGGGTGGTTATTTTAGGAATAAGAAGCTGCTTATTGCGAATGGAATGTAAAAAATTAAACGTATTAAAAAGGAATTGAGGACTACACAGTCGTACAACTTTTTCAAATAACAACAAAGACTTCAAATCGATATAATTTTTAAAACTACAGCCCAAGCAACGCTTAACATATGGTGTTATGTGAAAACGACGCCTCAGTGAATACAAATATCTCATAACTCTATTAAAAGCCATCTGAATTTTCCTCATATTTGGTTTATTAGTGCCACTATATGGCTTTAAACAATATAGAATACTAGGTATGATATAAGCATGAACCAATTTCTCCTTAATCCATCTAGGCAACACTAAATCATGTATTATAAGAACTTTGAAGTGAATAATTTAAACGCCGGACTGCAGTATCCACTTGATAGTTAAAGCTTAGTTTGTTATCTGAAACTACACTGTGGACTACTTCACTATGTGTGACACGATAAGATAAACTCAAGTTTAAACCATGATTAAGAAAAAGCATAGCTTTTGTATTTGGAACCTTGATTGAGAGTTTACTTTCCGTCATCCATGATCAGATGAAATTTAACGCATAATTAATATTACTTTGCAGGACATCAGCAAACTGATATTCTTGCTTAAAGAGCAATTGTACATCATCCTGAAATGAATAGGTAATGCATGTATCATCAAGGATACTAAACAGATCATTCAAGTACAAAATAAAAAGTATTGGACGCAGTACTGAACCTTGAGGAACACCGCTTTGGACAAGTAAAACAGAAGACAACGAATCATTGACAACGACATATTGACTGCTAACATATAGATATGATAAAATCAATCGACAGGTATTAGCGTCGAAATTAAAACTGCTGTATAACTTATTTAACAAAATACCATAACCAGCACGATCAGATGCCTTTTCTAAATCAAAGGGCAATAACATACAAACCTTTTGATCACACATTTGTTTCCTTATAGTATCAGTAAGATCAATAAGTAGTCCAGTGGTACTTCTATAATTTAGAAATCCTCAATGACAGTCATTCAATAATGACACTGTTGCTGACACTTTAAAATGTGATCCAAAATCTTTGACAATATGGGAACTAATGAAATTGGTCTCAAATTTTCGAAATCACTAGAATCATGTTTCTTCTTAATTGGGATTAACTTAACCAACTTCCATTGAGATTGGAAAAGAAGATATCATTATGATAGTAGTAAATAAGTGTAAAATATATCATGAATAAAATAAAAAATAAAAATAAAAAATTAATAAAAAAATAAAATATGGCATTAGTGGAAAAACCATTTTTACTAATTTCAATGATAGACCATCTGCCCCTGGTTTCAATTGCTTGTTTTAGACAACGGTGCTATTTTTGTTTTCTTTATTCTCTGTACCATTTTGTTCCGCTCCTAAAGTACCGATTACCAAAAATAATTAGATAATTGTTGAAAAATCACTTATTGCAGAATGTTGAAGGAATTCTTGTTTAAACTTTTGTTTGTATACTAAATTTGAATTAATTTTAAAAATTTTTTAATATTTTTTTTTTCTGTAACATAATTGTAAAAGATATTGAATTTTACTGCCAACTTGCCTCTATAATGTCTATTTTAGACGCTGGGGCGTAACTTGTTAAAACTTATATTAATATATATATATTATTATTATACAGTATTGTACAGTTTAATAATAAAAATTTGTAAAAAAAAAAAAAAAAAATTTCAATGCAACCGATTCTTGTGGGCAATGGTGGTAGTTTCGTCCCATTTTCTCCTTGTTTTATGCTTAAAATCCAGTCATATCGCGCTATCTGTAAAGAGCAAATGTAAAAGGCGAGCCCTTAATTTTATGATTATAGCCTAAGCCGTTTGTTCGAGGCGATGATAACATTGTTACCCCTTTTTTTTGAGAAATCAGTTCTTGTTGCATGCCTGCCACTGAAAGTATACCCCTGATGTATGGACCGCTAATGTTATTATTGTTACCATTAATTACCTTTTTTTAGAGGCCAATGTACCTTTTTTGTCCCCTTTCTTCCCGGTTTTAGATCCTGGAAGTATAATGTCAACATTTTGAAAAAGTAAGAGGAACCTGCACGTATGTGATGTATACTCTATTGATTTCAGCTTCACACTCGTATTTCAGCTTTAGCTTGTTCTACGACATGGTGCAATTTGTGTCCCCTATTTTCCCTGCATTATCGCCTAAATGTTAAAATTTATTAGAAATATACTTATGTAGAGAAATATACTTACTTAGATTTTGGCTCTCGCCATTAGATGCCACTTTTGCTGTCTTTCTTCCCCGTTTTATCCCCCTAATAATACGAATGTGCCAAATGCGGCAAGGGAAGATTGCAGTTATACAAATTTTTGCGCCCACTGGACATAACCTTTTTGACAGTTTTAGGTTGTTGTTACTATTTGGAAACTCATATCATAAGAGTTTAGCATATAATTTTTGAATATTTTGTTTATAGCGCAAATTCTAGTTGCTGCTACTCGTCAGCATTTATCTTAAATTAATGATAAATATCTCAAGACAGATCCCTCGTCGGAATGACGAATTTTTGCTCCAAAAATAATTTTCAGACTAAAAAGTTTTAGCAGCTTTTTCTTCATTCCAGAAAGGAGTCGTTTAGTCTTTGACCGGACTAATTTTTTCAGGATTCTTTCGGTAGGCTTCTAAAACAACATTTGATAACTTTTCCACTTGATATCTTCTACATTTTAATAGAACCAACAAAGCTATCAGTAAATTTTCACTCAAAGTCTTTGCGTTTAGTTCGAAACATTTTCTGAACATAATCAAAAATTTTCACATATGTAATTCAATTATTTTCCGAATAAGTTTCAAATCGCACAAATCTATAATTTTTTTTTTAAGAAACACATTTTTGTTTCTACAAAATTCGCTGGGAACACTGATACTAAGATGGCGCAAAATTTTCTGTACATGTTCGAGTTTGTAGTCGATGATCTTCTTGTGACCCGACCAAATTTTTGCGCCCCTGAGGAATATCCCACATGCTGTGAGGTGTCATTTCGTAACAGCGTTTTTGTGTCCATTTGCGATCGTGAGTACGGTCAGTGCGTCGATCCCTCCGCACCCAAATGTGGAAAATGTTGCCTATTCTCTTTGGAGTCGCCGATAAACGAAGCAGATCGTTTGTTGATCCACATATTCAAAAAGAAAACGGACAAGTGCAAATTTCTTATCGGCTGCACTGATCTGCCGATCAAGAACCTATTCGATAAAGTAATGGAAAGTTTCAATATCGAGAATCCAAACTGGGAAGATGGAATGCGCAAGCATCTTCAAAGTTTGTCTACAACAAAAGGATCCCCTAAAGC
>JAHXMU010000473.1:421686-434687 GCA_019455685.1 Philornis downsi | reverse complement strand
CCAAATTTTTATTTTTTTCTTTGATTTTTTTTTAAAAACATGGGTCCGTCGAATATGGGCAACCCTGTACTTTAAACGCTGGCTTCTCTGAATGGACCTGTACAAATCTATTAACAGATTTTCAAAAAATCATCGTGTTCGGAGTAACGCAAAAACCGGTTAACGGCTATAATGGACACAACAATTTTGTAAAATATTTAGGCTTGCTTTAGTATTGTTAATGATTGTATATAAAGGGTGATTTTTTAATCGTAGTGTTTTTTTTTTTAAATCGAATAAAACACTCAAATTTTCATCATATATTAAAATTTTTTATTGGAATCGATAAACTGGTCTTTGCCATTTAGTTTTTAAAGATAATTTCATGTAAATGTTGTCCGCGGCTCCGTCTCAAAATGTCCATTCGGATGGTCCAATTTTTCGTCACTTTTTCGAGCATTTCGGCCTGTATTCCTCGAATAACGCGTGTTATGTTATCCTGTAGGGTTCGGCTTGTTCACGTAGAATAACGACTTGAAATAACCCTACAATAAATAATCAAGAGGCGTTAAATCGCAAAATCTTGAGGGCCAATTCACAGGGCCCAATCGAGAGATAAGCTGCTCACCAAATTCATCCCTCAACATATCCATTGTTTGACGAGCAGTGTGGCGTGTTGCACCGTCCTGGTGAAACCACATGTTAACTAAGTTCAACTCAGCCAATTGGGGTCAAAAAAATCGCGTATCATGGCTCGATATCGTTCACCGTTGACGGTAACGTTTCTTCCATGGTCGTCTTTGAAGAAAAATGGACCGATGATGCCATCAGCCTATAAACCACACCAGGCCGTTGTTTTTTCGGGATGCATCGGTAATTCATGTATGGCATAAGGCTGTTCATCACTCCAGATGCGACAATTCTGCTTGTTTACGTATCGGTTCAGCACGAAATGAGCCTAATCGTTGAACACAATTTTTCGATAAAACAGCCGATTTTCATTGAGCTTTTGTAAGGCCCATTCACCAAAAATTAGACGTTGTGGTAGGCCATTCGACTTCAATTCTTGTTTGAGTTGAATTTTATAGGCTTTCAACCCCAAATAGACGTGTTAAATTTTCCTTGTGGTTGAGTAACACATGCCCAATCACTGAGAACGGCGACGAATTGGCATTCCACGGTCGTCATTAACACTGGTCGCTACGGCTGCCATATTTTCTTCGGTACGCACTCTACGCATGCGAGTCGATGGCTTTATGTCCAATAAATTAAATTTGGTGCGAAATTTGGAGATAACAGCACGAATTGTTGATTCAGCAGGTTGATTATGACGATCATAAAATGGTCGTATCAACCGACGCAAATTTGTCACAGAACACGAATTTTGATAATAAATGTCAACCATTTACAATCGTTGCTCGTTTGTCAGTCTTTCAATGATGGAATGGCAAAGTATACTGTACACTTTTCACTTTGACAGATGACGTTTGGACGCCATTACCAACCAGTGCTGCCAACCTGAAAAACTTAAATCTTAAAAAATCACCCTATATTTTTGGCCATATCAAATGATGTATAAATTAATTCTTCAGGTGAAAATATAAACACCAGAGTTGTTCTAAGGACCTCCTAAATTGACACACTTACCTTTCTCATTGACCTCAATATTTTGGGTATATTCTAAACACATTAAGTTATTTGAATGAAGTTATTTAACAGAAAATATATTTAAATTTAAAAAATCTTCTAACACATTAATTGTTCATTCGCTGTCGTAAAAGATGCAATTTATCATAATCATAAAATCTAGTAATATATGATTGATATGCTATTGTGAATTTGAATAGCTTTCTGGCTGGCTGACTGGTTGGTTGGTTGGTAGACAAAAGATGATAATCAATATTGGCAGCGTTCAAAAACAATGAGAACATTAGCTAATATATTGGCGCAATGCAATCAGCAAGCAAATTTATACATGACCTGACCCACTTTTCAAAATTACAAATGGTGAATGCAAGACAGTGTTCCATATCAAAGTACTCACGTTATGATATGATATTATTTTCACTGATACTGATACTGATGTTGCACAAGTCTAATAAAATTATCTGCCACTACGTTATGTGAAAGGAATCATAAATACAAATTACGGCCTATAAATCACAAAACTTTTTCCCTGCTTCTCTGTTTCAGGTTTGCTATAAAACCTGTGACGACACCGACACCGATGTGTTCCTGGTTAAATTGGGTAGCAAACAGAAATGCCAACACAAAAAGAATAATATCGAAATCGAATTGAAAACACCAAAAGAACCAATTGTTCTGCCAAGTCGTCGGGTGACAACCGAGACACAAATCGATGAAACGGAATTAGATGCCGCCTTGTCGGGAGTCTGTAAGAGCAAAAAGGGCAAGAAAGGCAAAAAGGCCAAGTAAGAAATGTGTGCAGCAGAGGATGCCCTGACAGCCACAAATCATTGGCATCCACACATGAATCTGTCATTTGGATGACTGATGGTGGGGAAGTAAAGATCGCAGTTTCTATTGCGTTAATAAGTTGCTTGTAATTTCTGTAGAATTTTGTCATTTGTGTTTAAATTTAATTTATATATATATATTTCATAACACTCTACAAATGGATTTCAAATAAAAACTTGTATGTTTTGGGATGGTGCCCAAATAGAAAGAGTTTGTTTTTAATAGTTTTTATTTACATCAAACTAAGTGGTCTCCGCAACATCGCACAACCCTTTTTGCAACTTGCACCACTATATTTACAGGGTATTTTGATTTGTGAGTTTTGTGTTTGGTTTTGTAACACTCAGGAATATCGGGGTTAGGCCAAAATATATATGAATCAAATTGTGAATCAGTTTAATCAAGTCTGTCTCTCTGCCTG
The DNA here is from genome assembly GCA_019455685.1 of Philornis downsi. Classification (NCBI taxonomy): domain Eukaryota; kingdom Metazoa; phylum Arthropoda; class Insecta; order Diptera; family Muscidae; genus Philornis; species Philornis downsi. Next base: position 431,809 of record JAHXMU010000473.1, on the reverse strand, counting down.
TTTGTCTATTTACTTCTGTAGTCAACAGATTTTAAACGGATTCAACAATATTTCTTAAGTGAAAGGGCGAATCCTGTCGAAACTAAACTACCTATATATTACATATAATTATGTTTTGATTCATGGGCTTTCCATTGTTGATTCCATCACTTTACAGGCTGTAGATTTCCTCTCTCTTCAATTACATTAACTCAGGAAACTAGAGCAACAAAATAGTTCACGACGTAGTGAAATATTAAGTAGTAATAAAAGGGATTGTAAAGACACGCCAGTCGTACGTCCGAACCTAGCACGCGTTCCAGTGACTTCCACGGGGTTTTGAATAAAACACACAAAGTTAAATATGGACAATGTGTATTTGTATTAAAAATCCTAAATGATATTTGTACAATTGGGAATATAAATATAATTGTGTTATAAATTGTGGTACATACTTTTTGGTATGGAAACCACCAGGGACTTTTCAAATTTTATTAATTTAAATGCAGATAGACTTTGCTCCTGAGTAATGCGCGCAGCCAACTTTTAAGTTCACAATTCAGATTCAAAATGGCTACAAAAAATGCGCGGGGTCAGAAGCAAATCTTAAATGTTTCGTTAAGTTTTCCAATATTACAATCGAACGATTTTAATTTGAAATGAACTTATAATTATACGGTGATGTCAACCGGAATGTAACAGGGATGGTAGCAAAAATTGTTCATGGCTATATGAAATTAGACTAAAAATGTGTGAAGCCATAACTGGTGGACGGACGGAACAAATATAGTTTAGATGCAATAGATGTTTTTCCTCTTTTTTGTGGTGTCGGAGGTTGTAAGCAGTATTGAACGAGGTTAGGTTAGGTCAGTGTGGCAGTCTGAATTGACAGACTCATTTAGACTACATAGTCCATTGTGATACCACGAAAACTAGAGATATAGCTGTCCCTAGTTTTCTCTTGTTGAACCAAAAAAAAAAAAAAAAAAAAAAATGAACTGAAAAAAGAAGAAGAAAAAAAAAATACTGGCGGTGGTAACTAGTTTAATAAATATGTCGGCTGAAAGTTCGAACATAATTATTTCCGACACTTGAATATGGAACCCGGCAATGTATATGTATCGTTGAAAGCCTTACCGAAATAGCTTTTAAATAAGCACATAAACAGGTATGTTCCAGATTCTACTTTGAAGTAAAAGTAGTTTGAAATCACCTCAATTTGACACTTGGGTGTTCTGAATTTTACTTTTTACTTTTCATTTCTGTTTTGTTTTCGAACATCAATTTGAAGTGAATTGCATTGTTCTAGACGAAACTACTTTTAGGCGAAAAGAAGTGGTTTAAAAATACTTTGAAATTTTATTGTGAAACAAAAATTTTTGCAAATAAACATGTAAGTATAATAAATAAAATTGGTCAGATTCCTTAGGTTGAATAAAAATTTTCCTTGTTTGAAGGGGAAAACGCAAGAATACAACGCAGGATGCAATAATGCTACGTTTTATGCAAAACAATCCAGACCTGGAAAAAGGGGACCATGCAAAGTTGGAAGAATTGTGGAATTTTTTTGCGGCTTAGTAACTTCCACGTGAGTTCCATCAATGCATCCTACTACACCGGGAATACCAAATTTTTGCATGAAGTGGCGCTTAGACAAATTTTGTTCATCAACTGTCATTTTCAATTTAATCCACCTAGGACAAATATATTTTTCTAGAACAATTAATGTCTTTTCCGACCCCTCGTTGAAATCCTCCTTCTGCTGAAAATCTTAATATGGCAGCAAGCTTTAGTTCTGCCGGAATGGATGACTTGGGCAGTCTTAATTTAATGCAATGTAAAATGTTACGAAATGCATCTTTGTTGATGCGATAATTTTGTAAAAACCTAATAGTTTTTATTAAAAGTATATTGAATGTAGTTAAGTACATATATGTGTGTACTTACGTAGTGTCGCCCATATCCAGAGGATTTGAGTGATCCCGCAAAATCCGCCTTTGTAATTTTGCTCTTGCGTTTTCATTGGTTTGGCATATAGTGGACACTAACACCGCATTCATTATTTATTTATCCTTTATTTATTTATTTGCCTTTATTATTTATTAATCCTTTAATTTTATGCAAAAAAAAAAATCACAAATAGTAGTTTTAATAACTAAATTTTATTTTCAAGTCAAAATCAGCTGTTTACAACTTCTGTTTTCGAACTTCATTTCATATGAGAAAATGAAACAACAAACCACTTCATTTGCAGAACATCCAAAACGAAACGTTAAATTTTCAAATCGTATTTTACTTTAATTCCACTACTTTTTTAGAACATACCTGAAAATTGGAGAAGAAAACCGAAATTAACCCATTTTTAAACTTGTGTTTTGGACGGTCCCAAAACTAGCCGACCTAACAAAGAAGACTCAAAAAAGTTGAGTAAAATTATCTTTATTTTTCAACATAATCTCATTTTACCTCAATAAACTTTTTTCGGTGATATTCAATAGCTTCTATACCCTGTTTATAGTAAAAACTGTCAAACTCCTTAAAATAGTCATCAACCACAGACTCCACTTTTTCATCGTTGGCAAATCTTTTACATTTACCGAGACATTTCTTCAAGTGTGGAAATATAAAATAGTCCGAAGGGGAGCTAAACGTGGCGAAAAAGGTGCGCGATGAAACAATTCGAACTTTAATTCATTAATTTGAGCCGCCGTAATAGTGGATCTGCGAACTAGAGTATTATGTTGATGAAACAACACTTTATTTTTCGCCAAATCCGACCCTTTTCCATAATTTCATCATCTAAACGTTGGAATAAATTAGCATAATATTCGTTATTGATGGTTTTTCTTTTCTGAAGATAATCAATAAAAAAAATCCCATGCACATCCCCAAAAACAGATGCCATTACCTTGCCTACAGATGGAACCGTCTTCGCCCTCTTTGGATACAATTTTTCCATACCAGTCTACTGCTTTTACTGTTCCTTTGTCTCAAGAGTGAAGTATGATGGACCGATTTCTTATCCATGGTTATAAATCGACGCAAAAATTCGACTTTATTGCGGTGAAACATCGCTAAACACTCTACTGAAACATCTGCACGACGCTGTTTTTGCTGTATTGAAAGCAAGCGCAGCACCCATCTTGCGCACAGCTTACTCATCTTCAAATCTTCGGTCAATATATGATGTATAGCACTTTTTGAAATGCCTATCATTTCAGTTAGCTCCCGCACCGATCATCCAATCAGCCGACGATCCATCCAATACCATTTTGTGGATTTTCTTAACTGTGTCTGGAGTGAGCACCTCCATTACCTTAATAATGCAAAGACCTAACTTATAATTTTTAAAATTTTCAGCAATGAATAATTAGGCGGGTGTTTCTTCGAAAATTTGTGACGAAAAGTTATGGCTATTTGTTTTCTACTTATAACATCCTTACCCAACAAAAAAAAAGTGAATATAAAGAAGCGAATATTCATCACAACTTGTGATAGGGAAGTGGTGAAAAATTGCGTAATCACCAATGAAATTATCATAGAGTTGTCATAGGAGGATAACACTATTTTAAGATGCCTCTTCCCTCTATATTCATGAATGACATGGGAGTAATGAAAATTGAAATCAACTTTTCACTGCTCAAAGAATTGTTTTTTTTTATTGTATTATCTTTATTGTGATTTTATTTATACTAAAAGTCCGTTTTTTAAAAACAATTACCAGCAGATCTCTACGGATTTGGTATTTTCTAAAAAAAAAACCGATAGACAGGCATTGAATTAGAAGAGCACCTAATTTTACGTAGGGCCGAGGTTTGTACATCCTCTACCATGAGCTGTATTGGGGACGGACATTCTTAAGCATATAAAAATGTATATGCTTTATTTGATCTGTGAGTGTTTGTAGTTTTTACATATACAATGACAAACTTAGCATATCGGCCATTATATAAAGGAGGATAAATACATTTTCTCCTAGAAACTTTAAAGGGAGCTTCATTTAGCCGGCTACCAAAAGTTACTTCTTCGGAGCGTATTATGTTCTTTAAAGTATGTTTTTTGGAGTACTTTGTTTGAACAAATTTTGCTTTAGTTACTTGAAACCATAAATGAAAATAAAACTATTTCTTTAAGCACTTAACTACGGTGGTTTTGAAAGTGGTTCAAAACTGTTTCTTTGAAAGCAATAAATATGCATGGATTGCATATTTAGAAGTGGTGAAAATGTGGTTCTTTTGAATAATTTCCACTTTTTTTGCTGGGTATTTGTGCATTAAACATGTTTTGTCATTTAATAGGAATTATTCGTGCATCAGGAAGTATTCTATAAGAATCACTCAAAAATAGTATTTTGAAAAATCGAGATTTAGGACTTTCCTTATTAAGGTAACGATATGTACAACTTTAATACAGGGTGGCGCAATAGAAAGCGCATATTTAAAAAATAGATTAAAAAATAAATACAAAAGGTATGGCGTCAAGTCTGGACTACGTGGAGGTCATGGGATATCACCTCTTTTCGAAATCAGTCTGCCAGGGAACATCTGCTTCACCATCGCTATTGAGTCATTTGATATGTGACAGGTAGCTCCATCTTGTTGGAACCAAGTTCTGGAATTCACTATTCTTGAACTTTAAATTTCTGGAGCCAAAAATCCGCCCAACATCTCAACATAGCGTTCCGTATTAACCGTGACGTTTTGGCCCTGCGCATTTTCGAAGAAAAAAGGACCAATTATTCCCCTGCCAGAGATTGCTGCCCATACTGTCACTTTAGGACTATGCAATGGTTTCTGGTGTTTGATTTTGGGATTTTCACTGTTCCAGTAACGACAATTTTGACGGTTTACGAACCCATTCATAAGGAAATGAGCCTCGTCAGAGAAAAGGATATTGTCAAAATTGGAAAATCGATTAAGCATTTCATTAGCAAATGCCAGCCTTGCTATGAAGTCAGATTTTTTCAATTCTTGTGTTAATTGCAGCTTATATGGATGCAGTTTAAGATCCAATGTTAAAATTCGTTGCAAACTTCGTCGCGATAATTGTAAGACAGACGATCTCTTGCGAGTCGACATTTGTGGATTACCTCGTACAGACTCCATAACTCTCTCAACATTGTCTTCGGTCCTAGATGTTCTTGGGCGACAATTTGCTTGTGATTTAAATGTTGAACCGGTCTCTCTTACCCATATTTTAATTAAATTAGCACTCGGAGCTTCACTAATTCGCCGTAGTCCAAATTCAGCACAATATAGTCGCCTAGTAGCAATATATGAACGAGAGTTCTCGTAAAATGCGCTCACGCAAAATGCGCGACGCTTCCCGTCGAAGTGATTCATAGCAACTAAAACTCCATGAGCCCGCCAACCCAACGATGTAGGCGCCCCCCCGTCCGCGCCTTTTCTACCCCGTAAAAAAAGATGATTCAATATGCACGTTCTATTGCGCCACCCTGTATATTGAACGCGATCCAATATCGCGACATTTATTGAACGTGTAGCATGCGCATTATAAACAAAGCAAGCAATTCGACTATATTCTGTGCCCAACTTGCTTCGATTTCCGGCAACAAAGTGTCTGCCATGACTTTAAATCAGTTTAAGCATATTGTCCGAGGTGTGCTTAAAAAGATACTCCATTTAACTCCTCGTCACAAAGCTGCCAGGATTCACTTTGCGCTTAGAAACTTACAAAACAAACTGGGACTCGGTAAGAAAAGTGTTATATCGATACCTTGTATGTGTACTATCGTTTTTTTTTTTTAAATAAAGGTAATTTTTTCTGATGAAATTTAATTTGGATGGACCGGATGGATATCGCCATTACTGGCGTGATCTGAGAAATGAACCAATATTTCTTCAAAGAGGAACTTTGGTGGAGGATTGGTCATGGTGTGGGGAGCTTTTAACAAGATTGGAAAGCTAAATGAGCAGTTTACAAGCTCCAGGATGAATAGTTCCGACTGCATCCAAATTCTAGAGAGTAATCTGCTACCATTCCTATGCGAAAATGGGGAAAATCCTCCTCACATTTTCATGCAGGATAACGCAAGAATCCCTACGAGACGTCAGACAAGGGCATTTTTACAGGACTGTTCCGTCGATTTAATGGACTGATCAGTATGCTCCCCGGATCTAAATCCAATTGAAAATGTTTGGGGGATACTGGTAAGGCGTATGAATAAAAATAATACAGTATATGGAAACATTGCTGAACAGAAAGGAACAATTTTCAGAGAATGGGATCTTCTAGAGCCTGAATTATTAGGAAACCTCTCAAATTCGATGAAAAAACGCATTTAATTAATTATTAATTAAAACTTTTTTAAAGATATCAAAACATATTGTTTACTTTTAGGCGTTAAGATAAAATATGTCATTTTTATATGGCTACAAACCCCATTTTTTGCTAATTTGTTAAAAAAAAATTTAAAATATTACTATAAAATGATTTAAAACTTTTAGCAATTCTTTTTTAAAATGTAATAGTGTAATTTTTGTTTTACTAGGTGAGATGTCTTAAAATATATTTAAAAAAACATGAGTCTTATCATTCTGATAAGCACTGTAGAAGGAGGCTGTATTGTAATTTTTTCTTGATCCTGCAAACCCAGTTTCTTGGCTTTGCTCTTGAGTAATACAACATGAAATAAATTCACTGTTTTTAAAAATGGCAAATAATTAAAAAAAAGAACTTTCTACAATAAAAACTACTTTGGTCTTTTTCCATTCTGTTCATTACTGTGCTGCTCATGAATTTCGGAGAATTTGTGTTTTTCTAATGTCTGCATACTTTGGCTATTATCTGCACATTTTACGCATTGTTGCTCTAAGGTCATATATCATTTCATCATCATTTCGAATGGTATAGAAGTTAGTTTCGCATCATATATCATTAGCAGCTCCATCAGCATCCATAGAGTATCTTCAGTGCCATCATTATTATCGCAACGGTTTGTTGCCACTGAGTAGTAGTTTAAGAGTTGTTTCATCTGCATTCGAATGCATCAGCATGAAATTATACTTTGTGTTCCTTTCAAAGTCCCCTAGAAAGGAAATCGCACATTACATACGAGTACATTTGGATTTCATATTGTAAAAGTGCATGTTTAGTTTGCTCTAGCAAAACTCAACATGCGGCAGGAAATTGTCAAAAACAAACAAACAGTCATACTTCATTACGGCGCACTGAAAGTAACGAAAAGAATTAAATTTATATTCATTACAATCATTACGGTATGTATTCAAATTTATTGAGAAACAAACAAGAATATCAAATAGTATACGAAAATAACTGACTAAGTTTGCGTTCAGTATAAATGTGTTCTACTGTACATATTTTATCTTACAAACAATTATAATACAATCTGCATATTCATGATGAGTGTGAAGTGCACTTTTCATCATTAAAGTTCAAGTGATTACAGATTACATTTGGAGGTAGAACTAGTAATATACCTGCAGTGGCTGTACAGTAACTTCATATAAAACAATTGAAAAAGAGATAAGCAGTTTTATTAACTTACTTTATTTACATGGCAATTGAAATAAACTTATTTACCTACTGTGCACCTTGTGTAAAAAGTAAATTTTCTGCGTTCCATTGCCAATTGGTTATCACAAGTTTTAAAGCTGGTCGCTCTGAAGAGTTTTGGTCACTCCCTTCTGTGCTGCTTATTGAGTAAACTAACGAAGATTTTTGGATTAAAGCGTTTTGTTTCATTTGTACGACATGACTAAGTCACGGCAAGTGCTGCATTGTGATGTGCTTAATCACGTCAATATACAGCCTACACAGCTCACTACTCATACGACGTATTCATATGCATATCAGCGACAGCGATGTGACCTGGCGCATCTAAATATAGCGAGATTTACAGTTTAGTGGTGATTCCGAATGTCATAGTTTGAGAAGCATTTACTAAACTACTCGGAAGTGTCTGTCAGACATATACGAGTATAGCGCCCAATCGGCCACTAAGAAACTTACTTTGAGCAAAATTACTTTACTCCAACGTTCGTTTTCAGTAAGCAGCGTAGAAGATTGAAATTATTTTCAAATAGGTCTTATCGTCGACAATCGGTGAGGTTTAACCGCTATTTAAGTAATAAGAATATAAAGGGAAGACACCATTTGTTGGTCGAAATTACTTTATTTCAACGTTCGCACTTCATAGGGAGCGTAGAAGACTAAAGCCCTCGGAATTTTTCAAATCAGAGCTTATTGCCGGTAATCGATGAAATTTTACAGCCATTTAAGTAATACTTTTGTAAGAAGAAGACATCCTATTTTAATTGATATTAATTTACTTCAACGTTTGTTTTCAAGTAGAGTTAATTAACGATAATTGATCCGATTAACAGTCAAGTTACTGCAGCCTTCTTAAAGGAAGCAACGAAAATGGGTCTGGTGGTAAACGAATGCAAAACAAAGTTATTTGTTTTAACAAACAAACGTCTACTCGTTTTGAACGTTGACAATTATAATTTTTAAGTGGTCGAAGAATTCATTTACCTCAGTTCCGCTGTAAAGTAAAACGGATGATGTCAGCATGGAGATAAAGGGGAGATTATTGCTTGCTAGCAGAAGTTAATATGGGCTATGCAAGCGATTCAATGATAAAACAGTCCCTCGACAAACAAAAATCCGACTGTACCAGACGTTGGTTCAACCTGTCTTGTTATAGGGCGCAGAATTCTGGGTTATGACGCAAGTGGATTAATCAGTACTGATAGTTTTCGAGAGGAGAATACTCCGAAAAATATATGGACACCTCATCGTTAACGGAGAGTATCGGCGTCCTATGAACAATGAACTGTATGAGCTATATGCCGACATCGACGTGGTCAAACGCATTAATATATAGCGATTGCGTTGGTTGGGTCAAAAAGTTTTCGACAGCGAACTCGATGGATGGCGCAGAAGAGGGCGACCAAAACTCCATTGGGAGGACCAGGCTTTTGAAATACTATCGAAACTTGGTGTGACGAATTGGAATTGGAAAACCGCAGAAGATCGAAGCGTTTGGAATTATTTTCTACGGGCGGCGTATAATAGATAAGTATGTCTATATCAGTCGCCACCTAAGAAGAAGAAGAAGATACTGATTTGAGCAGAGAGGTGTATAGTTTTCCATTTCCGCTTTGAAGATGCAAATTATAAATTATTCAATAATAAGTAAAATGACAACATTTGTTTCCATGGGTGAATCTTTTTTTTTAACGTATTTAGTCCACATATGCTAAATTCAAATTCAGAAAATTCCTCAAATATTTGCATACGCTTTGCAGTTGAACTAATCTTCTAGTGGTTCTGACAAAATTCCGTTTGGTTGTTACAGACTGCTGCTTCAGCTGTTAATGGCCCGTAAAACTGCGTAGTTAAGAACTTTTAAAATGCACTTTAGCTTACAAAATAAAATGCAGCAATCCAATCAATATTAAACTAAATTATATATTTCCAAAAAGAGATAGCAGAGAGACTGTGAGAAGCCTGACAAACTGTTTTGAGTTGAGATCACAGCGCTGGTCCATGCTATGCTTAAACAAAAAACCAGTCTCTCTAAACGTTTCGCAAAAGTCAGTCTTGCATTTGAGTTTGTCGGTGACGAACGAAGCGGCGATTGCCGTCATCAGATTTAACCTCGACTCGTGAAATAAACACGCGCTTAGTAAATAAACGCTTGGAAATCTAAAATTGCGAGTGCTAAACGCTTCAAGGGAATACGTTGAATGAAAGCGAGTTTTCGAAAAAAGTATGTGAATAGCTGAAAATCTGCAATTGAAAATTCAAGCGAATTAAAAAGAGTGGTCTTAAAGAGAGTGTTGTATGAAAAGAGAAGAAAATAGGGTTTGAAATCTCTAAGAGAAGAAAATTATACCGGGTGTTCGTAAAATAAAAAAAGAGCTTTATTAAGCTTTATTTTTCCAAAAAAGCAAAAGAAAGTGTGCGCAGCTACGCAGAAAGTGGCAAACAGATTGTGGTGTAATCATAGCTGGCCGGTCAAATATTTTGTTTGTGAGGGTGTATTAGCAACAGTTGCACAGTTTCTGGGCAACATGTTTGTTGGGGTTTAAAATATAAACCACAGATACAAGTTTTAAATTACTTGAATGAAGTAAATTACAAGTAAAGCTAATAG
>JAHXMU010000473.1:348333-401955 GCA_019455685.1 Philornis downsi | reverse complement strand
GTAATAATTTTGAAATCAAAGTAAAGTAATGTGTGCATAATATTTATAGCTTCAGTTGAAGAGATGAAGGTATATACAGGGTAACGCACCAATTCTACTAAAATAAGAAATTCAAATAATTTTTTTATTAATGTATTTCATTTATTTATTTATTTTTTTTTTTTTTTTGGATGGAAAATTTGATTTTATTTTATATAACTAATTGACTTTGAAGATAATAGATCGTAAATGAGCTCCAAATGCTCATTCCCGCATATGCAATACGAGGTGTGTTCAAAAGATAAGGTGAATTTTAATTTTTCTCAAAAAATATTTATTTATTCATCAATTTCTATTTTATCTGCTTCAAAGTAGCCCCCCTTAGATATAATATACTTGTGCCAGCGTTTTTTCCAACCCTCGAAGCAGTTCTGATATGCACCTTTTGGTATGTTCTTGAGCTCCCTCAGCGATTCGGTTTTTATTTCCTCAATCGTCGCAAAACGCTGTCATGGGTCTCTTCAATCTTGGGAACAGGAAAAAGTCACAGAGGGCCAAATCTGGTGAATACAGTGGCTGAGGCATGATAACGATGTTGTTTTTGGCCAAATAATCTCTCATAAGCAAAAATGAGTGAGCAGGTGCATTATTATGATGCAAAAGCCATGAATTTTTTCCACAATTCCGAGCGTTTTTTTCGTATTGCTTCACGCAAACGGCGCTTAACTTTAAGGTAATACTCCTTATTTACCGTACGACCTTGTGGTAAGAACTCCTGATGCACTGTGCCATGGTAATCGAAGAAAACAGTGAGCAAAACCTTGAAATTTGATCGAACTTGGTGTGCTTCTTTTGGTCTTGGCTCTCTTGGACTCTTCCATTGGGACGATTGGGCTTTGGTTTCGTTGTCATAACCATATACCTATGATTTGTCACCAGTAGCGACCCTTTTAAGCAAATCTGGATCATCGTTAACGATGCTAAAGCGACGTTGTTTTTGGTCAAAATTCAGCGATTTTGGAACGAACTTCGCTGTCACACGCTTCATGCCCAAAATTTCCAAAAAGATTGCATGGCATGAGCCAACCGATATGCTGACATCCTCAGCAACTTCTCTAATTGTGATTCGACAATAACAATTTTCTCCACTTTCTCAACATTTTCATCGGCTCTTGATGTGCTGGGGCGTCCAGAGCGAAAGTTGTCATTCACATCTTCTCGACCTTCTGTGAAAAGCTTGTACAACTTGCATTTCAAATGTTTTTGAGCATTTAGTTCCATTTTCTACACAAAATTTGGTGCAACTTCTTTGATCCATTTTCTTCGACAGCAGAAAATCGCCGAACACGCAAAACAGTTGTCTTATTTATGCCTCTCACAAACAAACTAAACATTCTATATGGATAAAACCCTCGAGACGAGTGTACCAACATAAAAGAAATAATAATCGGAAGTCGAATGTATGTAGCCCGCGAAATTTTAAAATTCACCTTTTTTTTGAACACACCTAGTATACGATCAGAAAATTTTGCATTGCAGACTGAAGAGTTGTAGTCGGGATCACTTCTATTATGGTTTTAACGGACTGCTTCAATTCAGTCAAATTCCTTGGTTTCGTTCTGTATACCTCTTGCTTGACATAACCCCATAAAAAATTGTGGTGCAGTCAGGTCAGATGATCTTGGAGGCCACCAAAAAATGTAGTTTCTAGATATTAATTTGTTGTTGTTGTCATTGGTGCTCCGCCATAATTGATCTGGCTATGTGAACAATTGCTCCATCTTGCTGGAACGAAATGCTGTTGAAATGGATACGTCTTCGGCGGAGTTTTAGGTAAAAGAACTCCTACAACATATTTAAATAACGGCCCCCAGCGACATTGACATTTTGTTTGTAGCACGAATCGTGCGCCACCCTGTTGTATACATTAGAGGTTTATTTAAAAATGTAGATTTTAAATAAACAAATTGACTTTAAGGTAATCAAAAATTTCAAACAAACTAATAATACATGTCATAAATTTAGAAATTTAGATTTCGATAAAAGTTATGTAGTAAATATAAGAATTGTTCTGCACAATTTTACAAAATGAGGTTTTTGAGGCCCACGCACTTTATATCAAATATTGACCATTCAGGACTATCTGGAAACTTATGCTGGCATGTAAATTAAACACGTCGTCTTTAAACAGAATCGCAAAATTATATGGAAACATTATTTTATATTTATTTTTGGCACTTCGAATTTCACTAATTCCTGTTTCCGGATACAGTTTCCAAAAAAAGCCACTAAGTTCCTCATTTTTCTTCAAATTAACTATTTTTGTTCACTTCCAAATTAGGCCTCCTACAGTCATTGGATTTCAGTTCAATTTTCCCTATAGCACAATAACAAGATTACCTAAAATTCCCAGTTTTTATTGGAATCCACACGAAAATTTTGTAATTATTTGGGTACGAATGTTTAAGATAAGAAAGACTGACATGAGATGATGAGAACCTCAGTGCGCTACATTTAAAAGTTGTTTGATTTTCTCTAAGTTTTCTCTAGTTTTATACCAAATAATACAATCTTCAAAATTTCGATGCTGAATTTTTGCTACCACTTTAGTGATCATGTTGTGGTCAAAAAACAGGGTATAGAACGAGAGCAGTCCCAAAACTAACCGACCTAACGAAGAAGACACAAAAAAGTTGGGAAACAGTCTCTTTATTTCTCAATATAATCTCCTTTCAGCTCAATACACTTTTTCCAATGATATTTAATAGCTTCTATACCCTGATTATAGTAAAAACTGGCCAACTCTTTAAAATAGCCATCAATCGCCGACTCCACATTTACATTGTTGGAAAATCTTTTCTTTGGAAATAGAAAATGGTCCGAGGGAGCTTAATTTAGCAAATAAAGTGCGTGATGAAGCAATTCGAACTTTAATTCAATAATATTGGCCATCGTAATAGAGGATGTGTGAACTGAAGCATTGTCTTGATGCAACAACACTTTCTTTTTCGTCAAATACGGCCCTGTTTCCATAATTTTATTATATAAACGCTTCAGTAAATTAGCATAATATTCGCCGTTAATGGTTTTTCTTTTCTGAAGATAATCAATAAAAATTAACACTTGCGCATTCCAAAAAACAGATGCCAAGACCTTGCCTGCAGATGAAACCGTCTTCGTTTGCTTTGGACAAGATTTTCCCATTCCAGTCCACTGCTTTGACTTTTCCCTTGTCTTATGTGTGAAGTAGTGGAACGATGTCTCATCCCTGGCTCTAAGTAGACGCAAAAATTTGGCTTTATTGCAGTGAAACATCACCAAATATCGCTTGAAAGCAAACGCGGCACCCATCTTGCGCACAGATTTCTCATCTTCAACTCTTCGGTCAATATGCGATATATAGCACTTTTTGAAATGCCTATCATTTCAGCTAGCTAACGCACCTTCAGCCGACGATCATCCAATACAATCTTTGTGGATTTTTTTAACCTTGTCTGGCGGGGACACCTTAATTGGTTAGCCATTAAGGTACGGTGTTGGTTGACCATTACGGAGTTCGTTTTGGCAGCTCGTACGGCCTCGTTTAAACTCTGCTACCCAATATTTCACAGTCGTAAACGAAGGAGTAGACTCTCTAAGTGTAGAATATAGCTCGGATTTAATGTTGTTTGGATTGGGACCTTTCAAATAGAAATATTGAATTATATAACAGTGACCAACTTTTTCCACGTTTACAAAGTCACAAAGATCGTTTACTTTTGATGTCTTAAATGAAAATACTAAACAACCTGGTGCCTTTAAATTTAAAACCTATGGCAATCTTGTAGCCAATTTTCACCAAAATGATTTTTTTAAACTACTGAGACCATCGATACGTTAGGTCGGCTAGTTTTGGGACCGTCCACGTAGATATTTAGTACATTCGTTGTTTTGCTTATTCGTCGATTGTCATTCCTGCGTCGTGGTATGATTTTCGTGCTTTCAATAATTTTACAAGGTTTAGTATGAATTTTACAAAAAGCAAAATTTCAAACAATACACGAAGGCCTGCAATAAATACATCAATATGACGTCAACAAACTCATTATTTATTCTGCACAAATGAACGCCTATATTGGTCACTCTTATGTTTGCCCTCTGGACTTCTTATTAGCCATTATCAAGGTTATCTGGTTTTTTGTTTCTACAATATAATTTTATGTGTGTTTATTGTTTTATTTGTATCTTCATATCACTTTATGATGACTTGAAATAACGTTTCACCACTGCGTACGACCCGCCGAAACAGGAAATGTATTCAATGCTACAGTGAAATACAAGTGTAAATATTCCTTTGTTTGTGTGTTTTTGTGTTAAACATGAATTTTGTTTTTTTTTTTTTAATGAAAGTGTTTTTGATGCTGCCCTCTTTTTCGCCGATACATTTTAGCCATTGAACCAATGGCAAGAGATTTCATTGTTTGTGGTTTACAAATAAATGTAAACTAAAGCAAATCATCACTAGTTAAAGCCGAATTGAGTTGGCAGAGAGATAATCTAAATAAAAACAATAATGATGCATTAAAAGTCTATCCAAACTGTACGGCCGAAATTATAGTTAAAATTATTTCTTATAATTGAATTGAATATTAAAGGATTTTCAATTCAATTTTTAGAAACAAAATTAAAAATTAAAATTATTTCTAAAAATTGAAAATTAAAATTAAAAATTATATAAATTAAAAATTATATTATATTATGTAATAAATATAAAGATTTACAGGGCCTTCTCGTCTTTTAAAATTATTTAAGCTTTTTTACAGAAAAATAAAATTTTATTACAAATTTATATGAAACAGTTAATATTTAAATAATAATATATATATTTTTTCAATTTTAGTCATTTATTGTTAACATAATGTGCATAATTACTGAAAAAAAATTCGTATAAAATATACTGTACGAGTATATTTGTATAAGTACAAGGTGGCGCAATAGAACGTGCATATTTAAAAAATAGATTCAAAAAATAAATACAAAAGGTATGGTTAAAATAAATCTAAGGCATTGTAGAGTAATAAATGGAGTTTATTTTTTAAAAATAACATCATCTAAATGGTGACCCTCTCTACGACGGCACTCCTCTAACCGCAAACGAAAATTGTTGAAAACTTTCTTCAGTAATGCTGGTGTAATGGCTGCCATTTCACCACGGATATTCTCCTTGAGCTGAATGATGTTTCTTGGATTATTACTGTAGACTTTGTGTTTGAGGTATCCCCACAAAAAAAAGTCAAGAGGTGTCAAGTCTTAACTACGTGGGGGCCATGGGATATCACCTCTTTTCGAAATCAGTCTGCCAGAGAACATCTGCTTCACCACCGCCATGGAGTCATTTGATGTGTGACAGGTAGCTCCATCTTGTTGGAACCAAGTTCTGGAATTCACTATTCTTGAACTTTCAATTTCTGGAGCCAAAAATCCGTCCAACATCTCAACATAGCGTTCCGTATTAACCGTGACGTTTTGGCCCCGCGCTATTTCGAAGAAAAAAGGACCAATTATTCCTCTGCCAGAGATTGCTGCCCATACTGTCACCTTAGGACTATGCAATGGTTTCTGGTGTTTGATTTTGGGATTTTCACTGTTCCAGTAACGACAATGTTGACGGTTTACGAACCCATTCATAAGGAAATGAGCCTCGTCAGAGAAAAGGATATTGTCAAAATTGGAAAATCGATTAAGCATTTCATTAGCAAATGCGAGCCTTGCTATGAAGTCAGACTCTTTCAATTCTTGTGTTAATTGCAGCTTATATGGATGCAGTTTAAGATCCAATGTTAAAATTCGTTGCAAACTTCGTCGCGATAATTTTAAGACAGACGATCTCTTGCGAGTCGACATTTGTGGATTTCCTCGTACTGACTCCATAACTCTCTCAACATTGTCTTCGGTCCTAGATGTTCTTGGATGACAATTTGCTTGTGGTTTAAATGTTGAACCGGTCTCTTCAAAACGCTTTACCCATATTTTAATTAAATTAAATAAGAATTTCTTCAACATTCTGCAATAAGGGATTTTTCAACAAATTTTTGAGTGGAAATATTATTTGCGATTTTAAAATTTTGGGGTAAATTATTATACGCATGGCTACTCGAATAATCAATTCTCTGCTTGGTAGTTTCAAGTCTACACTTTGCTACCCTCAAGTTACTACTATTTTTGGTACTGAACACTTGTTGGTTGATAGCAAAATGTATGGTGTGATGTCCTATATTGTGTAAGCACTTCTTTGATCCATTTTTTTTTTTCGATAGTAGAAATTCGCCGAACACGCAAAACACTTGCCTTATTTATGCCTCTCACAAACTACTAAACTAAACATGCTATATGGATAAAACCGTCAACATAAAAAATAAAAATAATAATCAAAAGTCGAATGTACGTAGCCCGCGAAATTTGCAAATTCCACTTTTATTTTAACAGAGTTCGTACACCTCTGTATATTCCATTTAGCAAGCAAATAAATAGCCAAAATTGTTGAAGAAAGTACCTACAAATTGCCACAAGTCTAGAAATGACTTCAGTCCTTGCATAGGCACGATTTTTTGTACTGTGCCGATTTCGATCACTTGTAACGCCACCTTATTTATAACATTATGGACAATGTCCCAACTCATCGTCAAATAAGAGAACTCATCTTTTTTTTTTTTTTTTTTAAATTCTGTATTTATTACAATCTGTCCTTGGACTTACTGAATGTATTTACATTGGCCTACATACTACTTATATACTAAAATTTTATTTTTATTCGGGAACACTTCCTTGAGTGTCCCTACTGCTATATTCGTCCTGAGTAGCCAGGTCCTGTGTGGTTCTCCTCCTTAGTCTGGTAAATAATGGTGTTTCGTTCATCAGATTGGACGTCAGCTGATTCGGATGTTGTTGAATACGATTCATGTATCTAGCGGAGTATTTTTGGACTTCTTCCTTAATGAAGGGTGTTTTCAATTCTCTATGCAATTGTTTGTTCGAGAAGTATCTAGGTGCACCAGTAATGGTTCGCATTACTTTGGATTGAAAGCGTTGCAATATTTCAAGGTTGGAGTTTGCTGCAGTCCCGCATAACTGGATTCCATGTGTCCATATGGGTTTTAAAACCCATTTATAGATTTTCAATTTGTTATCTAGGGATAATTTGGATTTGCCATTCAAAAGCCAATTTAAGGATCTTAGTTTGACCCCCAAGGCCAGTCTTTTTTTAAATATATGCTTTCTCCAAGTCAGTGCTCTGTCCAAATAAATACCTAGATACTTGGCATCATTTGCTTGAGGTATTTCAACATTATTAATAGACGCTGGAGGGCAACATCCTCTCCGAAGTGTAAGCGTTACCTGAACCGATTTCGTTTCATTTGCCTTTATTCTCCATTTCTGCAGCCATTTTGTTATGGTATCGAGATGTTTTTGTAATTTTCTATATGTAGATGCTTGATCCGGGTTGACGTCAGTGGCAAGAACAGCTGTATCGTCTGCAAACGTTCCGATAAGAGTCCCTTCTTCTGTGGGTAGATCCGAAGTGAAAATCAGATATAAGGTAGGACCAATAATGCTGCCATGAGGTACTCCCGCATGCGATTTAAGCATGTTCGACATGTCTTCGCCGTGTTTAACAAAAAAGGTTCGTTCAGATAAATAAGATTTTAGAAAAATGAAGAAATTCGTGGGTATCATTTTCTTCAATTTGAATAATAAACCTTCGTGCCATACCCTATCAAAGGCTTGTGAATTGTCCAGAAATTCCGCATTGCCGCATACATTTCCATTTGAAAGGTCTCAGTCCAACCAACATTAAAACCGAGCTAGATTCTACTCTGAGTTAGTTTGCTCCTTCTGTTAAATATTGAGCAGCAGAATTTTAGACGAGGCCGTAAGGGCTGCCAAAATGAACATCGTAGCGGTCGATCAATTGAGGTGTCCATTCCCTAGACACGATTAAGAAAATGCACAAAATCGTATTGGATGACCGTCGGCTGAAGGTGTGTGAACTATCTGAAATGATAGGCATTTCAAAAAGAACTATACCTATACATCGTATATTGACCGAAGATATGAAGATGAGAAATCTGTGCGCAAGATGGGTGCTGCGCTTGCTTTCAATAGAGCAAAAACGGCGTCGTGAAGGTATTTCAATAGAGTGTTTGGCCATGTTTCACTTCAATAAAACCGAATTTTCGCTTCGATTTATAAACATGGATGAGACATGGGTTTACCACTTCACACCTAAGACAAAGGAACAGTCAAAGCAGTGGATTGGAATGGGAGAATCGTGTCCAAAGAAGGCGAAGACGGTTCTATCAGTAGGCAAAGGTCATGGCGTCTGCTTTTTGAGAAGCACATGTGATTATTTTCATTGATTATCTTCAAAAAGGAGAAACCTTCAAGCGTGAATATTATGCTTATTTATTGCAGCGTCTAGGTAAAAGGCCGCATTTGACGAAACAGAAATGGTTGTTTCATCAAGACAATGCATCAGTTCACACATCCACTATTGTCATGGCTAAAATTAGAGAACTAAATTTCGAATTGCTTCATCACGCTTCATCTCATTCGCCATATTTAGCTCCCTTGTACTATTTTATAGTTCCAAACTTGAAAAAATGGTTCGGTAGTAAAAGATTTGCCACAAACGAAGAGGTGGGGACTGCGGTCGATGGCTATTTTAAGGAGTTTGACAGTTCTTACCATAAACAGGGTATAGAAGCTATTGAATTGAAAAAGTGTATCGAACTAAAAGAATATTATGTTGTTTTCTAACTTTTCTGTGTTCTCTTTGTTAGTTCGGTTAGTTTTGGGGCCGCCCTCGCATATATTTGCAGATATTTGGCATTGACATTTAAGTCTATTTATCATAAAATAATTTAAAAATTCTTGGTCAATTATTTTCATGCATACACAAAACACTAACTCAAAATTTCAAGCCGTAAGAAAACAAAAGACAAACTATAATAACCAGCAAAAATAAAGTGTGTTCAAAACCTCGATTTGCTCTCTACTGCAGTAGCAACACAAAGAGTAGTTGGCAACGGCAACCTCATTTCATGCCACATTGTAGGTACTCGTATATGTGGCACTCATATTTGCATGAAGCATAGCCAACCAACATGTTGTTGACCTACGTTAACATTATTTGCATTTACCAGTGTCAGTGAATAAAGTATGACATTTTTGGATATTCGGAACACGAGAAAATGCCAACATCATCAACACTGCCACTACCTATCTCGACCAGAACACTGTAAGCAACAAAATCATCTATTCAGGGGCGAAATTGGCAATGTATGTCCATGTGTGGCCTTGTGGAAGTTGATTTTCCTAACTTATAATTTAATGAAAAATTTACTTTTTTACCAGTTCACAATTAAGATGGCCTTTTTAAAAATAAAGAAGAGTTGGAATGGTCTTTTTTCCAATAACTGTGTATTACTAAAATGTATTGTATTTCGTTTACGAATAAATAGTAAATAGTAAATTCCAATTCTAAAGATTCCAATTACAAAAATTCTAATTTAGAGGTGGGTTCAGTGCTTTTACGCGTAGATTCCTTTTTACTGGACCAATTCAACTTAGATTCGAGCTTAAAAAAGGGTGGGACATAAGTAACGTTAAGATTTATTCAATGTATAACTTTTTTCTTTCTACTTTTATTTAACGTTGGCATTTATTAAAATTTAGAATATAGTTTGGAAATATATTCACTTTATGTTTTAAAGATGATATCTTTCAAACGGTGCCCATTGTTTGCTTCTACCTGACGTGATCTTTCCAAAGCATTTCCAATAACTTTTCAGAGATAAAATCTTTCACTGATAAAATCTTAAAGTTACTTGTGCGCCACCCTATATATGTGCAGAATTTTAGTCGTCCGGATAAACGCGAAGCGTTCTCTTTCGTGGTTTCGGACGATAGGTCAGATTACGCCAGATTACATTCTTACGACAATCAGAAGTACATATACATATACTCGCATACCTAATGGGATCTCACATGAGTATTGATGAACTTTTTTTGTGTCAACATCCTAATGCTCAGTAAAATATAAGATTGCCGCCGGTCTGTCAAGACTGTCAGTTGTTAATTACCCGTCATTTGGAGTGTTATTTATTTAGAGAAAGATTTGCCATTTACAAATATGGATCGTTTAGCAACCGAAGACCGCTTAAAAATAGTTAAATCTTACTACAAAAGCAGTGATTCAAACGTAGGCTTTCAATCGAACGAAATTTTTTCAGCGATGAAGCTCTTTTCTCACTCGGCTGTTACGTCAACAAGCAAAATTGCCACATGTTGGACTCGGGGAACTCAGCATTGATTGTGGAAAAGCCATTGCATTCGGAAAAAGTGCCTGTTTGGTGCGCATTATGGTCTGGAAGTGGCATCGGACCATATTTATTCGAAAATTACGCTGGAGGAATCTCAAAAAGATCCACTGCAGCAACTTAACAATGAATTTTGTACATACATAATAGCCAAGCGTTACAAAGAAATTAAAATTTAATCGGATTGTTAGCTTTATATGTGTTTTAGTTAACTTTACTTGAAAACGAAAAATGGATAACTCATTATATCTCTAATGAGGTCTCACATGAGTATTGGGAAACTTTGTTTATCAACATCCTAATACTCAATAAAATACATATGGTTTTATTGGGGTCTGGGTCTTCAATCACATGCAAGGTAGACCCATCCTGCCATAGCACAGTGGGTGGTTTTGAAAAAAATTGGAAATAAAGTTTCTAAAAGTTGGTCCAATTTTGATGACATTACATATGGCTATAGCAGATGTGCAGTCGAGTTTAAGATTTAAATTTTGAAAGCAGGCATTCTATGTCAGCTCTAGTAGTTGAACATTAATTTACAATATTTGAAAACGCGCAGTGGGAGGTTTTGAACTGAAAAACATGGAAATAAATCTGTTGTTTCTAAATAGGTGGTCCGACTTTGGTTAGCAGAGATGTAGTCGGTTATAAGTTTTAAATTTAGACCTTACTATTTATTTTTAAAGTGGGCTGCCTCACAATGTCCCAAAGTAGAAACAAATTTTTTCCAATTTTTTTTGATACATTTTTTGTTCCAAATGCTATTTTTTTTAGAGCTGCATGAAAAAAAATGTAATGTGACTCTTTCAACAAAACAATTTAATAATATAATTGAACACAAGCAGACGAAGAAGTAAAAGTTAATTAAATACAGCTTGGGCAAATGGACCGTTGTTGATATTGCTGTAATCAATTTGCTGTGATGATCGACGCTGGACCCTGTTGGAAATTTATAGAGTAGGTTGTGGACTATATTTTGTGATTGAGGTAATCTTCCTGTACCGCTGTGAACGCAAGTCGCCATGCTGATGAATGTTATGGTGTCTTTAATCAGATAATTCCTCAATAGATTTGAGAAATTACTTGTTTGTAGTTTTAGTAATAAAAGAAATTAAGAAATTAATTTCAATTCAAGGTATGTGTATTTGGGGAAGCTGTGATGTTTACTGCTAGAGCTGTGCAGAGTAATTAGTTTTTGGTTTCATTTTTATGATAGTTACAAGTGTAATTTCTGGCTATTGTTAAACATTATCAGACATTTTTCTTATTTACAATTCACCATAAGTTTAGCCCAAATGTGGGCAGAAGGATAACATAAAGTAGAATTTAATTTAATGTTACATTGGGTATATTTATGGAATATTAGCAAATTCTTTTTCAATTAATTTTTAACAAGTTTTTGTAAAACCAGATAAGTAGAATTATCATTCCACTCGTAATAAGCAGCTTCTTATTCCTGAAATAACCGCACTCATGGGTCATGATTTTGTAATAAGAGTAGTTCGAATTTACTATTTACTACCAAGTCGTTTAAAAATTTTCAAATTATGTTCTGATTCTTACTAAAGGCGCATTGTACAACACTTTTAAGACTTTACTGTAAAATTTTGTTTTCAATTAAACTGTGAGCAGCCTTTATTACATACCGATTATCTTAATTTCCAGATTATATACCGATTAACTTCTAACTTCTGAATTAGAATTTTTTCATACCCCTTTTTGTCTTTAATAATCATACCTTCTTTAAAATCATATTATATGTTTACAAATTTTATATATGATTTTTATTACGTGTTTTTTTTTAACTTATAATATTGAACAGATTAAATCTAATAGATGAATTGTTGCATTTGCATTTGCATTTTGTAATTTACTTATAAAGGGTGTCCCAACAAGAACGCTAGATTTAAATGACTGATGCAGCAATTGAATTGTTTCTCTGGCTGTATGACATGTGACGCCGTCTTGTTGAAACCACATGCCTTCCACATTCATTTCTTCTGGTCGAAGGCGCGTTGTTGTCTTTACATCAGTAACAGACCCAGTTTTAGCAAATTTATCCATTAATCTCTTTACAGTTGACTCTTTTGGAGCATTATTGTGACCCCAAATTGTTTGCAATTTGCGAACTGTAGCCGCAAAACTTTCACCATTTTGGTAAAACAATTTCACAATGAGAATGCGTTGTTCATTCGTGTAGCGCTCCATTTTTACTAACCTCGTACCTTCTACTAGCAAACAATAACAATTGTTCAAATGTCAGACAATGACACTTCGAATGGCGCCAAATTTAAATCTTGCGTTCTTGTTTCGAGACCCTTTAATTAGCCGAAAGTCTTCAAATTACAAGTCAACAAATAAATAATAATTTTTCGAAATACTTTCTTTAAACTTTTCCGTAATTACCAAAATATCAAAATATTTGAGGTACAAGCCCAAAAGTGGATATATTTGTAATTTGGTTTAATTCTAAGAAACAAGCGCCAGGAAAAAGCCGGTCTGTGCAATGGATTTCCATTTTCCTTAATATTTTTAAATTTTTTTTTTATATTTCAGGAGGTTTTATGATATCCCATCAAAATTCTTTCAAAGTTATGAATTCTTTTGTGACGATTTCCCAACTCCACCTTCTTTTTTACCTTCCGTACTCTTTCTGCACCGGATAAATGTTTGAACACTATTATAAGTTTCTGATTAAGACCCAACTAGTGGACTAAAGTATAGGATGCTGCTTGTTGTTTCCTCTTATAAGAAAGTTCTTTAAAAAACCTATATTTTTCTTTTAATTTAAATTTTTAGAGAGATCTCCAACAAACCCCATTTGAGCCGAATTCTTAAAGGTAGAATAAGCCAAAGCCTGAATTTAAAGTAAAGTGAATTGTCGAAAAAATCCGAAATCGATGTCCTTGAAAACGCCGAGTATTT
Organism: Philornis downsi; assembly: GCA_019455685.1. Lineage (NCBI taxonomy): Eukaryota > Metazoa > Arthropoda > Insecta > Diptera > Muscidae > Philornis > Philornis downsi. The sequence goes on along the minus strand of JAHXMU010000473.1, from coordinate 388,693 downwards.
GAATACTCTTCTCTGCATAATTTGATACTATTTTATGCTTTCAAAGTAGGCATAATAAACGGCCCCTCCTTTCCCGTTTTCCGCCGTAGAGCACATACCAATTCGACCATCCAAATTCGAATACTACACATGCTAGATTAGGGGCGAAGATGATGGTGTGGGTAGGTATTTTAACACCGGCCATCATATTGGAACGTAATTTCCTCCTCTTGTCTATTTTCAGCAGAGTAATTTTTGGTTAGTTTTATAAATTATAAGTTTGAATAATTGAAATTGAATTGTTTCATTGAAATAGAATATAAAATATTTGTGAGTTTGTGAATGAATACTTTTGAAACGTGTTATATTGTGACAAACAAAACTCAAAGGAAGTCAGACATCGCAAACTGCATACCACCCTGGCAAGTGCATCCAATTACAAAAATGAATTTCAACTACTATGGCATAATGCCCTTAATAGTGGTGCTTGCGACATAGAGTGGCAACATATTGCGCATCAGATGACAATTGCCATAAAATCCATATTTGGGTTTTAACAAAAAGTCTCTCAGTCGAGTCTTGATGCGATGAAGAGTGAGATATACAATGCTGGGCACAAGGTTATATTGTAGCAAATTGTAAGAGGAAATAAATTATGCTAGGATCGAGAGCCAAGATGTTGAAGGAAACAGGGATAGAAGTGAGGCCTGTTTAAAAGTGTAGGTTACGATATGGAGTACACCTTACTTAATATGAAGAGAGCAGTTTCACAAATTGCTAGTTTCGGAAGTTGGCGTAAATGAAATGTATAATCAATTGATGTATATATGATTATTCTCCAAATCTATAACACTAGCCAACAAGGTTTTGGACTGGGGCAATCAAATATCTGTCCTAGAGTAATTTGGAGGGCGTATCTGTAATTGGTTTTTCTTTATCCCGCCAGGTTTTCGAGATGTAAAAAAAATGTTTTTATTCGTGTTTTATTACCTGCAAAATCATTCGTTTGTTTAAAAATTAATGAATTTTCAAAATTGAAAAGCATTTTTTGAACGTCGTGTGTATTTTGCTGGTTCGGCTTCACGTATTAGAGTCTAGCAATAGTCTCCCAGCATGTTTTTGTCCCAAAATCCTTAATAATTTCTTTTAATTTTCACTACATCTTGATGAGCACGCTCCGGTTATTCGTCGCTCACTGTACCTAGATTTTGTGGAAAAAATTTAAATGCGGATGAAGAAAATGCATTTTGAGTGACATTCGTCCACCTACATAAGTCGTGATAATTTTTCAAAAATTGTTTGAAATATTTTTTAGTGATTTCCGTTTCCAATATATATTGGCATTACAAACTTAATTTATTAAAAAAAAAACGGAAAGCAAAAATACTACAATAACATCCAGGAGACATAATCCTGAAATCAGTTTTTAAAGATGAACGGAAAGATTTTTTAGAAAAGCTAATCTACCGCGCACACTCTAATTTAATATTTAATATGCAATGATAAAATGCATTTAATTATCTTCTCTAAACAAAATTCTCACACAATTAAAAAACGTTTTGGTATTCATGACGGAGTAGTGTAGTAGGACTTGGAGTTTCATTTGATTTTTATTATGAATTTTCATTTTTTTCACAGAAATTAAATTAAGTATGAAGCATATTCAAATGATGTCTGGTTTGTTAGTGGTAATTGTGGTGATGGGCGCAGGAGGAGAAACTAAATAAAGATGAGTAAATGTAAAAATTTACAATTCATCCTTTTTGTGCTCTTCTGTTTCTTCAAGTTCTTCGTCAATTTCAGATGCAGCATGCTTAACTTCACCACCAGCATCCAAAAGCCTAACGAATTCATCCAGAGCTCTGTCCAAGTCGTAGTCAATGATTTTGTTATCACTCTTGCGGAACAATTTGATGGTAAGGATGATGAGATCTTGGTGTGTTCCAATTCGTTGCCAGTCGAATTCATCTTGACAATGACAATGCTTTCGTGATCCTTGTATTTCTCACCCAATTCAGCAACCAGTTGTCTGTAGTTTTCACTCTTATTGTTTCCAAGAAAACTGTTAACGATGCTCTTCAAAGATTTCCATATTCTTTCTCCAATAAACATTGTGAAAAATTGTCATCAATCAATAGCTTCCTGATCTGAGGGCCAACAAGTTGAAAGGTCTCAGTCCAATCTGGGAGAGTCTGCTCCTTCGTTTACGACTGTAAAATATTGGGTAGCAGAGTTTAAACGAGGCCGTACGAGTTGACAAGACAAACACCGTAATGGTCGTTCAATAGAGGTATCCCCGCCAGACACGGTTAAGAACATTCACAAAATGATATTGGATGATCGTCGGCTGAAGGTGCGTGAGCTAGCTGAAATGATAGGCATTTCAAAAAGTGTTATGTATAGTATGTTGACCGAAGATTTGAAGATGAGAAAGCTGTGCGCAAGGTGGGTGCCGCACTTGCTGTCAATACAGCAAAAACAGCGTCGTAAATATTTAGAGTGTTTGGCGACGTTTCACTTCAATAAAGCCGAATTTTCGCTTCGATTTATAACCATGGATGACATATGGGTCTACAACTTCACACCTGAGACAAAGGGATAGTCGATGCAATAGACTGGGATGGGGGAATCGTGCCCAAAGAAGACGAAGACGGTTTCATCTGCAGACAAGGTCATGACGTCTGTTTTTTTTTTTTGGATCGCATGGGATTATTTTTATTATTATCTGTAATCCATGGGAGTTTGACAGTTTCTACTTTAAACAGGGTATAGTAGCTATATCGTTGGAAGATGTGTATCGAGCTAAAGGGAGATTATGTTAAAAAATAAAGAAAACTTTCTCCAAATTTTTTGTCTTCTTTGAGACCTCCCAAATTATATATACCTTGATTAATTCGGAGAAGGTATAATGCTTTTTTCATTTCGAACCATTTTAACTTATTAATGACTGTTTAATTTGTTTTTGTTTTTAAAAAGTATTTCTTTGAAGCGATAAATATTCACATAAAGCGTTTTTTTCTTAGGTCGGCTAGTTTTCGGACCTCCCTCATATATTAAGGGGTCATTATAAGTATTTTTGACTCTCTCTCAAAAAAAAAAAAAAAAAGAAAAAATAGCTTTATGCTTGATAAAAAATGGCTTTATCCTTCTTAGTCTGCATGTTACCCAAATAGACGAGGTCCTTTCGATAACGCTTTTGGTCCTGCTGTCAAATCATTCTGGCGATAATTCACAAATTGCAATGAAAACATTGCTTGAAATGATATCGCTATCAGTAGAAAAATTAATTTAATCAGATTAGAAATTTGTTGTATAGGGTGGCACATAAGTAACGTTAAGATTTGATCGGTGTCTCTTTACAGAATTAACTAAATTCAACTTGGGAAATTTATGATGGAAAGACTCAGCACGGAACAAAAAACCAAAGTTGTTTAATTTTACTTTGAAAGTCAGTATTTGATTATTCAGATCATACCGAAATTTCTTTCATGTTAGAAATGTTCCTAGCGCTCCAACAATTTACCGATTGGTTCAGCGTTTTGGGCAACAAGAGGCTGTCAGTGGTCTTCCGCGTGCTGGAAGACCTCGTGCAGTTCGAAATAAAGTGACCATTGCTCGAGTGCAATCAAGTATTGTGGAAAACCCCGAAACTTCCACCAGGCGACGTTCTCAGCAGTTAGAGATGTCTAGGCGGTCTTTGCAAAGAATTTTACATCTTTTCCCATATAAGATGCAATTGGTTCACGAGTTAAAACCAAATGATGCACAAGAAAGCATTCGAAATAGGCGCCATTAACGTTACTTATGCGCCACCCTATACAAAAAAAAAAAAAAAAAAAAATTTGAAGACAGGTGTCTGGTTAGAGTAACTTATATATATTCGAAAAATACTGTAGAAAATAAAAAAAACACAAAGATTGTCAAAAATATTACTTGAATTAAATTTTTAGTTTGAATGTGTAATATTGAAAACCGTATGTAAAATGCAGTTGCGAGATGCAATGCTAGTGTGTAAATCTGTCAGATTTGGTCTGAAGATTTACTTCGGAACTTAGGTTCCGGGAGAGAGATTGGAGGGTTTGTGGAAGAACTAAGGCTGTTAGCGGGATGTGTATACTTACGAGGGGGTTTTGTAATAGAAATGAGGAAAAGATAACGGTTAACTTACATTATTTCGGGTCTTATTCGTATGTTGAGGGCGGCTGGCGAAGTGGTCTGGTAGGCGGCTGATGGTTGAAAGAGATCAAGTATCCCGCTGATTTCAACCAAGAGACCTTCGTGCCTCGCTGAGTTGCCATATGGGCGTAACAAAATAGGGGTTTTTATCGTTAAATGGTTGTTTGAAGGGGCCCTTACGCAGGCAAATAAATAGTTAATTTTTACAATTTACAATATTTACACTTCAGTGCAATTCAATTTAATTCAATGTAACTTGATATAATGTTATTTTAAATCAGAAAAAAAATACAATTTAACTAAAAACAATTCAATTCAAAAATTCAATTTAATTCATAATTTTAGAATTCGTAATTTACTTTACTTTATGAAATTCATTTTTCAATTCAATTTCAAATTCATACATTAGTTTACTTTACACAATTCATTTTTCAATTCTTGGGAAGGAAGGATTAACTGCGTTCAGCACCGTACATAATGTGTTGCTGTCATTAACTCAATTTGGACAAAATTTATGGAAACGATTGATTCAATATGAATTTGCGAAGTTTTATGATTTTTATTTCTATTTATTTAGGAAACCACAAGATTGTTTGTGTGTAGAAATTATATTGCGCATACCTCAATTTCTGGCGAAATTATGTATGTTAAACGTTATTAAACATCGACATAAATGTACACCAAAGAAACATTGTACGCCTCACGATGCTGGCAGGGAGTGACTAAAGATTTGCTGCAAATCGAAATGACATACAAACATCGGCACATGTATGAATGTTATGCACTCTATCTATCCTCTTATGATGGATGGCCAAAATAGTTTCATGTGAAGTCTGCTGTAAGTGAGAGTGTGCGGCAAAGTGCTGGTTGTTACTCCATGTTCATACATCAAGCTGTCCAAGTGCGTTTAATAGCCCAATCATGTGGCAAAATTGTGATGTAGCAAAATTTCAGAAAAAAGTAATAATTTGTTAACTGGTTGTTACTCCATATTACCTATTTGCTATGCATGCATAGTCAGCGTATTCACATTCTTTTGTAATGATCGATTGGGAAGTCACACAAATTTAAAGACTTTAATAATTTATTAAAAACTGCGTACTGAATTTAGAAATGAAATCTCAACTGTTAGGGTTGTCATTACGTTTGTAATAACTACATATATACATACGCATTTTGCACCCTATTAAGTATACATATTTTTGATGCCTATTGTAATTACGTCATAGGCCGAAACGTTTCAGCTAGAGGATGAAATTTATGCATAGAAATTTCTCATGGTTATAGTCAACCTAAGTTTGAAAATCGATAAAATTGCTTTAGTAAGAAAAACCTTGCGCTTTCCAATATTATCCTTAAATTCTTATTGTTATTCGTATTCTTTACGTACACGCAAGATATGTTTAAAATTGGTGAAATCGCGAAGAAATCACTCAGTCATTTCATGGGTTTTTAACGTATTACGATTTCTTCTGGGTGAGAAGAGGAAGTCTTTGCGAAGTTCACTTACATGGCGGCAAGTTGACGTATCATCCATGAAGCTAGAAGGCCCAGTCCATGGATTTTAGTTTATATAATCTCAAACTTAAAGCGGGTGATTGTTGATGACTTGAAATTGGCAAATTTCTTTCTTACTGGACCAATTTTGCTATTTATGATGCATGCGGTGCCGACTCATTACTAGTTAAATGACAGAATTATCTTATTTTTTTGGTGAAAGATTTTAATTTTTTATAATTTTCAATACCAAAATATATATAATTAATTAATGGTAATTCTTATATAAATTTAAGTCGTGGGAACTGACCTATAGCTATACTTTAATCCAATGTTATTATAATGAAATTAATACGGATTGCAATTTAGCTTTTATGTGCAAACATAAGGGGGTTGATTTCTATCTAAATATAGGTTTAGTTCTTGTGACAGTAAGTTTTTTCCACTTGTGGATTTGCGAATTAAGATTCGACTCATTGACAGATGAGTAAACGTTTTGAAAATGTCTTATTCTAATGATTTTGCTCGATGTTTCTGTAACCATTATTTTTGCTATAATCACTTCCACAATAAAGCCAACCCCTTAAGAATGTATATGAATTGGAAGGACTGTTTCCATATCTGTTACCTGTCATCATCATATGTTGCCTTTGAGTAACGAATAAACGCCAACACTGTTATGAAAATATATGAAAAATTTCAATTCTTCTAGATGTTGATTTAGTCCCTGTATGAAAACGTTCTTATTAAACCAATTTTTTCCACTTCTGACATCTGAGAAATGACATCGTACTATAGAGCGGTATCATAAATAGTTCATCGACTTATTGCGTGCCAAAAACACCATCTTCTCATATAAAATATATCGATATGGTTGATTTTTTCTACTAAAAATGCAAAGTCTCTTTTTAGCTATTATAGTCATTTGAATGCAAAGTGGAGTTTAACTCCCAAGCGTTTAAAAAATGCCGCTGTGCAATGCAATAGCTAATGTGAGCGATAAAAATTTATTGTACTTGATATCCTTTGTAAACTGACCGTGAAAACAAAGAAGAAAATGAATGAATGAAGAAGAATGAATCTGATCAAACAGTGACGAAGATCGCAAATATTATGAGGATCAAGATTTGGGGATAGACATTTGTATTGTACGACATATCAGGGACCGTTGCCAAAATGGGATAAAACAGCCGGATTTCAGTGACAGCGTTCACATCTACAACGGTCTCTTAAAATGGTATAAGGATTAGAATACTATTTTTCTACATATATTAATACACTTAATACACTAGTCTACAAATCTGGAAAAAATTGACTGCAGAAACGAAGCATGTTTTGCAACTAATCTGGCTGCGCTGAGTTCGAGTCTGACATAATAATTGGGGGCTTTCACGTCTTGTTCATTTTTTATCGCATGCTGGCAATGCTGTAAAACAGTCAATATTGACACTACAATTTCACAATTAATAAATTTGACTGAAGCCCAAATTTATTCTAAATCTTCATAATAGTAGCATTAAGGTATGTCGGGGAGATCGCGTGTTACTGATTCAAGCTATTTTTGCTTTGTCTGTGGTGAATATTTGGTTGAAAAAAGGATGTGCAATCAATATCAGAATCATTAAAATATTATTTAGATTTTGTTGTGAGAAGCTTGAAAAAAACGCGGACACCACAATGTTTTCCAATAGTTGCACAACTGTTTTATACAAGTGGTCAAATGACAAGAAGATCTATTTCGATTTTACAATTCCAGTACTTTGGAGAGTTAAGTCAAGCAACAGAAGTTGCTGCATTCAATATGAAAAATCGGAAATATATTACCTACGTGAATGTTCCATCGGTTTCCAAACCAGTTCAACGTCCAGCAAATGATCCTTTACCAGATATTCCCAGCACTACGAGCAGTGAGTCCGAAACATCTTTCACCAGCAGTGATAGTTTGTATCAGGCTGATGATGAATGTCATCTAGTGACTCAAGCTGAGTAGCAGTGGAAACATATTGCAGTTGGGTCAAAAGTAACAATCTATAGAGATACGAATAGAAGTTTGGAATCGGCTGCATATTTTGAAAGGAAACACTCTATTCTATACCGTACTGATGTTGATGATTTATTTCAAAAAATGAACCAGCCATATGACAAAACTGAATGGAGACTATTTATTAATGGGTCTAAGTAAAGTTCAAAGGCTCTTCTTTTACATAATAGGAATGAAAAACCATCCATACCAATTGCTCATGCCGTTAATACAAAGGAAAATTACGAATCAATGACTGAAATTGAATAATAAATGGAAGATCTGTGATGACCTTAAGGTGTGTGATTTAAATTTCTTCATATTTATAGTATAGAAATAATTGTAAATAATTGTACATTAATCAGTTTCAGGTCATTGGTTTGTTGACTGGTATGCAAAAAGGTTTCACAAAATATTGTGGTTTCCTTTGTCTATCGTGAATATTACAAAGATTAAGATTTAGGGATATGCATTTGTATTGTACGAGTATATCAGGGACCGTCACCAAAATGGGATAAGACAGCCGGATTTTAATAACGACGCACAGTGCCCATCGCCCACCGCTCACCGCCCATATAAACCGAAACTATTTTAGGCTGCAAAAATTGAACTATTGCGGCACCCTATGCGATTAACCAATTATAACTAAAATTCAGAAAGCACAAGCTTTCCAATCCAAAAAATTGTACGCCCAATTTAAAAGAAATCGGATAACGAATTCTAGTACCTCCCATACGAATTCTAGTACCTCTCTTTCAGTAATACTTTATTGTTAATAATACTATAGAACGTAATACAGAAAATTTGTTTTATTTCATTGGCAAAATCCTAAAATGTACACTTGGTCATTATCAATCAAGTAAAATATGAACAAAAACTTATTTATTTTATTAATATAGCTATTTCTTTGGTTAAAACTAAGCATCATCACTACAGGAACCATTCTAATTTTCGCTCAACGAAGAACCTAACTCATCCTGTTCAAATATGTCATCTTCAAAAACAATATTTTCCCTGTGAATATATTTTTCAATACCGGCCAAATCAAATGTTTTTTTATGTTCCTCTTTGATGATAATACAGGATCTGATTGCAATAGCATACAGGTCATCAAATCCCTGTTTGTATCTTCTCGTGAAGTTTTTCTTGTATGAGATAAGCGCACTATTCTTACGTTTTTATGGTTCGCTTCTATTGCTTCTTCCGACATACAACCTGGGTAAAAAGATGAAGAAATATAAATTTATGATTCTGAAGTTTTTGATTCACATGCATACCTATTGGTAAGTTGAAGAACTCAATAACATCAGATCCATGAATTAAAATTTTATGGACAGTGCTTGGCATATAATACCATCCAAAATGTATTAAATATGTATTTCGAGTGACTCTTAACAGCTCCTTAAATCTGTTGACATTCACGGGCGATCCACAAGATAAAACCCTTAGTATTAAAAATGCGAATTTAGACCTTTTTTAAAACTTTTTTTTTAGGTTGCGCTCAAAAACGGGCATAAATTATTTCTTATACCTTTAAAAAACACTATTAACTAAATAAAAACAAAATAAAAAAAAATTTAATGGTTTTTTTTTTTTTTTAATTCCATCAAACTTTTGTAATTTTTGAAAATTTTTAGAAAAATACATTTTCTTCCAGCGATTACAAATAATTCCAGTTAACATATTCAACACATGATTTATTTTTTCCGAGTTCTGCTCACACTAAATAACATAAAAATCCAAATTTTAAGCTCGTTCTTAAAAAAAATAAATTTTTGGAAATTATTTTCATAAAGCAATACAATTTAGTTTTTAATTCATTGATTTTTGTTCAAATTTCACTGACTTTAGCGCCCTCTGGTGAAGTGTAGGAGAGTCAAACGAAACTATTTCCTTTAATTTTATTTCTTTTGTATTGTTATCTCTCGATTATTATAACTTTCATTATATTTTGGGACAATTTTTTTTTTTTTTTTATTTTTGTCTATGGGACAAAGCACTGTGCGACGCCCACGCTTACGGATTATAAGGATTAGAAAGGTTCATTTCTACATCTATTAATTACCATCATATGTTGCTGATAATTAGCCAATAAATATTGAAAATGATGTGATAAAAAAAACGTCTGCTTTTCTAAACGTAGTTTTGGTCCCTTATGGGTTTTTTTAGCTATCATATTGGGCCGATTTTTGCCATTCTCGAACTTTAACTGTCAAATACTATGAGATATTTTCGTGCAAAATTTAAATCTGCTATCTCAAGTAATGCAGTCTCTATCGTGCTTTCATGATAGACGAATGTATGGATGAACAATCAGGAATATATATTTTATGGGATATCAAAATGAGTATTTCCACTTGCTATGAATGTAAGAACCAACTAGGCGCACTATCATGCAATGGCGAAGCGTACGAAACGCATACATTATGGGTTACCTGAAATAAATCCATTAATTTTAAATTTATATGAAAAAAGCTTGCATCAGAACGCAACAATTTTTTCTCTTGAAATACTACTAAACCACAGTTATACACACTGCCATGAATGCCGTAACTAACTCTCTAAAATATCATTGTCCGTCTACCGGTTTTCTAATATCATTTGGGTCAAACGTAAATAATGTATGTGCTGATAAAAGAGTGAAACGATATCCGATTATACGGCCTCAGTTTGATGAGATATGTACAAGTATAAAGTATTTTGTTATTACACATAATTTTTCGAAACTGAAATTAGGTAATTGTGCCAATTACTAATGGTATTTCTTATTTTTTGTTCATTAAATTGAAATTTGCTTACAGATTTCGGTAAAGACTATTCCAAGTGTAGTTGTGGTAATATGGGCGACAGACACTTAATACAATTCGTTTACTTGCAAATAATTGTGTTTGGTTTGAATTGTTTGGCTTAAAGAATAGAAATATATTTATATCATATTGACTACAATACTTTTCAGGAATTTGTATAATTATATAAACATATTGAGAAATTCTTTGATACTGATTGGAAGAGGATTTTGTATCAAATGAAAGTCGATTGAGTGTCTTATTAACTAGTAAGATAATATTTTGTAAGCATCGACAGCATCGAAATTTAGCAAAATTATTTTCCACGAAAAATAATATTTAATATCAAATTTTTGAAATAATTTCTTTATTAGGTTATGAAAGATCAACTTGGAAAAATGGGATGAAATAATATTTTTTTAATAATAATAATAATAATAATATTTTTTTGATACACTGTGTAAACCGTATGTCTTTGCTGACGATATTCAGTAGCTATTTAAAGACTGCTATTTACCAGTTTCTAGACGTTCTTCAGGAGAAAATTAATTTTGTGCTTGATAGATTACGTGATTTTATGTCGGAGAACAGACTTTGTGTCAATTCTTCCAAGTCCAAAGCTATGCTTTATTCGAACCAAACTGAAGGGGATTTGCGAGTAGTTTATAATGTTTCGAATTTACAGTTTATGCATGACATGAAATGTTTGGGCAGTCTTATTAGATGCTAAGCTGCGCTTTGAGAAGTACAGTAATCACGTTGTTTTAAGTCTGAACTATGCATTGAGGCAACTAATTTGTCGCTCCCGCTGTATGTGAAAAAGCAACTAGTTCATGCTTTAATTATGCCAAATCTTATGTGCTGCTTAGAGGTATACTCTGCTACTAGTCAAAAATATATGAAACTCCTTCAATTATCCTTGAACAGAGCTGTTCGCTACATTTTTTCCTTCAAGAGACGTGTAAGTTAACACGATATCTGTTCCACCATAATGTTCTCGGTGGAGGATGTGGTACAATGTCGAACGTTGACAACGTCGCAGTGCTTGATCAGCATTGCGATGTTCACAATTGTTTAGAGTAAGCTAACACCGTTCACAATCAGCATTGCGATGTCTACAATTATATTTAAGCATTTAGAGTAAGCTGACACCGCATACGAGGCGCAGTGTCAGCAATTTAGTAATTAAGTTAAATAAGTTCAGTCTGATGAGTCTCTTAAGGAAACTCGAATAAATAAGCTTAGACTGAACTCCAATAAATAATACAACACAATCTAACAATATAACAATAATACAACACAGTCTCTTAAGGAAACTCGAACAAATAAGTTCAGTCTGATGAGTCTCTTAAGGAAACTCGAATAAATAAGTTTAGACTGAACTCTAATAAATAATAGAACACAATGTAATAATACAACAATAATACAACACAGTCTCTTAAGGAAACTCAAATAAATAAGTTCAGTATGATGAGTCTTTTAAGGAAACACGAATAAATAAGTTCAGACTGAACTTCAATAAATAATACAACACAATCTACCAGTACAACAATAATACAACACAGTCTCTTAAGGAAACTCGAACAAATAAGTTCAGTCTGATGAGTCTCTTAAGGAAACTCGAATAAATAAGTTTAGACTTAACTCTAATAAATAATAGAACACAATGTAATAATTTGTACATATATATAACACCTTTTGCGATAAAATTTCTGGGATGTGCATTTCCTGCATTTGTCGATGTACGATTGTTGTTATGTTTTTACAAAATATGTTATATAGTTTCCAATATGAAACTTCTGAATTTTGTCATTCCGTTCGTAGAAGGCAATTGTTTATCTCCAAACTTTTCCATCTTACAGCACGATCTTTTAGTGTAAGAGTAGCTTGAAGTGTATAATGCATTGCCAAATGAGCTTAGAAATTTAAATGTATCATATGCAATATTTCGTAATAGACTTATCTATCATATGCAGTTGACGTAGGTAAATATTCTTCTACATCCTAATGCTCGCATTTACGAGTGGTATTTGTTAATTATTATTGGTTGATATTAACATTTCTACATTTACTTTGGAGTAGAATTTATTTCAATTTATGCATATTGTGATTTAATTAACAGTTTGGAACTGTAAAATTGCTAAGTTGATTAAAAAAATAAACAAAAAAAAAAAAAAAAAACTTTTGTGATTTGGACTGACCAATATATATCATTCAACATTTAATTTTTTCCCGTTATTTTATTTCCCTCCATTTCGCCCATAATTATAATTATATAAATTATAATTATTAATTATATTATTAATTAATTATTAATTATATTATTAATTAATTATTAATTATAATTATAAAATTGTAGTTATAATTATATAATTATAAATATAAATTATAATTATAAATAATTAATTATAAATAAGTTAAATAATATAATAATGATTATAATTATAATTATTTAAAATATAAATTTTAAATTAATAATAATTAAAATGATAAATAATTAATCATAATTAATTAGTCAAACTACTTTTTGTATAAAATATTTCCAACTGACGACAATTGCTTAACATTTTTCGGGTTCCTTTGAACGTCTGGTACAATCTGATTTTTGTTTGTCGAGAGAGGGCCTTATAATTAAATCGCTATCTTAGCCCATAGTAACATCTATTAGCAAGCAATACTCTCCTCTTTATTTCCATGCTGACGTCATTGGTTTTGTTTATAGCAGAACCGAGGTAGGTGAATTCTTCCACCACTTCAAAATTATAGTTGCCAACGTTCATACAGCGTCCCAAACGAGTAGACTCTTTGTTCATTGAAACCAATAACTTTGTTTTGTCCTCGTTTACCACCAGACCCATTTTCGCTGCTTCCTTCTCGATGCTTGAGAGGGCTGCAGTAACATCTCGCAGTTTTTTTTCTTTTTTTTCTGCCCATAATGTCTATGCCATCTGCATATGTGAGTAACATATGGCTTTTGTTAAAAACGGTACCAGTCGTGTTAACTGCAGTTTTCTTCATAATCATCTCCAAGAGTATGTTAAGAGGTCGCACGATAGATTGTCGCCCTGTTTAAATCCTCGTTTGGTGTAAAAAGGCTTGCTAAGATGTTTGCTTATCTTTACTAAAGACTTCGTATCAGTCAGCGTCATCCTACAAAGACGTATAAGCTTCGTAGGAATTCCAAACTCGGACATGGCCTCATACAGTTTTTGCCGTATCGGCCTATCGAGGGCAGCTTTATAATCGACGAAAAGATGGTACGTGGCGATCTTTTTTTCTTGGGCCTTTTCCAGAATTTGTCGTAGTGTGAAGATCTGGTTAGTTGTTGATTTATCATGTCTAAAGTCACACTGATTAGGTCAAAACAGGTCAATTAGAAACGGCTTTAGTCTTTCACATATCACACTCTACAGGATCTTATAAGCAATGGGTAAAAGACGGATACCGCGATAGTTTTTACAAACACTTGGATCTCCTTTTTTAAACGCAGGACACAGTATACTCAAATTCCAATCATCGGTCATGTTTTCCTCGAGCGAAATCTATTTAGGAGCTGATTCAGGCTGTTTATCAGAGCTCATCTCCACCAGTTTTAAACAGCTCTGCTGGCAGGCCATCAGCGCCCGCAGCTTTGTTGTTCTTAAGGCGCAAGACTGCTGTTCTGATCTCTGTTTGGCTCAGAGCTAGACAATTTATGTCATTGGCGATAATTGGGGTAATTTCCTTACTCGTGTTGCCATCCGGAATTAAGAGCTTACAAAAATGCTCTCTCCATAGTTGCAGCACATGCGTATCTGTGACCAGATTTCCCAGATTTCGCTGTCCTTACAGGAGCGGAGCCCTGTGCCATACCCTGTACTTCTTATCTTTTGGTAGAATTTTCGGGTTTCACGTCTTTCCTTGTATCTGCAATATAACACTATGAATATGAATACTGCAATATGAAAATAGAATGCTAGCTAGACCATTATCAGATATGTTATAAACTTTCCATATTTCGGAAAGCTTTCTTTATTTTTGGGAAAAATCTATAAGTAGCATTATTAAAGTGGAAAATTAATTCGTGAAGGAGACATATCTATTACATTAAACAGGTATTTGTATGTTTTTATTTACTTTCCACATGTCAACTTAAACACAAACTTCTATTACTAAGCGTTGTCGCCAAGTAGCCAATTTCTGGGTTTTCTTTATGAAGATTCCTCTGTTGGTTATGTCAGAGGAAATATCGTTAGTATACTTATACATGTTGTAACCCAGACGCTTTATGGCCACATTGCAACCAAAGATTGAGCAGCAGTGAAATGGCAACATGTTCCGTATCATGTTATTAACTCGTAGCTTCACACCTTTTTACACCAAAGTGAAGCAAAACATATACAACTTAACAAAGCACCGTGGGCCATTTGAAGGATAAAAATGGTGAATTATAATTCCAGGTTAAAGCACTATTGTGGGCTATTAAGTGATCTAGAAACCTAGAGGTGATCTCGTGAAGTGACTTTTTTAAGCCACGAGATTCTCATGCACGATTTATACTTGATCGTATTTAAGCAAACTGTCAATCACGTTAACTTGCTTTAGCGTGATTTAAAAATAAAACGTCTTAGGCGATTTGTGAGTGGTTCTCAAATTCTCATTCATAAAACCATTGTCAAAGAAGCACATAAAGTAGTTTAAATATTAGTTTTCTTGCGGTTCATGATACTATTATGATGCTATTAAAACTTCTTGAAACAAAAGGATGACATTTTGCATAAAAATATCTTGTAGTCATCAATGAATTTCGACCCTGTCCTGAATTTGAGTCCCTCCGATTTTGACGACTTTTGATTTATGACTTCTTCTAAATATTCTTATAAGAAACAGAGTGAAAATTATTGTGAAAGCCGGTATATTTTACGGTTTAGCGGCAAACAATCTGATTAAGTTCGATAACACTAGCGAACAAGGTTTTGGACTGGAGCAACCAAATATCTTTCCTAAAGTAATTTGGTAGGTAAAATTTAAATTTGTAATTGGTTTTTATCTAACACGTCAGGTTTTCTAGATACAAAAAAATATGTTTTTATTCGTTTTTTATATAAAAAATCATTAGTTTATTTAAAAATCAGTGCATTTTCAAAAGTGAATAGCTTGATTTTGAACGTTGATTGTATTTTGTTGGTTCAGTTTCACATATTAGAGTCCAGCAGTAGTCTCCCAGCATGCTTTTGTTCCAAAATCCTTGATAATTTCTTTCAATTTTTATTAAATCTTGGTGAGAACGCTCCCCTTGTACGTCGCTCACCGCACTTAGATTTTGTGGAAAAAAATCTAAATGCGAATGAATTTTGAATGACATTCGTGCACCTAATTTGTGATAATTTTTCAATAATTCAGCAACAATTTGTCTGTAGTTTTCACTCTTATGGTTTCAAAGGAAACTGTTCACGATGCTCTTGAAAGATTTCCAGGCTGCAGAAAGAATACTTCAATAAACATTGTGAAAATTATTATAATTATTCCGTCAGAGAATACTTAACGGTGAGTTTTATTGAAAGCTCTTTGGAATTAAGGAACTCTGTGATTTAACTTAATTATATACAGGGTGTCCGTCGGGAAGGTATACTACTTTGTTCTGCCTCCATTTTGGTAGACAGTAGTCTTGATAGTTCATATTTGGCAGTCATAAAGTAGAGACGTGGCAAATTTATAATGGAAAAATATTCGATATTTTGATGGACTATCATCCAATACCATTTTGGGGATTTACTTAGTCGAGACTGACGTGGACACCTCAATTGATCGACTACTACGATGTTCGTTTTGGCTGCTTGTACGGCCTTGTTTAAACTCTGCTACCCAATATGTTATAGTCGTAAGTGAAAGAGCAGACTTTTCCAGAGTAAAATCTAGCTTGGCTATAATATTGCTTGGATTGAAATCTTTCAAATCGAAATATTGAATTAGATAACGGTGATCAATTTTTTCCATGTTTACAAATTCAATGAGATCGCTTACTTTTGATGGCTCAAATAAAAATATTAAACAACGTAGCGCTCTGAAATTTAAAACATATGTTTTATAAGGTTGCCACTTTTCAACAAAATAATTTTTTTCAAGCTACTGGTGCCATCTATATGTCAGGTTGGCTAGTTTAGGGAACGCCCTCGTATGTTTCGTGACTTTTTAAGTTAATTGAGTCATGTTCATCTATTTGACTGTTAGACACAATAACTGCTGCAAATCTTTATGCAATTTCTAAAAACATGACAAAGCCTAAATTTT
The DNA here is from genome assembly GCA_019455685.1 of Philornis downsi. Lineage (NCBI taxonomy): Eukaryota > Metazoa > Arthropoda > Insecta > Diptera > Muscidae > Philornis > Philornis downsi. The sequence continues at coordinate 371,965 of JAHXMU010000473.1, read as the reverse complement.
TTTGCCAGAACAGAACGGCCGGCTTTTTCTGGTACTTCTCACACAAATTATCTGAATTTTACAAATTCGGTTTTTCACCGTAACTTTCAATGGGCAGACTGCGGCAGCATAAGTTTTTATCCATTTGCTTTGTTGCATAATTCTTATAAATTGTATCATTCTTTGTAAAAATCGGCAGATTAACCGCGCTCCTTCTAGTGTCTCCATGGAAGTGATCATTTACAAGTGATACATTAAGGGTAAATATTCTTACGTTCATATATTTAGTTTAGCTACACTTAATTCAGCCATATTTGGTACATTTTACAACTTTATAGGTCAGAGAATGAAATTGGAGGGCATTGCCACTCCTCTTTTGGCAATGGAGGGCGTTGCCACTCTCCTTTTGGCACATCCCCCACATATTAACCGATTTTTTGAAACTGACTTTTTCTCCATAACTGCAACAACTTAAACTTTATTTTGTTTTGTAAAGATTGGTAAAACTTCAAAAAATTTACCAGGGCCAAGGAGTGGTGCCACTTCTGGAACCTCCCAAACACATGAACGATTTGACCCATATATTCTTAGCTTTATATCTTTCAAGCGGTTGCATAAAATTCGGTCAAATGTGGTGTACATCTTGCCTGGGATGCACTTAGTTGTGGGAATGAAAATGGATGGCAGTGCTTCGCCAATTTGAGCACCTCCCTCCCATATAAATGGAATGATTTATTACCATTTATCTTTTGCCTCGAAAATCCTAATTCGTACACTGCTATAACCTAAATTTTAGTCAACAGAATAGAAATACAATAACAATTTACTGTCAAACTGTTGGCTTAACAAAAAAACAATTTTTTTTTAAATTGTACGAGATGAAATTTTATAAGGCGAATTTTCAAATTTCGCGGGCTACCTATATTCGACTATCGATTATTATTATTTTTTTTTATGTTGATACACTCGTCTCGAAGATATGTTGATGGTTTCATCCATATAGCAGGTTTAGTTTGTTTGTCAGAGGCATAAATAAGACAAGTATTTTGCGTGTTCGGCGATTTTAGGTTATCGAAAAAATAGATCAAAGAAGTTACATCAAATTTTGTGTAAAAAATGGAATTAAGTGCTCAAAAACACTTGAAATGTTGACAGTGGCATACGGTGAGAGCACTCTGAGTCAAAAAAAAAGTTTACAAGTGGTACAAGCTTTTCATAGAAGGTCGAGAAGATGTGAATGACGACACTCACTCTGGACGCCCCAGCACATCAAAACCCGATGAAAATGTTGAGAAAGTGAAGAAAATTGTTATGGAGAGTCGACGAATCACGATTAGAGAAGTTGCTGAGGATGTCGGCATATCGGTTGGCTCATGCCATGCAATCTTTTCGGAAATTTTGGGCATGAAGCATGTGGCAGCGAAGTTCGTTCCAAAATTGCTGAATTTTGACCAAAAAAAAAAAAAAACGTCGCATGAGCATCGCTCAGGAATTGTTAAACGACGTCAACGATGATACAGATGATTTAAAAGTGACATAACTGGTAACGAATCATGGGTATATGGTTATGAAATCGAAACCGATGCCCAATCGTCCCAATGGAAGAGTGCAGGAGAGCCAAGACCAAAAAAAGCACGCCAAGTTCGATCAATGTCAAGGTTTTGCTCACTGTTTTCTTCGATTACCATGGCGTAGTGCATCAGGGGATCCTACCACAAGGCCGCACGGTAAATAAGGAGCATTACCTTGAAGTTATGCGCCGTTTACATGAAGCAATACGAAAAAAACGCCCGGAATTGTATGACAAAATTCATGGCTTTTGCATCATGTTAATGCACCTGCTCACTTATCTTTGCTTGTGAAAGATTATTCGGCCCTACGACTTTTTCCTGTTCCCAAGATTGAAGTGACCCATGAAAGGACGGCGTTTTGCGACGATTGAGGAGATAAAAACCAAATCGCTGAGAGAGCTCAAGGACATACCAAAAAGTGCATATCAGAACTGCTTCGAGGATTGGAAAAAATGGCTGGCCGAAGTGTATTATATCTGAGGGGGACTACTTTGAAGGAGATAAAATAGAAATTGTTGATTAAATAATTATGTTTTGAGAAAAACGAAAATTCACCTTATTTTTTGAACCCACCTCGTATAAGCTATAAAATATCGTTGAAAAAGTGTATTGAACTGAAAGGAGATTATATTGAAAAATAAAGAAACTATTTCCCAACCTTTGTGTGTCTTCATCGTTAGGTCGGTTAGTTTTGGGGCTGCTCTCGTACAAAAAGATAATATTTTTTGACCAAAACATGACCACTAAAGTGGTAGCAAAAATGCAGCTTCGAAATTTTGAAGTTTATGCTACTTCATATAAAACTAGGGAAAACGTAGAGAAAATCAGACAACGTGGCTTTTTGGGTTTAAGCTTTGTGTTAAGCTATTACAATGTCGATTTTGAGGCACATTCCTATAGAAAAAAAATTCCATATTTGTCCTATTCAGAATAACAGATTTTCATGGGATGGTCACTCGGAAATCATATCTAAAAGAAAAACTATTTGCGGGCCAATTTTGATATGAACCACAGATCGAAATATATTGTTGGTGTAATGAAAAAGTGCACCAAAAGAGGCATTTTTTCGTTGCTAAAATAACTCTCGCGAAAGTGTGAAGAATTTACGCCATTAAAAGGTAATTCCTTCCTATGAGAAGCTTTTGTTAAATTCATTGGTGATTACGCAAGTTTTCACCACTTTGCTCCAGAAATTGTAGCGAAATTCTACTTCCGCAGATGCACTTTTTTGTTGGATAGCAAACTGAATCAAATCTGAGTCATATGTTTTTGTTTATTCTATACGTTGTTCAAGCACAGTTTATCATTCTCCTTCTGTATTTTAATTGCACAGAACATGTTCTTTGATTGTTTTCTATTTAGATGCCAGATACTACAATTAGAAATGGTGGAATATACCTGTCCTGCCATATGTTCTGTTACAAATATAAAACGCGATAAAAAAAAAACCAATATTCATATTGTATTCAAAATTATTTCATTTATTAGAAGACAATATTGGTTATTAAAAAAAATTGTATTCACTCGAAATGGCCGCCTTTTGCTTTAACACAAACTTTCAATAGGTGTGACCATTGGGCTAAAGCCGCAAGTACGATTTTCATGGAGATCGAGGACGCTGCTCTGGTTAATGCTGTTTTAAGGCTTCCCAAATTTCTGTGGGGAGTCTTGCAAGTCATATTCTCCAATTCTGACCACAAAGCATAATCCAGTGGATTGAGATCTGGACTCCCTGATGGCCAATCTTCTGCTGCTATAAAGCCAGGAATATTGACTCTGAGCTACTCCTGCGTGGTTTTAGCTTTGTGCGCAGGAGCAGAGTCCTGTTGGAAGATCCATCTACGTCCATTGAAAAGAACATCTAACACATCTTTTTGGTAAACCTTTGCACCAGTTTTTACGCCCTTTTCACAGAAATGGAGGGATGTGACACCATGGTGGGAGACCCCCCACCAAACCATTTCGGAAGAGGGATGATGGCCACGTTGAATCCTTGGAACAACTTTTTTCGCTTCCTTAGATAAAGTGGCATAAATCTTGTCATTTTGTTTGTTGAAAACTTCTTCCACGGTAAAAATTTTCTCATCCGTAAACAGAATGTTTTCATGGCCATTGTCCGCGTGCCACTGCAAAAGTCGCTTGCATCTTTCCAGCCTAATTTTTTTTAGCTGAGGAGTTAGAAGATGCCCCGTGGACCGACGATAGGCTTTCATATGCAGATCATCCCGAATCAGCCTAGACATGGATCTGGTTGATATATCCAATTCCTTGGACATGATTTTCTGCTTTCTAAGGGGATTTCTCCGAATTCTTTCACGCACTGCCTTTACCTTACCGCACTCGTACGGACAACGCGCGGGCGACCACTTTTTGGCCTGTCTTCTACTCCAGACAATTCGCCGAAGCGAGCAATAGCACGATAAACGAACATTCTTGATATTCCGAGTGGTTTTAGCAACTCGAAAATTTGGCCAGCACTCTTTCCGCACTTATGCAACGCTATTACGCCGACTCGATTCTCTTTAACGCCCCACTCCATGTTAGAATAGATTGCAAACTGAAACCAAACTGACTAGTATTCTTCACTAATCAGTGCATGTGTTTTGAAAAAAAAATTAACGGTTCTATTCCCGCAAGAAGTTTTGAACGATAAGCGCTGGAAATTGTGTAACAGAACATATGGCATGACTATGTAATTCTTTTCTTCGATTTGTGATTTCGTGTATTTCAGAACAATTTTTAAACATTTTGAAACATTCCACACGCTAGCAAAACAGATATATCTTCTTGAATCGTCAGATTAATGAAAAGCTGAAAACAGAATCATTATTTTAAAATGCTTCTCTGCATAAAGATTTGGTTTTGTGTCATTGTGCATTAAGGAAGATCACTGTGCAGTGGCGATAACAACAGCTCTTAGCATGTAATATGAAATAAGCAAAGAAGAAAAATTGCTGCTAATAAAGTACATGGAGCCGCACAGCAGTGGATGTAACATGGTCAAATGTAACTGAAAAACAAGTTGTAGCTAGAGGACAACACTATGAAAAAGTTCGACAATGTGGACAACCGCCAGAAACATTTTTGAAGGTACAGGCAGTCATGCAAAATAAAAATGAAAAAAAAAAAAAACGACGAACCACAGCGGATACATTTTTGGAATTTCAAAGAGAGCTTGGAGTTAACGCTTGACGTCGATAAGGGCATGCAGAATAGTACCCACTTGGTCTCAACCGTGGTGTTTGTTGACATTTAATACGGCGCTTCATGAAACCGATGCGATGACTAGTTTGCGCCCAACAAAAATGAGGCATCAGCTGAATGGTTTGTCTCGCTAGCAACTGGTTTATTTTATTCGAAACGCTGGGCGATGCTGACTTCTAAAATGAGTTTTAAACAAAAGCTTTTGCATCAAAGAGATTGAAAGACATGGTCTTCCCACTGAAGAGAGAAGAAATAGTGTAAAAGAGCTTGGGGCGTCTCAAGTTTCGTTTACGACCAGTTCAAGCTGTTTAATTGCAAACCTTAAGAGGTTAATAAGCTAAAAAGAAGATCTAACATGAAATAACGTGACCGCAGGGAATGCCAGAAACTCGTCCATGGCTTCTGCGTGTTTAAGCTCGAGAAAGAGCGTTTTCGCGTGCGAGTTATTCAGTTCTTCATTGACGGCCCGGTTAGACGCACATGCGCAATACGAAAACGCTGACAGTTTGTTACTGAACCGATAAATCTTTTAATGTGTTACGGAATAAAGCTTCGTATTTGTTGTATATTTGCTAAGCGCAAAAATGTCATTAATGCCATATTCGAATAAAGCAGAAAAGTGTAGAAATACAAAATTTAACGAAACATTTTGTTTATGACAAATTGTGAGAAAAAACGCAACATCACGAATATTTCACAATACCATCGAAAGATAATAAAAGACCAAATTTAGCGATATTCACTAAAGAAATACAAAAAATCGGGAACAAACAGTTTATTGTTAAATAACAAAAGCTGCAAAGAAAATCAAGTATAAAAATTATTATATTAAAAAAAATAAAATAAAATAAAATTCCGTGTAATTAAAAACATGTTTGAAAATTAATACATCAATTTCTATTATATTTGAAACTAAAGTGTTTATTTAGAAACTAAACCAATTCTTACTCAAAATCAGGAGGATTCAATTGAATATTAGAATTTTAATTTAATAAGAATAGAATTCACAAGAATTCGCAATACTGTCGAAAGATAATAAATGAACAAAAATTAACGATATTCACTAAAGTCGGTATTCAAAAAGTCGGGAAAAAATAATTTATTGTTAACTAACAAAATTTACAAAGAAAATCAAGTATAAAAATTATTATATATAAAAAAAAAATAAAATAAAATTCCGTGTCATTAAAAGCATGTTTGAAAATTAATACATCAATTTCTATTATATTTGAAACCTCAATTCTCACTCAAAATCAGGTGGATTGAATTGAATATTAGAACTTTAATTTAATGGGAATAGAATAGAACACTGTCGAAAGATAATAAATGATCAAAAATTAACGATATTCACTAAAGTTGGTATTCAAAAAGTCGGGGAAAAGTAATTTATTGTTAACTAACAAAATTTACAAAGAAAATCAAGTATAAAAATTATTATATATAAAAAAAAGATAAAATAAAATTCCGTGTAATTAAAAACATGTTTGAAAATTGATACATCAATTTCTATTATATTTGAAACCAGAGTATTTATTTACAAACTAAACCAATTCTTATTCAAAATCAATTGAATATTAGAATTTAATTTAATTGGAAAATAATAAAACGATTAAAAATTAGATTATATACGAGGTGTGTTCAAAAATATGATGAATTTTCAAATTTCGTGGGCTACGTAAATTCGACTTTCGATTAATATGTTTTTTCTGTGTTGGTACACTAGTTTCGAAGATATGTTGGCGGTTTTATCCAAATAGCATTTTTAGTTTGTTTGTGAGAGGCATACATAAGATAAGTGCTTTGCGTGTTCGGCGATTTTCTGCTTTAAAAAAAATGGATCAAAGAAATTGCATCAAATTTTGTGTAAAAAATGGAATTAAGTGCTCAAAAACACTTGAAATGTTGACAGTGGCATACGGTGAGAGTACTCTGAGTCAAAAAAAAGTTTACAAGTGGTACAAGCTTTTCACAGAAGGTCGAGAAGATGTGAATGACGACACTCACTCTGGACGCCCCAGCACATCAAAACCAGATGAAAATGTTGAGAAAGTGAAGAAAATTGTTATGGAGAATCGACGAATCACAATTAGAGAAGTTGCTAAGGATATCGGCATATCGGTTCGCTCATGCGATGCAATATTTTCGGAAATTTTGGGCATGAAGCGTGTTGCAGCGAAGTTCGTTCCAAAATTGCTGAATTTTGACTAAAAACAACGTCGCATGAGTATCGCTCAGGAATTGTTAAATGACATCAACGATGATCCAGATTTGCTTAAAAGGGTTATAATTTGTGACGAATCATGGGTACGAGTATATGGTTATGACATCGAAACCAAAGCTCAATCGTCCCAGTGGAAGAGTCCAGGATAGCCAAGACCAAAAAAAGCATGCCAAATTCAATCAAATGTCAAGGTTTTTCTCACTGGTTTCTTCGATTACCATGGCGTAGTACATTAGGAGCTCTTACCACAAGGTCATACAATAAATAAGGAATATTACTTTGGAGTTATGCGTCATTTGCGTGAAGCAATACGAAAAAAACACTCGAAATTGTGGAAAAAAATTCATGGCTTTTGCATCATGATAATACACACCTGCTCACTCAACTTTGCTTCTGAGAGATTATTTGACCAAAAATAACACCGTTATCATGCCTCAGCCACTGTATTCACCAGATTTGGCCCCCTGTGACTTTTTCCTGTTCCCAAAATTGAAGAGATCCATGAAAGGTCGGCGTTTTGCGACGATTAAGGAGATAAAAACCGAATCGCTGAGAGAGTTCAAGGACATATCAAAAAGCGCATATCAGAACTGCTTCGGAGATTGAAAAAAAAAAAAAACGCTGGCACAAATGTATTGTATCTGAAGGGAACTACTTTGAAGGACATAAAATAGAAACTGATAAATAAATAAATATTTTTTGAGAAAAATTAAAATTTACCTTATTTTTTGAACACACCTCGTATGTATATATATATATATATATTTAATATTGAGAAAATATCTGTTGAAAATAGCAACTTAATATTTAATATTTGAAAAAGACTAATAGATAATGAAAATGTCTACTTTAAGTTGAGAACAAATCAGTTTAAATTAAAGAATTCTATTTGATGTTGAGAAAAGAATAATTGATATTGACGTTGGGCATTTGGTATTAAGAAAACAGCAAATGAAATTGAGAATTTCCTATTTTCTATTCGCACATGAAATAGGCGATAAATCTATACTTACAAAATTGTTGTGTTATTGACTGCCTTTCTAACTGATTATCACTCAGCACAAATGCTGTTGGCAGTTCAAAATGCTGAAAGTTGGAATCACGAGTGGAATCATTTACTCTTATAGAGAACGCCCACTATAACTTTAGATTGGTTTTTTATTGTACCGTCAATTAAAAATAATTGCTACATTAGGATAGTGTGAAATTTGTCTATTCTGAATTGCAACATAGGGGCGCGATAAAAATCGAATTTTCTTAATTTCTTCTTTTGGGGACACAAGTAAAACAAGTAAAAGATAGAAAGTAAATGTAAAATGTATAAAGTAAAATAATGTAAAAAGTAAATAAAAAAAAAAATGTGAAAAAAAAGTAAAAAAAGATAGAAATGAGGAACGATCATAGGAAATCTTGGGTTTTTATTAATGAGACACTTGGAAGAGCATTAGACAAGCAAATCAATATAAAAAATGTCGATGGTGAATTTGTTGCAGATAATGTTCAGAAAGCTGAAATGTTAAATGATTATTTTGTAAATTCAGTCAATAAATTAAAAGGACAAATAATACAACTCCCTTCGGATACGTGCCATGCCTTGAGAACATTAACAAACTGTAATAGCAGATTTCAAGCTAGAATAACTACGTTTGATGAAATAAAAAATGTCATATCCAGCTTAATATCTGGAAAAAGTCCGGGTCATGATAACATTTCGACAAAAATTCTTAAGATATGTGCTGATAGTGTGACTCCACGTTTGGTTAACATCTTTAATGATATAATATATACTTCAGTATATCCCGAAATATTAAAAATCCATAAAATTGTATCAATACCAAAGGAGAAAATATCTACCTCCGTTGATAAATTTCGACCAATATCAATATTGCCCATTATAGACAATGTTTTTGAACATATTTTGCATACACAACTCTTTACATATTTCCAAGATAACAATTTGTTAAATGATTTTCAATATGGTTTTAGAAAAGGTTGTGGAACAGAGGAGGCAACAGTTAATGTGCAAAATTTCATATGTAAGTCGTTGGATGACGGGTATAGGGGTGTAGCTGGAGTTTTTTATGATTTGTCAAAAGCGTTTGATCTAATTGATCATGCATGACAAAGAACTTTTACTCCTTAAAAGCTATTTGACGAAGCGGCTACAATTTGTACAAATTTTTAATAGTAAAAGTACTTTGAAACCAGCGGAGCATGGAGTCCCCCAGGGAAGTGTATTGGGCCGCTTGTTATTTTCTCTGTATATAAATGACTTGAAAAATATTGACTTATCGGGTAAAATGTTTGTATACGCTGATGATATTGCCATTTTTTATCCGTATAAATATGAAATGGCTGTGAAGCCTTACATAGAACGAAGGAGGAAGGAGCAAGTCTATTAATAGAGTATTTGCGTATTAATAAACTTTTCCTTAATCCAAATAAAACGAAAGTGATAAGATTTAGGCCACATTGTCGATTCAACGACAGCTTTAGTATATACGTAGATGGGGGAGAAATTCCAGAAGTTAATTCAGTTAAATATTTGGGATTATATTTTCAAAGTAATCTTTCTTGGACATTGCATATTGAGTATCTAAAGTCTACAGTATCACCTGCCATAGGTTTATTGTATAAATTTAGAAATAAATTTGATCAAAATACTAAGTTTCTAATATTTCAAGCTTTAGTTCAAAGTCATTATAACTATTTAGCCATTATGTATGGTTATAAAAAGAGTTCTGAATTAAAATCACTCCAGCGGCAACAGGATAAAGCACTAAAAGCTGTAGCGAACTTGCCAATTTCATATTGTACGCTTTCTTTGTATAGAGATGTTTTTCCACCAGTTTTGCCAGTATATGGTTGTTATAAATTAAAATTGCTAATATATGTTTTCAAATGCTTGCATAGTATTGGCCATCACACGACAAATTTTTCCCGAAATCAGTATATTTTCAATACACGAAATAATGACAATTTGAGAGTAGCTATGTGTCGTTCTGAAACAACAAAACAGCGTATAGAACATTCTGGTAGTAGTCAGTACAATATTTTACCACAACAGCTAAAATCACTAGAAACACTTTCATCATTTAAATCATCAATGAAAGGGTATTTATTGCAAAATGTCGAAGAGCTTCTGGTATGAATTTTGAGTTAATATTGAAGTACATGTCAAGAAATTAGATTTTTCATAAATACAGGGTGGGCCATATGAGTGTTGACGATTTAATTCTTCAATTTCTCGGTAACACGCGGCGCGGGGTGGCGGGGGGATATGTTGTTCGCTGCGCCGCTTCCTGGAAATTTAGTCGCCATGGAGCCGTACATGGGAGTGCAGCGTGCATTTTGTGTCCGAGCGTATTACGAAAACAATAAATCAGTGATTACTGCACGACGTTTGTATCGGCATGAACACGGTTTACACGACTTAAGTGAATTTCCAAGCGCCAATGTGATACGAAAATGGATCAGAATGTTCGGAGCAACCGGCTCAACAGTACCAATTACGGTTCGTGGTCGCCCAGTTTCTGCAAGATCAGCCGACATTCAGTTCAGCGAAATCCGCAACAGTCAACACGTAAGAGAAGTCAGTCTTTGGATGTCAAAAAAACAACTTTACGACGAGTTTTGAAACGGGATTTGCAGTTGAAGGCTTATAAGATTCAGATAGTCCAAGAATTAAAACCCGATGATGCCAATAACCGACTAAACTTTGTCAATTTGATGCTAGAGCGGTTCAACAATTTCAACAACGTGATTTTTAATGATGAGGCCAATTTTCACCTTAATGGCCATGTGAACAAGCAAAATTGTCGGTTCTGGTCCGAGACTAATCCCCGACGCTTGCATGAACGTCCACTTCACAGCCCTAAGCTTGTCGTGTGGGCTGGGATAACGTCAACCGGTATTATTGGACCATACTTTTTTGAGGACGAAAGGGGGCATGCGATGACGGTCAGAGCGAACAATTATTGCAACATGCTAGCAGACTTTTTGGTGCCAGCTTTGCAAGAACTTCAAGGCAATACCTCGAGGATGTGGTTTCAACAGGATGGGGCCACATGTCATACGGCTAGGGTATCCATAGAGCTGCTGAAAATGTTTTTCCTGGAAAATTCATTTCGAAAAGGAGGGATATTGAATGGCCCCCACGTAGCCCCGATCTCTCTCCATGCGATTATTTTCTATGGGGCTACCTCAAATCGGTAGTCTACGAGAATAATCCGACCAATTTAGAGCAGTTGAAGAGGAGCATTATTCAACGAGTTTTCCAAAATTTGGGACTTCGGTTCCAAGAGTGTCACGCAGCCGAGGGAAGCCATTTGGACAACATTATTTTTAAGTCTTAAAAATTCCCATGCTTCTACTTTTTAAAAATATAAATATATTTTTTTTATGTTTCGTAGTTTTTTTTTTTAATTGAATATTTAAACCGCCAACACCCTTATGACCCACCCTGTATGTTTGTATTTTGTATTAAAACTATTGTTATTATACAAACAATTTTGATGTAGTTATTTTGCCAACTAGCCAACTAGAAAGTGACGATCACCTAACACCATATTCTGAAATTAAAGTAATCAAAATAATGCCGCATGTTCTTCTTAGAGTGCAGATGATCTATAACAAGAAATACATTTTACAAACTCACCAATTGAATGAAAAGCTAAGTATGAAATTATGTTTTTATATTCCTACAGTCCCATTAGGAAAGGATTTTTTCGAAAATCATACTTTTAGAATGGCCAATAATGGAAAAAATGACAACAACGCTCTGAACAAACCAATGAAGAAATTAAATTATATGGTTATGGGTGGTGGTTCATCTTATAGTGAAGACTCGCAATAGTTTTTTTTTTACATTACCACATTCGGGAGTAAAAAAAGAAAAATGGGGGGACAAAAAACGTACCGCCGTCATTAATAAACGGCTGAATCCAGATTCAAGTAATACATCTCTTCACATTAAGTGGTATTTCGAAATTCTAGTTTTTAGGGGTATAAAATAGTAGAAAAGCGAACAAAAATGCTGTCGTCCTCAAGAAATGGATGATGATATTTTTATGAAATTAAATTAAATTAAATTTATATGCATAAATTCATCTTATAGCGTAGACTCGAGTCTGTCAGAGAGGTTTCGATATTTGCACATTGAGGGGCAAAACACGGAAGAAAGGGAATGAATAAGGCACCATTGTCATTAACAGTAGGCTAAAACTAGATTTAAGTAACCAGGATAGTAAAACTCTCTTGCGACATATTCCTGCGATTAGAAGTATTGGTTTGGTAAATCTAGCTTTCGGGGAATTTCCTCTCCTCGCACATTCTTCCTCTCCTTCTTGATTAACAAAAATAATGAGTGAAGTTAAGAAAACGACAGAAAGTTTTCATAAATGAATAATTAAGACAAAAAAAAAACAAAAATGCAAACCGTACATGTCATCTCGGTTGCAAATGTTTTGACCACTACTGTATATATTTTAAACGTTTTTAGAAATGAAAAGCAACATGCTGACAAAACAAAACTTTTCAGATACTAAACCACAAAATAAACTATTTTTCTTTTAATTTTGAAATAATTTCAGACATTGGATTTTCACCATTCTTCTTATTTAAACAAAAAATTCTCAATATCAATAAATAATTTTTTTAAACGTCATATGATAAACCTAAATTTGTATTATTTTTTTCTCTATACCAGGATTGATAACCTTAATGTATTATAAATTATTCTTTTATCACCATTAAGTGGAATTTTTCTAATTTCAAATGATGTTTTCTAATTATAAACTAAACATTTTTATGATAAATTAATAATTAATTGATAATTAAGTGAAAATTCTCATTTTTCAATTGACAGCCTCACATGTTTAAACAACAATTTTCATTTTAAATTGTTCTATACCAGATTGACAACCTTAACGTATTATAAATTATTCTTTTTTCGCCATTAAATGGGATTTTTCTAATTTCAATTTATGTTTTCTAATTATAAACTAAACATTTTTATGATAAATTAATAATTGATTGATAATTAAGTGAAAATTCTCATTTTTCAATTGACAGCCTCACATCTTTAAGCAACATTTTTTTTAAATTGTTCTGTACCAGATTGACAACCTTAATGTATTATAAATTATTCTTTTCTCACCATTAAATGGGATTTTTCTAATTTCAATTCATGTTTTCTAATTATAAACTAAACATTTTTATGATAAATTAATAATTGATTGATAATTAAGTAAAAGTTCTTATTTTTCAATTGACGGCCTCATATCTTTAAACAATAATTTTCATTTTAAATTGTTCTATACCAGACTGACCATCTTAATATATTATAAATTATTATTTTTTCACCATTAAGTGGAATTTTTCTAATTTCAATTGATGTTTTCTAATTATAAACTAAACATTTTTATGATAAATTAATAATTGATTGATAATTAAGTGAAAGTTCTCAATACTCATCTTTAAGCAACAATTTTAATTTTAAATTATTATTTTCTCGATATTAAATGAAAATGTAAATGCCAATCGACATTTTGCCAATATTCAAAGCAGAGCGACAAAATCTAATCAAAATTGTGTAGAAAAATTATTTAAAATAAATGAGCGAGGAAAATGAATGGTCTTAAATTTGACGAAACAAACATATGATTGAACTTTCCTAAAATTAAAAATAAAAAAAAAAAAAATTGAAAAAGCGATTCGAAATACCACACTTTCTATACCTACTCTAAGCTATTTATTACGACACTAAATGAAAATAACTTTATGTAAGCGTTTAAGCTTTTATTACCAAATCCGACACTTAAAATATTTTGTTTAGTTAAAGAAAATTCAAAACACATTATAAGTGCTTAAAAAGAGTGTAATTTGTTATCTTTACATTAAACGCAAAAATTTGCGATTATTCCCTCCGACTTATAAAGATTTAACTTTAAAGTGCCACTATAGTTTGTTAGAATTATAGAAATCTCGTGAAAAGCGTAATTTCGATTTGACATCAAAATGCAGAAATACATAATTTTATCTGTGATAGTGATGATGCAGTTTTTAGATGCTTCACCGGGCACTTCTAAGCCATTGCCACCAAATATAGGTAAGATTGATATAATAATGGGGGAAAAAATATTTTTTTTATATGTTTATAAAAAAATGTATGTACAGTATCGCACAAAACTAAAGCACGGAATACTTTTTACGAATGTCGTTAAACAACCTTTCAAAATTCGTTTAAATAATTGATTTTTTTTTTTTTGATTTTTTTTTCAACATTCTAGATTATTAAATTATATTTTAAAATAAAACAAAAACAACATGAATTCTTCATTAAAAACAATTAAAATTGAAGAAAAAAGGTAAAACTCAATGGCACATCTTCGATGCATGGAGTCAATTAAATTATTTAATACGTCTGGAGAAATTTTATTCCAGGCATTTTCCACATTTTTATAGAGCTCATCCAAATTTTTGCAGCTATCGCGGTCTATATTTCGATGTACAATTTCCCATAGATTTTCTATGGGGTTGAGATCAGGCGATTGCGCCGGCCATTGTGAAACTTCAATTTTATTTTGTACGAACCACTCTTTCACACACCTAGATGTGTGTTTGGGGTCGTTGTCATGTTGGTACCTCCACTTAATTGACATCTTCTCATCTGCATGTGGAAGCATTACATTTTGGAGAATGTCTCTTTAAACGAATCGATCCATTATTCCACTTATTCTATGAATTGGACCAATGCCATGGCCTGAGAAACAGCCCCAGACCAAAACGCTGCCCCCTCCGTGTTTCACTGTGTCTTTTGTACATTGTGGCTTAAGACGCTGTCCTCTTGGTCGTCGAACTGGCCTAAATCCATCGGAACCGTTCATATTAAATTTGGATTCATCGGAGAATAGTACGGTTGTCTATTGTGTAGTGGTCCATTCAATATGTTTCTTTGCAAACTCAATCCTGGCCAGTCTATTTTTCCGTGAAATAAAGGGCTTTTTTGCACTTCTATAAGATTTTAGGCCTAGCTTCTACAGCTCGTCTTTGGATGGTTCTGGGAGTAACGTTTAACGATAATTGTGAGTCAATGGTCCATGACGATACGAACGGATCCTTTTTTACCAAGCGTATTATTGCCTGGTCATCTCGTTTGCTGGTCTTTCGTGGCCGTCCACCTTTATGTACTGTAATAACCCGTATTAATTTATACACAAATCGATTTTATAGACTTTTTGTACAACTTAGATTTATTTCAATTCTTACTTCTTTTTACACATATGCGCTAGAGATCGCAATTCAATAATTAATAATGATAGAGATGAGTTAAGATGATTTCGATAAAGATGAGTGTTGCCACATGTACTGTAGCCAAAAAACCCAAAGATCGAAAGCGGCTTATTATTCTTGATATACTGCTATGATGAATACCAAATTTTGTTGCAATGGCCATCACAGATACACCGTTATTAAAATCAGATATTATTTTTTCTTTTCAATGAACTGAATATTTATTTCGTACCCTTTATTTAGCGAAATAATCAAAAAAAAATTCACAACAAACTTGTATGACCTTGTAAGCATAGAAACAATTAGTAACTGAATGCAAAATTCTCTCTATATGCACATAAAATGATCTTTGGAAAAATTACGGTAATTGTGTTAGTAAATTCAATATTGTATAGAAGAAGAAACATTCAAAAGGCTTCGAGCTTTAGTTTTGTCGCTGCATTTTCGTACGTATTAAAATAAGCACATAAAAAAGTAGTTAAACTACTAAGCAACAAAACTTCCGCATTAATTTCAAATATAGTTTTTGTTTTTTTTTTTTTTGAAATGGGCATTCTTTTTAATGTTATTGTAAAGTTTCTTGATAAACAGAAGTCCGTGCTTTAGTTTTGTCCGACACTGTATATACGAGTACAACTTAAATTTCAGCCATTGAAGTTCGATAATTCTTCGACTATTCTCTTAATCATAGTTCCTAATATTCTACACACTGAAAGACGACAATTTTGCAGAATTTTGGCAAACTTATTTCCATCATGAAATGCTTTATATGGAAAAATCTAAAAAAAATAAGGTAGAATTCAAACCGGATCCACTGCGGTGACAATATTTTTTAAGAATTTGTTTTTTTTGTTGTGTGAATGCAATTATTCCCTGATATCGACTTTATATCAATGACCACATTTCTGTTCAGTTTATGCTTTTTGAATTCCGGTTTTGAATCATTATTAGCATGAACCATTGAATCATTCAAGCAATAAATTGTGCTTTATAGCCATTTTATAAACAGAACAATTCAATTCCTAAATTGTTGTTAAACAAGAAAAGAAGAAAAATAAAACTTGTGACGAAATTAGATCATAACCATTGATGATTAGAAGGTTAAACTTGCATTAGATTAGATGTGCAGGTATTCGTCCACAGCAGCCGCCAAAATATTAAGTTACTGTATTTTGTTTGAAACTTATTTTAATATATGTGTCATTTAGGATGGCAACACCATTGCATTATAATAATTCTTTTTTTTTTAGGTGGCGACTAGAATAGATATACTTATCAATTAGTCACACCAAGTTTCAATGATACTTCAAAAGTCTCATACTTCCAAAGGAGTTTTGGTCGCCTTCTTTTGCGTCGTCCATCGAGGTCGTTGCCAAAAACTTTTCATGCTGAAGCATTAGGGTCCATCCGCACAACATGATCCAACCAACGCAATCGCGGTATTCGCGATTCAATGATAAAGACCTCTTTCGACAAACAAAAAGTCAACTGTACCAGACGTTGATTTTATCTGCCTTGTGGATGAATCAAGTTGCTATTGATCCGCTGGACCACGTCAATATCGACATATAACTCACACACCTCATTTTGTTCATACGACATCGATACACTCCGTTAATGATGATGGAGTATTTACTTCTCGAAGACTCCCAGCGCTGATTTAACCTGATTCATCCACAAGGCAGGTAAAATCAATGTCTGGTACAGTTGCATTTTTGTTTGTCAAGACAAGGCTTTATCATTGAACCGCCTGCTAAGACCAAAGTAATATCTGTTAACGAGCAAACCTCTCCTCTTTATTTCCACGCTGACATCATTCGTTTTGTTAACAATGGATTTGAGGCAGATGATTTTATTCACCGCTCCCAAATTATAGTTGTTAATGTGCACACAGAGTTCAAAGCCAGTAGGCTCTCTGTTCTTTGAAACAAATAACTTTGTTTGCCCTCATTTACCGCCAGATCCATTTTTGCTGACTCCTTCTCAATGCTTGAGAAGGCTGCAGTAACATCCCGCAGTTTTCTGCAATCCATTTTAAGAAGTAGTTTTTCTTATTCAAATCGTTTTCAAATTTATTACGAAAATTTCGTCTAAGTCATTTAAAAGCTAGTGCAAAGCTTGATTTGCGATGATTTGAAACGTACATTTAATTTATGCTGTTAACTTTTACATGAATATCTTTTTTTACTTTGAATATTGTGCCAAAACTAACGAACATTTTAAAGGCATCCTTTGTCATGCGTTCAGATCAAATCATCTATCAGATTGAGAAATAATATAATGCCCATTTGTAGTCACTTCGATTTGGATCAAGGTTAATGCGATAATTCTTTTGCATTTATCAGGAATTCTTTATGATTCTCTTTCTGTTTGTGTGGCAAGTGGAAAGTTGGACAGGTGCCAAAGTTTATATAAAACCCACCAAGGATTCTGACTCACAGTGAATTGAACGATGCATCGACTTAATTGTCTGATATGTGGGCAGGTAAGGAAATTTCCTCTTCTAACACATGACATAACGACTTCCAATGAAAGTGATTATTCTTTTTAATACAGCCACGTTAATTAGTCACGTCACAAGATGTTACACATAACTATCGTGGATTTGGCTGTGGTTTCGAATGTCGATTCAATTACCAAATCTTTCGTTGGTCGATGTTTGTCGTTAAGCAGTAGGTTCCTTTCGGTGGGTCTAAAAATAGATTACTTCTGAGATCACCGAATGGGATAAGATCTTTCATATTCCATTCAAGGAACGCCAGGGAATATTTGTTTTTCTTTTTTGTTAACTTTTACGTCCTTTGTATTTATACCTAGCAAAAGAAGTGCATCCGCGGAAGTTGAGATTCCCCGGAATTTTTAGAGCAAAATGTTGAAAATTTACATAATCACTAATGAATTTAACATACGGTTGTTATGGGAAGGAAACGGGTTTTTATGATGTGTCTTCTTCACAGGTTTTAATGGTGTGTCTTCTTCACAGGAAGACACAGAAGACACACCATTAAGTGTCTTCTTCCCAATTTAATGAGAGTTATTTTAGCAATGAAAAAACAGTTATTTTCGTGCAATTTTCATTTGACCAAAAAAATTATGTTTTTGGATCAGAGTTTTCCAATCGAAATTAGAACCGAACCGAAAAGTGTTTCTATCAAATGTGATTATGTGGCAGTCGAATGCAAAAATATTAATCGTATTTAAATGTGGATGGTTTCATATCAAGCTATTTTTCATATTTTATATTTTGTTCAAATACAAAAAAAAAAAAACAGAAATTCATTGTGAAAGTTTAAGAATATTAATAAAAGATTATAAACTAACATAGCATTAAGTGACCAATGGGAACAAAACCTCAACCTAAAAGCCGTTTTCCGAAAATTGGAAATATTTTATTATTATTATTTGATAGAGTATAAGGATACTAAAATCATTATGGAAAAATTGTTCAAAAATCTATAGGTATATGGGAAAACTTGCCCATACATGAGTTGAATCTCATTTCTTGAGAATCTGCAGCTTTTCAATACAGAAATTTTTACAAATGATTTGTCAATTATAAGCAGTATTGGAGAGTCAAACAAAATCTCTCTGGAAATTTACACAAATGAATTCAAGATTAATTACAGATTTTTGTCAAAAAGGCAAATTTATATGTCTGGTACCCAAACGGGCATGTATTCATTTTCATTTTCTGAAATACGCCTTATGCGTGCTAAATTTTACTGAAGTTAAAACAATTCAATGAAAAACATTCATGTGGAATAAACAAAATACACTTCCCTAGCATACCATGAATAAGATATTGAAGAGTTTCGCATATTCAGTGAGTTTTCACGCATTCAATTTTTAGACTCACTCTGGCGGTTCAGTCCTTGTTTTAAGTGAATGGTTGTCCACATCCCTTAATTGTGGATGTGTTATTCTCAACAACAAAACTTACGACTATACTTTACGACTTGCCTATACAGGTATCACGCCTGCCATAGGCCTTTAGATTTCTCAATCTTAATTGTTGTATATTTTCGAAGTCGGAAAGTTTTCGACAACGAACTCGATGGACGGCACAGAAGAGCGCGACCAAAACTCCGTTGGAAGGACCTGGCTGTTAAAATACTATCGAAACTTGGTGTGACGAATAGGAGGAGAAGCGTAGAAGATCGAAGCGCTTGGAATTATTTTCTACGGGCGCCGTATAATAGATAAGAATGTCTATTCCAGTCGCCACCTAAGAAGAAGAAGACAAAGGGATCTACAGTTTAACGATGATTGTAGAAATATATATGGGTTAAATTATGTAATTTATATGGGAGTTACCAAAAAAGACGTAAATATCTCTTCGACTTTTTCAAAATTTACCAAGCATTATAATGCGGTATGCTGAGAAAAAAATTTGAGCAACTGCAATGTACAAATTAGGGATTACAGGGGAGAAATTTAATTTCGGCAAATCTGTTAATTTGTATGAGAGGCACCAGAAGGCGTGGCACAGTCGATTTTCGTTCCCAGAAATTTGTTCAGCAAACGCCGAAGGGCGTGGTGACTTGGTCAATCTTTATCAAAAAGAAGTTTGTCAATGCATCCTGTTTTCATTCTTGTAATGAATATGTTTGTATCACATGGTAATCCTACTGGTTGTTCTTATAATATTGTTCTTCTTCTTGTCTAAGTTGAACCGTCAATCCGTCTTGTCATTCTTCCCAATATAACAATTCTGAGACCCTGTTTTGATTAACACTGGATGTGTGGCAATATTGACGGTATCCAGTGCAACTACAGGCTGGCGTACGAATCGTGCAACTGTCAATGAGGACCGTTATTTGAAGATGTTGAAGAAGTTTTTTTTTACCCAGAACTAAGTCGAAAACGTATCCGTCTGGACAGCATTTGATTTCAGCGAGGTGGAGTAACTGCACACATAGCAAGACTGGCCATGGCGGAGCTCCAACGAAAATTCCCAAATAAAGCCTCTATAAAGCCAATCAGGCGCTGAGGCACTGTTAAAAAAAAGTTATAGTTATCTTATTAATAAATAATTTATTAAAAAAAAAAAAAAAAAAAAAATTAATATCTAGGAACTCCACTTTCCGCTGGCCCCCAAGGTCACCTGACCTGACTGCTCCAAGGTTTCTTTTATGAGGTTATGTCAAACAAGAGGTATACAAAACAAAACCAAGGAATTTAACTGAACTGAAGAAGTCCATTAAAACAATAATTGAGACGATCCCGACTTCAAGCCTTCACGCTGTAATGAAAAATTATCGGATCAGGTATCGCATATGCGTGGATGAGCATAGAGATCATTTACGGAGTATCATCTTCAAAACCAATTATAATTGTGAAATTATAGTGTCAGTATTGACTGTTTTACAGCATTGCCAGCATGCGATAAATAAAGAACAAAATATGATTGCCCAAAAATATGCTTGGTTTCTGCAGTCAATAAAATAAAATTGAAATTTCTCTACAATAAAATAAAAGATAAGTGAAATAAAGTGATTAAAACTAAATTATTTGTATCTGTTAATGTATTATAAACTAGTGAATGTTATAACTTAAGTATTCTAATTCCTATGACGAATTCTGTAGAAAAAACCTTTCACCTTAGCATTCTAGGAGTTACCTTTCATCGGATGATCTTATTACTTTGAAGTAATGAATTGACAGTTAGTACTCAATATGCGGCAGCTCGCGAAACATCATTTTGGCATAATAAAAAATGAGAATTTGCTATTTACTGTTCCTTAAACTTCTCGCCAACCAAAATTTGGCGTCGTACGGATTTGGAGTAAAGATTTTAAACACAATTTAACCCCCTCGTATTTTATCTCTCATGTTTTCTCAATCCTGCGAAACTAATGCTGATTACCATCCCCCGTATATACAGCATTTCTTATTGAGTTGCAATTGATGAGCCACCCTGTATATAAAAGACATGAATTTAATAATATATGGGTTATATCGTTCATTTGTCGTTTAGGTACCAAAAGGGCTATGATTATTCGGTGAAATTTTTCAAATTCTATCAAGCATTTCAAACCAATAAAATGAACAAGAAGCTAAATTACTGCAGTTTAGCTTCTTGAATAAATTAAATTCCGCTAAATCGGTTGGTATGTAAGTTGGCAGATGGGGAAGGGGTCGACAATTTTCGGCCATAATGTGGCAAAACAAGTTTAATGAAGTCTCATAAAGATTTACGACAGTTGTCGTGTCTACCAAGCTGGTCGGACGCTCAATCAACGTCAAAAATCATGACATCATTCTTGGTACTTTAAGCGTTTTAGGCGTTACATTTTAGACCGCATCAACTGATATATACTTGTATTTCTTCGAGTGAAGATATAAACATCTGCATATATAAAATACTCATTTAAATTCATGTTCATCATGTTTATTTTCCAATATTGTAATTAAACTTTAAGCCGGGTTTTGTTATTGTGTCAACTCCATTAAATCTTTATGCATCATTTTGGAGTTTGTCATAATTTACAGCATCTTTCATTTAAGACTAAGCATTTACGAACCCTGGTTTCTGGTTATTACATCATGTTTTGAAATATTTCTTTTGTATATCTTTTTATACGCCCGTCATATTCAGTGGCAGGTTATCGCTTAAGGCGGCAGATGCACTCTTGATATTTTCATGACTTTTGGTTAAGAGACGACCGTTGAAGGGGATTTGAAATTGAAAATATTAAATTCAAATTTGGCAAAAGAAAAAAAAATTGCTTATTGCAGAAGTTCGTTTCTTTCGCACAGTAATAAAATATAGTACTTCATCATCTGTATTCATTTATCTTCTCATTTTCGATTTCTGTTACTTTGTTTCCTTGCAGACTATCCGCAGTGTGCCGACGAGATGCCGCACGTGAGCAAATGGACGATGCCGCTGATAAAACTTGGCGAGAAACGCTATTACTTAGGTATCTTCTTCAAGGTAAGCGACATTCCATAAAGCGACTGATCAGCCTAACCATTACATAGCCCACTTTGCTCAGCCAGTCCGTTTTCATTGGTGTTTACATTTGATTGATTTACAGTAAATGGGAGGTTATTCAATTTTAATTTCTGTTTGTTGATAAACAATTAAAACACGATAATTAAAATAAACAATCTAAAAACGAAATCGCTGTGTTTGTGACTTTTAAACAAAGTCATTACAGCTGGAGATGGGGAGCATCCATCGTTGCCACCAACTGGTTGGTAGAGATTTGGGCAACTACAATGGGCGCGTTTAATAACAAACGGAATAATTTATTCGCAGACAATATGGCAGCTTGAATTTGAATTTAGCTGACATGGCACAAATTTATTATACTTGCAAATAACACTTAATAAAAACTAATTTGACAAGCGTACAAATGTTTTTGTAGACTAGACCTGGAATGCGTGATAATAGGTTGGATAGTTGTCACCTCGTGGTGTACGTAAACATGTAGACTATTTTTTTTTTAATATATAATGATTCGTATGCCTACTACTATAGGATAAAAGGATATATTCATGTTGCCGTTCCTTTTGTAACAACTAGAAATACTCAGCTGAGACCCACAACATTTGTAAAAATCTATGTCATCCGCGTAACTGTTGAAAGCATGATGGTGGCCGCACGGAAGGAGTTAATAGACTGAAATTTAGCATAAAGTGCCTCCTATTCATAAGTAGGTTAGGTTTGAAGTTGGGTAAAATCGATCTGGAACCTTGTAGTGTACTATATTCAGAATTAAGTCAGTGCCACCTACCGGCAAAGATAGATAGATTTGCTAAAAATGCAACTGAGAGAAAGGAAATTCTTCAACAATTTTCGAAACTTAGTATAGGAAAAGTTTGACAAATGTCAGCTGGCGGTAGCAGGCAATAGACCGCCATTAAATAAAGATTCCGTGCTTCTTTTCCTTTGAGAAGTCATCGGGCGCAGTCGGAGATATTTCCACAAAAAAAAGAGAAGAAAAAAAAGAAGAAAGAAAACGTCTCGTGCCTTTTTCGAATCAGGCTGAAAATTAAAACTGAAGGCTTTAAGCTTGAGAAATTTTCGTGATGATAAAAATAAATTAAAATGTAAAAGAAAGCCACTATTTAATTAAGGATCCACAACGATCTTAGAGGGAATCTAAATCTAACCATTAAATTTTAACTTAAACTAACTAAAGCTAAATTTAAAACAAATCAACACTAAATTTAAAGTGAATTAAAAGTAAGCTTAAGATGAGAGCTAAATCTAAAGTTAAAACCAACTAAAATCAAACCAAAACTATTTTGAAATTCTTTGCGCTCAGGTATTTCATTTCATTTTATTTTATATTATTTTATTTTATTTTATTTCATTTCATTTCATTTCATTTCATTTCATTTCATTTCATTTCAT
>JAHXMU010000473.1:295915-348323 GCA_019455685.1 Philornis downsi | reverse complement strand
TTTATTTTATTTTATTTTATTTTATTTTATTTTATTTTATTTTATTTCATTTTATTTCATTTCATTTCATTTCATTTCATTTCATTTCATTTCATTTCATTTCATTTCATTTCATTTCATTTCATTTCATTTCATTTCATTTCATTTATTTAAGTCTATTTTATACTAAAGGGTAGTTCATAAGCAACGTTAACGGTGGCTATATAAATGCGTTTTTGTGCATCATTTGGTTTTAACTTGTGAACCAATTGCGTCTTATGTGGGAAAAGATGTCACATCTCTGTAGACATCTCTAACTGCAAAGAAGTTTCGGGGTTTTCCTCAATACTTGTTTACACTCGAGCAATGGTCACTTCATTTCGAACTGCGGGAGGTTTTCCAATACGCGGAAGATCACAGACAGCCCCTTGTTGCCCAAAACGCTGAACCAATCAGTAAATTGTTGGAGCGCTAGGAGCAATTCGAACATGAAAGAAATTTCGATATGATCTGAATAATCGAATGCTGACTTTCAAAATAAAATTGAACAACTTTGGTTCTTTGTTCTGTGCTGAGCCTTTCCATCATAAATTTCCCAAGTATTATTTAGTTAATTCTGTAAAGAGGCGAAAAAAAGGACTTAAACAAAAAATGTATTCACTGATCAAATCTTACCGTTACTTATGCGCCACCCTATATATATATATATATATATATATATATATTATTTATAAACAATTTAAAATAGAATTATTTTATCTTGGAAATCTTTTAACCTATAATCGAAACAAATATTAAGATGAGTCAAACTCTATTAGGTGATTGGAATCTTTATTGAAGGCATATTCATTAATTACATTAATACAAATATTGGGGTCAATACGCACCATAAACCCGGATTCGACGGACGGGACGTTTTTCTTAAAATAAAATGTGTAAAAAAGATAAAGAAAAAAAAAATAAGTTGAGATAATCGTGCGGATAGTGATAAACACTTATTTCTCATATATTTCCCTAAATCTGACAAAGTCTGAATCTCATACAAAATTAAGGGTTTTAAACCATCGACCAAGGGGCTTGTGTCGATGGTATTTTAACTAAGTTTGTTTTGGGGTAATGTGCTCCAGAACTTAAAAAAGTTGACCTTTTGCTAGCGATAAGAAAGAAATTTTAGGCCGGCAGAGCAAGACAATTCACAAGGCATGAAACGAGTTTGTGTATAAACAAAATTGGTAGAGGCTACCCAAGGGACGTCAATATTGGCATATTAACAGCAATGACGCCAGCAAAATCAAACCAGCAAAAAACAACCCAAACAAATAGCAAAAAACAACCACCAAAATCAATCAAGAGAAATGTACGACAACGAAATAGGATCAACGAAGGCAAACAGTAAATGCAAATCACAATTAACCATTTTAAAGAAAATCAACAACAATGAAATGCTGCCAAGTCGATGCATTTTTGTTTGGTATCCTATACCGGTATCCTATATAGGATACCAAAAAAAAAAAACGAAATCTTTGTAAGCGTAAGCTAATGGTGACTTTAGATAACTTTAGATAAGATAGATAGATAGATAATGGATAATAAGGTTATACAAGGTATCAGTGCTTTCACAAATACTTATCTCACTTACCAATAATGGTATAGAATTCATGTGGCAACATTGTTTAACGTGTTAATTATTAAGTTTTGCAAAATGAAGTTAAATCTGGCTGAACTATCATTTTCATATGCAGTAAATCAAACCTGTTAATTTTAGTGACGCATTTTTGAAAACTATAAAGCAATAATGTATCACATTTGCCAATAAATGTTTATCGATATATGATAAAAAATATATAAAATAAATTTTTCATTGACAATTATTAACAAATTTGTTTTTCTGCAATACAATAAATAATCAAAACTCGCATAACAACCACACCAATAACAGTTTATAATAATCTGAAAAAAAATCGGACGATATCCAGTTCAACAAGCTAGGACTTGTGTTACGATGTTCAACTCACGATACGATAGACAAAAATTTAATTAACAAACAAACAGCATATGAATTATGGTCAACGGGATTAAACGGCTTTGTTTTACGGCAAAACCCCCTATAAAGTTCAAAATCATAGGAAGGCCGCTCTGAATGCTTCAACAACGTGTTTGAATCCAAACAAAACAGCGTCTTAATTCCGAAAATATTGACTGCTGTTTGCTATTCTTATGCAGATTTTATTTTATTTTTTTATTGAAGTGTCGAAACTATATTTGAATTATATTAATGACAAGTTGTCGGTTGTGGGAGAAATGCTGTGCACAGATTGAATGGAATTTTGCATTTACCCAAATGTGAGTTATAAAAAAGCCGGTTATAACTGACTACAATAATCAGCTGTAAGTTTTGGTCAACAACAAGAATAATCTTGAACTTAAGATAAATTGAAGGTAATCTATAACAGATTATTAAAGCAAGATTTTGAATTCATGTAAACAATTCTTTAAATTAATGTGAATGAAACTAAAGGTGCTGAAGTGATTAATGCTTCCGTGGTGTATTAATGACTCCTAAATAAATGAAAGATGAAGCTAATTTAAAAATTTGTTGACAAAAATAATTCCGATATTTTGAATATAAATATTCTAATATTCTGAATATTTATCTAACACATATTTTGATGTTCTGAATACCTGTTTTTTTTTTCTTTCTATATTTGCAATCTATTTTAACAATAATCTTAATAATAACGATGATCTTAAATGATAACATGATGTGTTGATTTTCATTAAAATTAGCAATATAACATACTTATATATATAAAGGGTGTCCCAACAAGAACGCAAGATTTTAAATAAAATACGCGATCTTTTAATGAAATTTTAAATGATTGTTTTGCATAAATGCTGCGGTATTTCATTAATGTAGCGTCCAATTTCCTCTTTTAAGACTTGAGTTGTCGTCGGCTTATTCGCGTAAACCATCGACTTCGGAAAACCCCAAAGAAAAAAGTCTAATGGTGTTAAATCGCACGATCTAGGCGGCCAATTCTAGTCTCCAAAACGCGAAATAACACGACCGGGAAATGACTGATGCAGCAATTGAATTGTTTCTCTGGCTGTATGACATGTGGCGCCGTCTTGTTGAAACCACATGCCCTCCACATTCATTTCTTCAATTATAGGCACGAAAAAACTGGTTATCATTTCACGATACCGAATACCATTGACTGTTTGCGCTTGATATGTCTCATTTTCATAAAAAAAAGGTCCAATGATTCCTCCACCACACAGTGACACGTTGAGGATGCATTTGCTTCTCGTGAATCACTCGAGGATTTTTCTCACCCCAAACGTGACAATTCTGCCTATTGACGAAGCTATCAAGATGGAAATGGGCTTCGTCACTGAAAATGATTTTATCGGCAAAATCATCAAAATTCATGTTGTCTCTCCAGTACCCAATAAAGGAATTCCCTTCGCTGTCCATGGTCAGCTGGCTTCAGTTCCTGAGTCAATTCAACTTTGTATGCATGAAGATGTAAATCTTTCGTCAAAATTCGCTGCATACTGGATTTGGAGACACCAATTTACTGAGCTCGGTGTCGAATTGAGGTGGATGGAGTTTGAGCGACATAATCACGTACAGCTGCGACATTTTCGGTCGATCGATCTGGTCGAAGACGCGCTGTTGTCTTTACATCACTAACAGACCCAGTTTTGGCAAATTTATCTATTAATCTCTTTACAGTTGATTCTTTTGGAGCATTATTGTGACCCCAAATTGATCGCAATTTGCGAACTGTAGCCGCAAAACTGTCACCATTTTGGTAAAACAATTTCACAATGAGAATGCGTTGCTCATTCTTGTAGCGCTCCATTTTTACTAACCTCGTACCTTCTACTAACAAACAATAACAATTGTTCAAATGTCAAACAATGACACTTCGAATGGCGCAAAATTTAAATCTTGCGTTCTTGTTGGGACACCCTTCACATCAAGTCGTCAATGCGCTTTGTTACATTTTTGAGAAAATACGAATCGAGTGAGATCGATTCTATCAAATTGTATATAATGAGTGATTGAATTTGAACATTCAATTCATTACTAATTAAACCAGAGGATTTTAGGGCAACATTCTCAGCATTCATATTGGAGGGCAAAAAATGTTTGCGACATTGAAGTACACAGTTAAAAAAAAAAAAAACAACGGATATCGAAGGGTAACACATATTTCGGTAATAAACAAAATACTGCATTATTTAGGCAAAAGGCAGAACAACTGTTGCACTTTTTGCCACAGCAAAAAATACCATTAATTTGCTGTTCAAGAGTCGGCATAAGGTTAAACGAATTCCATATGTGCTGAATATAAATCTTATTACATAATTTATGTGTTTGAAGACTAACAATTAATTTCATTTGCATAATTTATGTAGCCCTTTGTGACAATATAAAAACGTATAATATTGTCTGGCAATTACGTTGTAAAAATTTTTTAATTTTTCGCTAAAAAAAAATTAATAAACATAAAAAAGTACAAAAAACTGAATTGTTTGTAATGAAAATTAAATGAAATCATACCTTTTCTAAAGATAGTAAATGTCAGAGGAATAAATATGTCTACTGTAAATATATTTATCGCCATGTTATCGTTAGTACACCATACGGCAGTTCACATGACGTAGAGTTCCTTCAAACACTATCATAACTGCCGCCCACCCCTCCTCAAAACTGTTCACTATTGTTTACTTGTGCGTTAAAAAAAAAAGATGTAAAAAGTTTAAAAAAGTGAGAGATAAAGATCATTTTAGGAAAAGGAAAAACAGCTGCTGAAGCCAAGCGAAAAATAAAGTCTGTTTATGAAGAAACCGGACTAAATGAAGGAACTTGCCAGTAATGGTTTAAAAGATTTTCTACGAGCGACTTCTCCGCAACGAACGCACCCAGATCATTTCTGAGATTTCCAAGTTCTTAATCTTCTTTTCATCGATTTTGTCAATGAGTGCAAAACTATTTCGTGCTTTAGGCTTCGTTGCTACTTAATTTACTCACTCTATTGTATACATGATATCATTCCAGTCACTGTCTAAAAATGGTATTAAATATAGATTTTAATTATATTTTGAGAAATTTTTGCCAACCGTATCACTACTAGCCAGTGAGTCATTTATAAAAATCAAGTTTTGCCACTTAGGTTTCAGCATTTTGCGTCAAATTTCATAATTAATAATTTTTTTTTTTGCAATAATCACGGGTGCGTTTCATCGATAAGTATTGGCTGGACAAACCATTTCAATACTAAGTATTCCAATAGTAATAACTTTTGTGATCATTGGCAGTTAAAATCACTAATTTTATATGCACTTTTTTTTAGCGTTTTGAACTCTTTACTTTAACATTTTCCACAGGAATATTTGTGCAGTAAAAACGGTCATTTATCACTTAAAAGACTTTGCATACAGTCCATGTACGCCGGTATTCGTCCAATAGTGGCAGGCAGGAAACCAAAATGTTAAACACGTATATTAATTAAAGCATAGCAACAACATTGTAACGACCGTGCAATTATTTCGACATGACAATATTGTAAACATTTTAAGAACTCTAATTAACCAATTTACTATAAAGGCTGGTTTAAGCAATTTGGCTGTAATTGAATGTCAAACAGTTTTAACACAACTTAAAATGGGGGGTGGTGGTAGGGGGAAGGACAAGAACTGAACAACTTAAATGCACTGGAGGCTGCTTGTTTTAAAGATGCTGTTAGCAAAAATGAAACATGTACAAATTGTCACTCAGTTTTTACACAACAACTTAATTTTAGAACATTAATCATTGAATTTTATAACATTGAATTTAATAGTCATTTTGTTTTGTAGAAATAAAAAACAAAAATACAAATAGTTTCCATAAAAGCGCAACTTGCGCTTTATTTTTATGTAAGCTTTGTATTCGCTACTCCAAAATCTGTAGCCAAAAGTCTTTTTATTGGGAAATTTCTTTCCAAAATAAAAAAAAAAAAAAATCATATAAATCCGATATTAATTTCTACTTGTCTGTTAATGTTAATCTGCATAAAGAGGAGCGTCATCTCACTTGGATTAATTCAAATAAGAGAATCCAGCGATTTCACTGTTGACTACTTCACTGTCCTAAGCGCTATGTACCAGAGTTGTAGAATTCTGCTTACATTATAAAGTTTCTTAAGTTTCATAGCCTAATAACAAATATTTCTAAATTTAATTCTATTCTTCTCTTTAAGGCAACAAAAATCATGAATTGTCTATTAAAGTAATAAACACCGGGTCATCGATTTCAAAAATAATATTAAATATAATACACATAAAACTACGATTTCAATGAAACTTTGAAACTTTTATTTCTATATAATGCTTTGACCTTGGCATTATGTATGAAATACAATGTCATTTAAATAAACGCCTGTGGATTGGTTGCAGCAGCGGATTCTTTAGAGTTAGTTATCGACCAATTTTTCGCATATTTCGGGCGGTATCTCGGCGATAATTTGGCAAATGTTGGGTTTAAAATGCTCCAACATTTGGAATTATCCACGTAAATCGGTTCAATGACAGCTTTAGTATATACGTAGATGGGGAAGAAATTCCAGAAGTTAATTCACTTAAATATTTAGTATTATATTTTCAAAGTAATCTTTTTTGCACACTGCATACTCGTATAGAGTATCTGAAGTCTACAGTATCACCTGCCATAGGTTTACTGTATAAATTTAGAAACAAATTTGATAGAAATACTAAGTTTCTAATATTTCAAGCTATAGTTCAAAGTCATTATAACTATTTAGCCATTACTATTTAACCATGGTATGGTTATAAAACGGGTTTTGAATTAAAATCACTCCAGTGGCAACAGAAGTCCACAAGGGTTTAACGTGAGTCTCGCCGTGAAAGCCTTACCTACGGTGTACGACACACTGGACATATTACAATGCGATTGCCAACGCTCCCTGGGATAGCCAAGCAAAACCTGGGCTATTTAGGAAAAGGGGCTGACAATTGTGGTACTAGCCTTTCAGCCCTTCCTTCGCAGCCAGGAGATACCAAATTGATTATGCTAGTATGGAACATAATCCCCATTGGCGGAGGTGAGGCCTATCTTACCACCTCTGCTACTCTATGGATCTGTAGCACCCGGTTGCAATGCAACTTCATATTCGAGTGGTACTCCACTCCAGTGGCAACAGAATAAAGCACTAAAAGCTAAAAGCAATTTCAAAAAAGATGTCTTTCCAACAGTTTTGCCAGTATACGAGTATGGTTGTTACAAATTCGATAGCTAATATATGTTTTCATATGATTGCATAGTATTGGCCATCACACGATAAATTTTTCCCGAAATCAGTATATTTTCAATACGAGAAATAATGACAATTTGAGAGTAGCTATGTGTCGATCTGAAACAATAAAACAAAATTTTCAAAGTTATTTCAAATTTTGTATACAAACAAAAAAGTTCAAATTAGAGATTCTAAAAAATTCTGCAATAAGCCATTTTTCAACAAATTTTTGAATGCTGAAATATTATTTGCGATTCTCAAATTTTGAGGTAAATTATTATACGCATGGCTACCCGAATAATCGATTCTCTGCATGGTAGATTCAAGTCTACACTTTGCTACCCTCAAGTTACTACTATTTTTGGTGCCAAACACTTGTTGGTTGATAGCAAAATGTATGGTGTGATGTCCTATATTGTGTAAGCATTTGAATACATACATTAATAGTTTCATTAGATAAATACCATATACAGATAAAATACTTGGGAGTATGTTTCTATATAGCGAAAGCGTTGAAGATGTTAAAGGCAGATTTGTCCCAGGTTTCAAGGCTTTGTTTTAAATTCTTTGTAAAGATTTCAGTTCTACACTTTCTACACTTTCTTATACCCATATAAAACAACACCACATAATTCAAGATACTTTGAATTAAAGTTTCATATATTAAAAGTTTCACTGTGCTATTAAACTTATTTTTGAATTTATATCAAATATGTATTACTTGAGCTGATTTGTTCTTTAAATATTTAATGTGTTTATCTCAGCACAGATTACTTTGTAGATATATACCTGAATACTGGACTTAAAAAAAGGTTATTTGAATTTCTCATTGTAGTGCACAGAGTGTGCACCTTGTACTATTCGTATCCCTCAAAAATCCCAAGTATTCATTTTAGCAAATAATCCAGTTAAACGTAATTTTAAGTGCTTCTAAAGAAATCACGTATTCAGTGCTTAAAAAAATCTTTGCTTAATAAATTGATACCATAGAAGAGAATACCAACTACGAAGAAGTTATTTTAAAAACCTTTCACGGGCGCCAAAATAATGGTTATGATATTGAACTATTCAAGTATTTTCAAGAGAGTTGGATTACTCGTAATAAAGCTACAGTTTCATTATTTCGTAATGAAACAATAAAAAATATTAAAAAGCAACAAATTAAAAAAAATGATGAAATTTTAACATGTTGGGGTGTCCCAACAAAAACGCAAGATTTAAATTTGGCGCCATTCGAAGTGTCATTCTTTGACATTTGAACAATTGTTATTGTTTGCTAGTAGAAGTTACAAGGTTAGTAAAAATGGAGCGCTACACGAATGAACAACGCATTCTCATTGTGAAATTGTTTTATCAAAATGGTGAAAGTTTTGCGGCTAAAGTGCGCATTGCGATCAATTTGGGGTCACAATAATGCTTCAAAAGAGTCAACTGTAACGAGATTAATGGATAAATTTGCCAAAACTGGGTCTGTTAGTGATGTAAAGACAACAACGCGCCTTCGACCAGGTCGATCGACCGAAAATGTCGCAGCTGTACATGATGATGTCGCTCAAACTCCATCCACCTCAATTCGATACCGAGCTCCAAATCAAGTATGCGGCGAATTTTGACGAAAGATTTACATCTTCATGCATACAAAGTTCAATTGACTCAGGAACTGAAGTCAGCTGACCATGGACAGCGAAGGGAGTTCGTTAATTGGGTATTGGAGAGACAACATGAAAATGCTGATCTTGCCGATAAAAACATCTTTAGTGACGAGGCTCATTTCCATCTTGATGGCTTCGTCAATAGGCAGAATTGTCGCATTTGGGGTGAGGAAAATCCTCGAGTGATTCACGAGAAGCAAATTATGAAAATGAGGCATGTCAAGCGCAAACAGTCAATGGTGTTCGGTATTGTGAAATGGTAACCAGTTTTTTCGTGCCTAGAATTGAAGAAATGAATTTGGAGGGCATGTGGTTTCAATAAGACGACGCCACAGGTCATACAGCCAGAGAAACAATTCAATTGCTGCATCAGTCATTTCCCGGTCGTGTTATTTCGCATTTTGGAGACCAGAATTGGACGACTAGATCGTGCGATTTAACACCATTAGACTTTTTTCTTTGGAGTTTTTTGCAATCGATGGTTTCCGCAAATAAGCCGACGACGACTCAAGTCTTAAAAGAGGAAATTGGACGCTGCATTAATGAAATATCGCAGCATTTGTGTAAAACGGTCATTAAAGATTTCATTAGAAAATCGCGTGTGTGCTAGGAAAGACGCGGCGGCCATCTGCTCGATGTGTCTGAAGACTTACTTACGACTTTAAGATTGCTGTAGAATGGCATTATTTTGCACCAGCACATGGTAAGGGACCATGTGACGGAATTGGAGGCACATTGAAAAGAATCGCCAGTAGAGTAAGTCTTCAGAGACAGATTGATAAGCAAATAACTACTGCTCTGGAATTGTATGAATGGGCATCCGAGCCGAATAATTTACCGAACATTAAAGTAAAGTTTTCTCCAGAACAGCATTATTTTGATGCAAAAGAAACTTTGAATTTGCGATATGAGACAGCTAAATCTATTCCGGGCACGCAAAAATTGCATTCAATAGTTCCTACTTGTGGTGGTGCAATAATTGCCAAAAAATTTTCTCGATCAAAAAATGAAAAAATTTTCTCCATTTTTAAAAAATACATTTAATATAATAAAAAACAATAATAACTTTTGTGCAATTGCAAATTTTTTCACTTTACTACTTTTTTCACTACTATTGCAGCTGTCACCTGTGCTCTCTTTCTCTTTTACTACGATTTCAAATATATTACAGTGTTTTAATGCGAAAAATGTGTTCTTACAAAACTTAAAAAAAATAAGTAAATATAGTAGTTTTTCGAATCCCACTACCAAATTTGGCTTAAATGTGTGAAAGCATTTGTAGTTTAATACAAAAAAATTTCAAGAAATTCGACGATATCACTCAGTGAAAAAAATTTGTTTAAAATATTAAATCTCAAAAATCGCATACAAGCCCACTGTGCTCATTCTTTTCGTATTTTTTATTAGATAGCAGACCAAGAAATAAAAAATTTAAAAAAAATTTTGTTCTATTTGGACTAATATTGAAAAAGTTATGAGTATTTATATGAACACAGTTTCCTTATAATGCGATTATTTTAAATTTCAATATCTCTGTAACCAGTAGCCCTAAAAATCTGAAAATTTACTGAGGCATGCTGTTGAAAAGGGACATAAACATAGTAAAAAATGAAACAAATCAAAAAAAAAAAAAAATTCTTCATGCTGTCCGATTTGACTTGGAATGCCCCATATATATAAATCAATTGCTGTGCGTTAGTCTCGCTAAAGCTCGAGAACGGTTGGACCGATTTGGCTCATTTTGGTCTTAAATTATTGGTAGAGTATTCCGGAAGCTTTAAAAGGTTTTATTTGAAGTGATAGATGGCGTTGGAGATGCGATTTTTGCAATCAATTTTTTTACCACATTAACATTTTGAAGGCAAAACAACGTTTGCCGGGTCAGCTAGTTATAAATAAATTTCGCCCATGAACTTTTTAAATAAAAGTCATAATTATTGCAGTCCTTGTAACTGAACGTTAGTTTAATACGCGTATTAAACGTGAACAATTCATTTTTGTGAAAATGTAGTTTGTGGACAAACCTCAAATTAAACGTTTTTCTGAATTTTCCCATACAAACGAATTTAATTTCTTTCCCATCAAACAGCATCCGTCCACTTTGTTTCCGCCATGACAGGAAGGGTAATTAACAACATTAGCAAGTCTTGCATTTTCTGTGGTCTTAAAATATTAACGTTAAATTAATGTATTTTTGCTTACATGTGTATGCGTAATGTTAACGTTAATGTGAGAGTACATCGATGTACGTGTATTGAGTTATTGGTTTTGAAATTAACCCTTCTTTGTGTTGGAAGTGAGTGAGAGTCCTTTCATCAGTCTGTTTCTTTATTTCTATGTATTCAAGTGGAAATTTAAAGCTTTCCAACGCCATGTGTGACGTTAAACACATAAGAGTAAATGTGTGTCCGTGGTTGTCGTTCATTACAAATGCTCTTGTACAAACACATACATGAAATCACAGAAGCATAATGATCTCACACGTGGTACGTCCTGTACGAGTTGTATCAATTTCACACAGTGTTTACGCGTCCGTAATGCTTTTATTCGTGAATTAAGGAGTAGCACGAGTAGTAGACCGATTTCAGTAGAATACTTACTAACTGTATCTAGTCCTGGCTTGCTTAAGGTTTATCTTAAATTTCAAGAAATTGGAAGTAGTGGACCTTGATTTTATGCCTGACAATACATAATAGGCAATAACACGAATGTGTGTGGATTTATATCTACAACCGATTCACAGACAAGCGCGCGGCAGCATCTAAAAAGCACACGTCGTGAGCGGTGGTTAATGTGCGTGGGCTACCATCTGTCACCCATTATGTAATGCCAATGACAGCACAGAAGGAAAGACATTAGAGGGACTACGACTTAAGAATATTCACCAGCAACGTATGAACTCCCTACAACGAATGTGCGTCTATTTGAGAAAAATTTGATGTCACCAATATACTGGAAATGCGGCCAACATGGCAAGGAAGCACACAATTTTTTTTTCATTCATTTTTTTTATTGGATCTTTCTTTCGAAATTTACAATATGTATTCAAATCTTAATCCTATCTTAAACTAAAGTATCCTGCCATTGCCGGATCTTTTTTTTGGCGAACAGATCTATTTGTCACCGGACCAAGTCTAGCGTGTCCTTTCTTTTACGCCGTATATGACCGGAAAAATGCTGAAGGTTTTGAGCGAGTGGGTTTGAGTGGGAGGACAACTTCGATACATATGACCTGCTTAATTTTTTCATTTCCTCGGAAATATAAGGAATGTTTAAATCTTTGTGTATGTTATCATTCCTAACATACCATGGGGCACCACAAATTTGACGCAGTATTCTTGACTGTCTTCTCTGCAGCTTATTTATGTTAGAAGCCGATGCCGTTCCCCACAACTGGATGCCGTAGGTCCATATTGGCTTCAATATTGTTTTGTAGATGGTGATTTTATTTTCCAAACTGAGAGTAGACTGGGAGCCAATAAGCCAGTGGAGTTGAGCCATTTTTAATTTCAATTGTATGATTTTTGAGTCAATGTGATTTTTCCAGGTGAGACGTCGGTCAAGGTGAATACCCAAATATTTGACATGGTTATGAACGGGTATGGTACTACCGTGAATAGTGAGTACTGGGCAATCGTTCTGTCTAAGAGAGAATGTAACCTGTGCACTCTTAGCGGCATTTACTTTTATCTTTCACTTTTCGAGCCAAGATTCTAATGTGTGTATATGAGACTGCAGTTGTTTAGAAGCCATTAATGGGCAAGTGCTAGTGCTCATGAATGCAGTGTCATCAGCGAAAGTTGAGGTTTGAATCAGGGAATGACCAGGCATGTCGAAGGTGTAGATGGTATATAATATAAGGCCTAGTATACTGCCCTGCGGAACTCCTGCTGAAACTTTTCTTTGAGTTGAAACAGAGTCTTTCGATTTTACTACAAAAGATCAATCCTTCAGATAGCTCTCCAAGAGCTTGTGGGTATTTGCCGGTAGAAAAGAGACTATTTTGTGAATAAGGCCTTCATGCCACACTTTATCAAAGGCTTGGGAGATGTCTATAAAGAGAGCTGAGCAATATTTCCGATCTTCGAATGTTTTTCTGATCTGGGTTACTATACGATGTACTTGTTCTGTCGTTCCATGACCCTTGCGAAACCCAAACTGGTGCATGGGTATTACATGGTTTGCTTCAATATGGGGGTACAAAATTTGGAGAAAGATCCTTTCAAACATTTTAGATAAAATAGAGAGTAAACTTATGGGTCGATAGGATGTAATTTGTGACAGTTCCTCTCCAGGTTTTGGGATCATTATTATTTCAGACAGCTCCCATGATCGAGGAAAGTATCCAATTCGAAGTATAGCATTAAATATAAATAAAACTAATTTGAGGATATTGTAGGGGAGTTTTGAAATCATTTTCGCTGTTATTTTATCGTGTCCAGGAGATTTATTCATTTTCAACGAGAGAACATTTTTCTTTAAGAGAGATAGACTTATTTTCATTGGATTTGTGACCATTGGGCTAATGATCGTTGGATTCACACGAGAGATTGTATCGTTAGGAGTAAATACTTTTTCCAGATGATCAGCAAATTCTTTCACTTTTTCATCACTACTCCTTGCCCATCCTCCATCTTTCATCCGTATTGGAGACTCCTGTGTTATAGGACGCTGTAGTTGCCTTGTGGCCTTGTACAGATACTGCAGTTGCTAAGAATAATAAATGTCATGAATATGAATATGGATTTGGAATCGGCAAGAGACTTAGACCTTTGCCTTGTGGCCTAATATTGTAAACTATCGAATAGACGCCATTATATGACTATGGTGAATATGGGGCCAAAGAAATAAACGATAGTGTTAATATAGGATGTAAAGATATTTCTGGGCCACAACAGCAGAAAAAATTAGTCTACATTAGAGTAATCAATTAGTTTTTCCCAAAAATCTAGTTTTCGGTTAGTTAAGACCAAAACCGTCAGTTTTTTTTGGTTTCAAAAAATCGAGTTTTCGCTTACCTCAACCCAAAGACCGACAATTTTTTTTAAAAATTATCCCTTTCCAAATTTTCTTATGAAGAGATTTTTTAATTTTAATAAGTCGGATTTTATGTATTGTTGTCCCGTAAACGACATTGGGTGTAGCGGAAGGTAACATATAATTGAATAAAGTGTTAGGTGCGTAAGCCGCTGTTTGCCAATAGATGGCGCCATCTGTAAGTGCTACTCAATTCTACCATAACCTAAACGTCATTAGCTAAGCTTAGGCTTATAGTAAACATGCCGTCTCCACACAATAGTGATTTTTTTTCACCGTATTGTAACGGCTGATGAAAAATGGATTCATTACAGCAATCCAAAGAAAAGAAAGAAAGAAAGTGTCCCTTTTGTCACTTACGATAATTTTCGCACTAAGGTCTCGGTATTACCCGTCTCTTTCGTTCGTTATACACATGAACACTTATTTATGTGCGTCTTTGTCATTCAAATAAATAGATAGAATAAGATATACTCGTATAGAAATCGATACATACTCGTACATTCAAATAGATAATTTTTATTGAGTAGAATTACCGTTAAATTGTTATTGTTGTGTAAAAAAAATATGAAAAAATATTAGAAAAATGGTTACATTATTATTTGAAAACTTTAATACTTGGGGAAAATTTTTAAAAATGTTTGTATTAGGGGCGCAACTAAGTTCTTGCTGTTTTTTTTTTTATAAAAATGCAACTTTATTATGAAAATATGTTTACAAATTATTCATTAGAATTATTGTCCATACTAGCTACAAACTTTTCCGAATTTTTATGGCAAAGCTATAATTCCGTTACGTTAAAACTTTTGAGGCTATCCACGAATCTAGCCATTTCTTGAAGTTGTCATATGAGTGGAACTGCTGGTCAGCCAGACTGTGTGGCATCGAACGGAGCGAGTAATAATCGGACGGCGCAATATCTAGAGAATATGGCGGATGGGGTAAGACTTCCCATTTCAGCGTTTCTAGGTAGATTTTAACGGGTTTGGCCACGTGGGACCGAGCGTTGCCATGCTGAAAAATCACTTTTTCGTGCCTCTCCCCGTATTGTGGGCGTTTCACGCATAGGGCTCGACTCAATCGCATTAATTAGAGTTGATACTGATCCTCAGTAATGGGTTTGCTTGATTTCAACAGCTCGTGATAAATAACACCGAGCTGGTCCCACCAAATACAGAGTATAACCTTCGCAGCGCGAATATAGCAGCATGGCCGGGCAGTCTTCATGACTTTATTTTCTTTGGATTGCTGTAATGAATTCACTTTTCATCACTCATTACAATACGATGAAGAAAACCTTTCCTTTTTTGTCGCTGAAGCAGTTCTTCAAAGGCGAAAAAAGGACGCTCAAGGTCCGTTGGCTTCAACTCATAAGGAACCCAAGTTCCTTGCTTTTTAATCATTAGCAACGCACGTAATCACTTGGAAATAGCTTGGCGGGTAACTCTTAACACTGAAGCAAGCTCTATCAGCGTTTGACGCGGATCCCCATGAAGCAATGCATGCAATTCTGTATTTTCGAAGGTTTTTTTGGCTTCCTTCACGCGAACTGTCGTCAGCATCAAAATCACCGTCTTTAAAGCGACGGAACCAATGTCGACACATTGTTTCACTTAAAGCATCATCTCCGTAAAGGTTTTGAAGCTCTCGATGGGCTTCAGCCGCCGTTTTCTTTGATTGAAAGAAGAAAATCAATACTTCCCGCATGTGACGATTATTTGGTACAAAATCGTACACATTCTCTAGAAGAATATGGCGTCAAAAGAAAATCACTACTGTGTCGAGACGGTATATTTACCATATGCCTAAGATTGGCTCATGACGTTTAGGTTATGGCAGAATCGATTAGCACTTACTGCTGGCGCTATCTATTGGCAAACAGCGGGAACTTAGATGCACACCTAGATAGATAGTAGAAACTATTTTCATTTAAAACGATGTGTTCATGTACTGTTTCGTACGTTTTATGTAAACACACTGTTATTTTTGGCAGCAGAAGTGAATTTATATCGGAGTGAAAATATATCCTCTAGTGGCTGTTTTACACAAAAGATATTAGCAATGGACAAATCTAAAAAATGTCCATAAATAGATAATGGTATCGTCTTTCAAACTTGCAGTTCTGTCACAATATAATTTGCTCGGCAGCCGCAAATAAAAAAGAGTTATCGGCATTCCCCTTTCCGTTCACTCCCGAACCACTGTGCTTTGCCTATTCGCCAATATCACCACACTTGTTTGGTTCTTGTCGAGCAACTCAACACGATTTAGTCCCGCAGAAATGGATTGAATAGAATTGAATTTCCTTTTTCTCGTTGCTACTGTGTGTTTATGTTGTTGTTGTTGCCGATTCGTTGTGTTGCACAATTGAATTAGTTATAATTGCTTTAATTATGTGTAAATGAAATTAATTGAGGTGAAACACATCCTCTTTCATATAACAAAGTACAGCCAACGGTGTCCTAGCTATAGCGTACAAGAGGATTTCCCTGGAAAAGAGCAGCTAATGGGCTACATTATATGTATTAAGCATCCTGATGTCTTTTAATGTCTATTAAGGGTCGGATTCAGGGCCGGATTTTGTTTGGTTCGGTGAACTCTGCTTAGAAAACCCTCACAGTCTGCTTAAATGTGATTTCATTGCATTTTCTATAATATGTACGTTTGAATATTGTTCCAAGGAAATCTTAGCAAGTAGATTCCGACACATTTTGGCTAACTTTGATGAAGAATGAAAGATAAAGACGTCAAAACTTTCACTGCACTTTCATGCAGTAAGAGCTTCTCATAAATATGTCTGTATTTCTATAGAGTGGCGTATAAGTAACGCTAAGAGTTGATCAGTGAATTTGTTTAAGTCTCTTTTTTCGTCTCTTAACAGAATTAACTAAATAATACTTGGGAAATTTATGATGGAAAGGCTCAGCACAGAACAAAGAACCAAAGTTGTTGAATTTTACTTTGAAAGTCAGCTTTCGATTATTCAGATCATATCGAAATTTCTTTCATGTTCGAAATGCTTCTAGCGCTCCAACAATTTACCGATTGGTTCAGCGTTTTGGGCAACAAAGGGCTGTCTGTGATCTTCCGCGTGCTGGAAGACCTCGTGCAGTTCGAAATGAAGTGACCATTGCTCGAGTACAAGCAAGTATTGTGGAAAACCCCGAAACTTCTACCAGGCGGGGTTCTCAGCAGTTAGAGATGGCTAGGCGGTGTTTGCAAAGAATTTTACATCTTTTCCCATATAAGATGCAATTGGTTCACGTGTTAAAACCAAGTGATGCACTAGAAAGGATTCAATATAGTCGCCGTTAACGTTACTTATGCGACACCTTTTTTATCTTTTTGTTTTTTTAGACGACGAAGTTTTATACATCATTTTGGGTTCTTCAATTTCGAAACCAATGCTTGAAGACAAAATCTGTATAAATTTGATTTGTGAATTTCAAAGAAGGTTTTTCAATTATCATAGTTGGTAGCAACTTAAAAGATATCTTAAAAAGGCCAAAAAATTTTTTATCAACAGTTTTCAAAATGTCGCAGCTGCCTTGAATGTAGTTTGGATTTTAAAATTTAATTTACAAATTTACAAGCCTTCATATTACTGCCTTTCAAAGCTCTATTCAGTTTAATCGTTCTTACTTAAAAACAAATAACATCTACAAATATTTGTAGGTATCAAAAAACGAGCAAAAATTGAGCTTCTTCTGAAATCTCCAACGTTATGTCACGGAAATTAAAGCTCAGAGCTAAAACGTGGGTCAACATATTTTAGTTTAAAATCACTAAATCAGAATTATTTTGAATAGGATTTCAATATAATATAGGGTGACATTTTAAGATTTAAGTTTTCCAGGTTGGCAGCACTGGTTGGTAATGGCGTCCAAACGTCATCCGTCAAAGTGAAAAGTGTATACTCTGCCATTTCATCATGGAATGACGAATGACCTATCACAACGTCTAATTTTTGGTGAATGGGTCTTACAAAAGCCCAATGAAAATCCGCTGTTTTATCGAAAAATTGTGTTCAGCGATGAGACTCATTTCTTGCTAAATGGATACGTACACAAGGAAAACTGTCGCATCTGGATTGATGAACAGCCACAAGCCATACATGAATTATCGATGCATCCCGAAAAAACGACAGTCTGGTGTGGTTTATGGGCTGGTGGTAACATCGTTCCCTTTTTGTTCAAAGACGGCCCTGGAAGAAACGTTACCGTCAACGGTGAACGATATCGAGCCATGATATGCGATTTTTTGTTTTGCCCCAATTGACTGAGTTGAACTTGGTTGATATATGGTTTCATCAGGACGGTGCAACAAAGCACTCTGCACACTGGATATGTTGAGGGATGAATTTGGTGAGCAGCTTATCTCTCGATTTGGCCCTGAGAGTTGGCCCCCAAGATCTTGCGATTTAACGCCTCTTGATTATTTCTTATGGGGTTATGTCAAGTCGTTAGTCTACGTGGACAAACCGAACGCTATTGAAGCTCTACAGGATAACATAACACGCGTTATTCGTGGAATACAGGCCGAAATGTTCGAAAAAGTGACGAAAAATTGGACCTTCCGAATGGACATTTGGAGGCGGAGCCGCTGACAACATTTACTTGAAATTACCTTTAAAAATTAAATGGCAAAGACCAATTTATCGATTTTTAATATATGATGCAAATTTGAATGTTTTATTCGATTTTTAAAAAAACTGCGATTAAAAAATCACCCTTTATATAGTAGGTAGTATCAAGATCCTAGCAAAAATGTGGAAATCATTCCACAGAGTGTTTTCATAGCTTCCACAAATGCTAAATAAACATATTTTTTTAGTTTTTGGGAAGATCTTTTTAGTTATGCCAAAGAGGCTGATGAAATAAAGGCGTTATAATCGACAGTCATTGTACGAATATTAAATATTTTTTGTATTTTTTTTGTTTTTCGAGGCAAAAATATAAACTTTTTTTAACATGTTTTGAAAATTGTTGTTCATTAATATCTTAAATTAAATTATAAATCTGTACAATTATGAATTTATTGTCATAAAACTTATCTAAAGAACTTTCATTGCTGTAGAGGATCTAATGAAAAAACAGTAGAAAGGCGTCAAAAACAAACAAAATTTCTCCCATGACAAGCCCATGTTAAATTCATCGATGATTTCCAATTTTTCCCCCACTTCTAGACCACGATAGGCTGATCGGCCTGTATGCTCTTTTTTTGCTGGGTTGTGGTATGGGATTTTTCTAATTTGGGCTCTCTGGTTGTTATTCAATTAGGCGGTCCTTAAACCAGCCGGCCAGATGATGGCAGCAGATTATAAAAAAATTATTTTGGTGAAAAGCGACAACCTTATAAAACATATGTTTTAAGTTTGAGGTCACCACGTAGTTTAGTATCAAAAGTAAATGATCTTAGTGAACTTATAAACGTGAAAAAAATTTGTTACCGTTATGTAATTTAATATTTCCATTTGAAAGGTCTCAGTCCAATCAATATTAAAGTCGAGTTGGATTCTATACTGGGGCAATCAGCAGAGTTTAAATAAGGCCGTATAAGCTGCCAAGACGAACTCTATAGTGGTCGGCGGATTGTGGTATCCACCTTAGACACGGTTAAGAAAATTCACAAAATGGTATTGAATGATCATCGGCTGAAAGTGCATGAGTTAATTGAAATCACAGACATTTCTAAAAGTGCAATACATCGTATATTGACCAAAGATTTGAAGATGGAAAAGCTGTGTGCAGGATGGATGCCGCGTTTGCTTACAATGGAGTAAAAACAGCGTGAAGAAGATGTTGCAGTAGAGTGTTTGGCGATATTTCATCGCAGTAAAGCTAAATTATTGCGTCGATTTAAAACCGTGGATGATACATAAGTCTACCACTTCACAACAGTAAAAGCAGTAGACGAATGGGAAAACCGTGTCCAAAGAAAGAGTGTTCTATCTGCAGGCAAAGTCAGGGAGTCTGTTTTTTTTTTCTTGGTATGAGCATGGAATTATTTCTATTGATTATCTTCAGAAAGGAAAAACCATCAACGTTGAATATTGTGCTAATTTAATGCAGCATTTAGGTGATGAAATTGTGGAAAAAGACCGCATTTGGCGAAAAAGGAAGCGTTTTTTTTTCATCAAGACAATGCTCCAGTTTACACATCCATTATTGCGATGGTAGAAATTAATGAACTTAAGTTCGAATTTTGCTTCATCACCCACCTTATTCATCAGATTAAGCTCCTCCGGTCTATTCTCTATTTTCAAACTTAAAAAAATGGTTTGGTGGTAAAATATTTGGTGTTGACGACCGTTCATGTGAAGGAAGACTGAATTGGCGGCATTGCTTGATGGGGATCCGTATCAAATGCAGGTAGAGGCTTGCTTCAGTATTAGGAGTTACCCGCCAAGCCATTTCCAAGTGATTGCATGCGTTGGGAATGATTAAAAAGCAAGAAACTTGGGTTCCTTATTGTTTTAAGCCAAGGGACGTTGGGCGTCGTCTTTTCGCCTGTGAACAACTGATTCAGAGAAAGGGTTTCTTTACCGTATTGTAACGGGTGATGAGAAATGGATTCATTATAGCAATCCAAAGAAAATAAAGTCCTGGGGGCTGGCCGGTCATGCTTCTACGTCGTCGCTTCTGCCGAA
Source organism: Philornis downsi (assembly GCA_019455685.1). NCBI lineage: Eukaryota > Metazoa > Arthropoda > Insecta > Diptera > Muscidae > Philornis > Philornis downsi. Next base: position 327,699 of record JAHXMU010000473.1, on the reverse strand, counting down.
TATTCACGCTACGAAGGTTATGCTCTGTATTTAGTGGGACCTGGTCGATGTTATTTATTACGGACAGTTGAACCTAAGCGAAACGATTATTAGGGATCAGTATCAACTTCAATTAATGCGATTGAACCGAGCTCTGCGCGAGAAACGCCCACAATACGCAGAGAGATATGAAAAAATGATTCTTCAGTATGACAGCGCTCGGTTTCACGTAGCTGAACCCGTTAAAACCTACCTGGAAAGGCTGAAATGGGAAGTCTTACACCATTCGTCATATTCTCCAGATGTTGCGTCGTCCGATTATCACTTGTTCCGTTCTATGACATGGAAATATGGGAAAAAGTAGTAATTAGTGATGGGCAAGACTTTCAATGAACAATTTGAAAACATGTTTTCATAATAAAGTTGAATTGTGATAAAAAAAATACAGCGGGAACTTAGTTGCTGACTTAATATTACAACGAGAGTTTTGACCAAATGGCTCATATTCGTTCATTCAAAATCTTTAGCTTTTGCTTAGACTGTTAGTTTTTTAGAGTTAAAATAATTATTTATGGTTATAAGAATACTTTGAGCCCCCAAATCGAAACTGAAATCCCTGCTACAGCCCTGTTACTCATAACATATTAAATTCTTTGTATGTTTATGCAAAGGATGGACGGAGGTTGGTAAATGAGAAGAATATGTTTGCATCTGCCATGTGAATTGCTATGGCAAGGTATAACAATTTCCTTTTAATTGAGTTACCTGCCTCGTTGTGCGCACATTTACACTCGTAATTGTCTGATGTACTCTGAACCATTCTTAATGCGTCAAACTCGTGTGGTTTACCAACGCTATTGACACGTATTGATGTAGTTATGTGACAACTTGTTCAAAAATTCATCAACAGTCTCTGCATGTGATTTAATTAAAGCATAATTTCAACAAACACATGTATTCATATTTATAAATTACAGAATTTCCAGACAATGACCAAGTTTTCCAAAATTCAAAATTTCACGCCACTTGCAATGTGTACGAGTATAATTCAACGTTTTTCACCTCCATTTACACACACACACACACATACACACAGTTTCCCCCACAACTCTCTTTTGGCGTATTTGTCATAATGGCCGCGGGGAACACCGTCACGTTTTAATGAAAATTTAATTTCTATTTCACTGTCACGTCGTCCCACATCACATGACATTAAACCATTAATCCATTCATGTCACAGTCTGCCTTTTTAACGCGACTTTTCATGGTTGCAAATTACAAAATTACAAAAGCAAAAAAGGGCGAACGAACGAACGAACGAACATTCATCATATTTTTTCCACGCTCTTTGTTCCATTGCAGGCAAATTGGTTTAAGGCCACCCAGTACTGTCGTTATCACGGAATGCACTTGGCGAGCATATCATCCCAGGAAGAGAATGACAGACTGGAGACACACATCAAAGATTTTGGTGAGTAGCTGACAACTGAAAATTTTGCTAAATAAAATGAATTTAAAAAAAGGCGTATTTTAATCAGACCATTATTCATTTATGTGTTTATTTCGTTTTTTTTTACATATAAATAATCCTTAATCTGATTTAATTTTTGTATGTTGCTGGTAAAATTTACTAGAAAATCTGCACAGAGAATTTCAAACAGATAAACTGACTAACAACCTCTCTCCCCCACCAATAATATGTCTTTTTGATGGAATTTAAATGGGTTTGTGCTCTAATTTGAATATTATGAATGTGGTCTGAAATATATTTAATGTTTAATTACCTTAAAGTTACAGTTAATGGGTGGATGTTTGTGGTAAGATTTTCTCAGATTTTTAAAGATTAAGTTAGGGGGATACATCTGTCTTAATCAGTAATAACTTTTATTAGCGTCTTGGTTGTTCTTTTCTGTGTCACCCAAAGAGGACAGTACCGAAGATTTTTTATGCTGAAAAATATTTTCTGCCTTCCGCAAAATATGAACCAGCTGGCACAATTGCTGTAGTCTAACATATGGATACTGGTATACGTCTCATATACAGGGTGTCCGTTGGGATGATATACTACTTTGTTTTGCCTCGATTTTGGTAAACATTATTCTTGACAGTTCATATTTGGCAGTCGTGAAGTAAAGACGTGGCAAATTTGTTATGGAAAACTATTCGATAAACCAACGTGTTTTAATCGTTAAAACATTTTATCAAAATCAAACATCGTTTACTGTGACGATGAGAAAGTTACGTGAAATTTTTAGGAGAAACAACGTGCCAACAAGACGCACTATTTATCGTGTAGTGAATGATTTCGAAGAAAGAGGGTCTGTACCTGATAGGGCCAAGTATGGACCACAACGTACTGCAAGATCGACTGAAAACATTACTGTTGCTCAAGAAAGTGTTCAAAACAAACCATCAACCTCAATTCGACGCCGTGCTCATGAGCTTAGTCTTCAAAGAACAACTTTGGCCACAATTTTGCACAAGGATTTGATTTTGTTTCCATTTAAGGTTCAGTTGACACAAGAGCTTCTTCCACAAGACCATTTTCGCCGCCGTACATATGCCAACAGGAAGTTACAGCTCATCCATGACTTTTCGCCCCGATTGACTGCTCCGGACTTCTTTTTGTGGGGATATCTGAGAAGCAAGGTTTATGGAAAGAACCCAGAAATGCTTGGGAAACTCAAAGAAAATAATCGTGATGAAATTAATGAAATACCACGTGAAATGTGTGAGAATGTAATGAGAAATGTGCTCAAAAAGGCTCGCATTTGTGAGGCTAACAGAGGCGGACATTTATCTGATATTGTATTCCATACATAATTTCCGGCATTAAATAAAACATTTATCAATATAAGATCCATTGTCTTTCATGTAATCAAAAATTATAAACAAAGTAGTATACCTTTCCGACGGACATCCCGATGGTGCCAGTAGTTTGAAAAAAATTATTCTGGTGAAAAGTGGCATTCTTATAAAACATATGTTTTAAGTTTCAAGGCGCCGCGTTGTTTAGTACTTTTATTTGAACCAACAGAGGTAAACGATTCCAGTGAATATTTTAAACATGAAAAAAATTGATCACTGTTATGTAAGTTAATATTTCCATTTGAAAGAGCTCAGTCCAACCAACATTACAGCCAAACTAAATTCTACTCTGGAGGAGTCTGCTCCTTCAGCTACGACTGTAAAATATTGGGTAGCAGAGTTTAAACGAGGCCGTGCTAGGTGGGAAAATGAACACCGTAGTGGTCGATCAATTGAGGTGTCCATGTCCGAAACGGTTAAAGAAATCCACAAAATGGTATTGAACGATCGTCGGCTGAAAGTACATGAGCTAGTTGAAATGACAAGCATTTCAAAAATCCATATACATCGTATATTGACCGAAGATTTGAAGATGAGAAAGCTGTGCGCAGGATGGGTGCCGCGCTGCTTTCAATAGAGTAAAAGCAGCATCGTAAAGATGTTTCAGTAGAGCGTTTGGCGATGTTTCAATGCAATAAAGCCAAATTTTTGCATCGATTCATAACTATTGATGAGACATGGGTCCACCACTTCACACCTGAGGCAAAGGAACAGTCAAGGCAGTAGATTGGAATGGGAGAATCATGCCCAAAGAAGGCGAAAACGATTCCATCTGCAGGCAATGTCATGGCGTCTGTTTTTTGGGATGCGCATAGGATTATTTTTATTGATAATCTTCAGAAAGGAAAAACCATCAACTGCGAATATTATGCTAATTTATTGCAGTATTTAGGTGATGGAATTGTGGAAAAAAGGCCGCATTTGGTGAAAAAGAAAGTGTTGTTTCATCAAGACAATGCATCAGTTCCAACATCAACTATTGCGATGGCCTAAATTGATGAATTATAGATGGAATTGCTTCATAACGCATCTTATTCATCAGATTAAATTCCTTCAGACTATTTTCTATTTCCAAACTTAAAAAAAAGGCTCGGTGATGAAAGAATTGCCAACAATGAAGAGGTGGAGTCTACGTTTGATGGATATTTTAAGGAGTTTGACAGTTCTTACTATAAACATCATGTAGAAGCCATTGAATATCGTTGGAAAAAGTGTATCGTGCTAAAAGGAGATTATGTTGAAAAATAAAATACACTTTTCCCAACTTTTTTGTGTCTTCTTGGTCAGGTTGGTTAGTTTTGGAACCGTCCACATAGCTTTGTCTGTATGCCTGGGGCTTTGTTGCTCACTTGTAGATTTAAGAAGAAGGATTAAAAAAAGATGAGTAGGCTCGGTTCTTGAGGAAATTAAGGCAAACAAGTGGACAGGCGTGGATGAGTTGCTGTTCCTAGTGTCCTGGTTGATGTATCGAAACCTGGTGAGACTGGCGGTGATAATAGTCGACGCTAAATCGCATTATTGTCATACATAATATGTTTATAGTATTTTTCAACAAGCCAAATGTTTATGAAAATATGGAAAAGTCGAGTTTTTCGGAAGTTCATTTTTCCATTTTTGAGCTTGGTCTGTGAAAGAGTCCATTTCTCAATTTTTGGGCTTGGTCTGTGAAAGATTCCATTTTTCCATTATTGCTTGGTCTCTGAAAGCAATAAGACACATTTGTCAAAAATGTCTCGTGCTCCTCGCTCAAGCGTTTCAGTCTCTGTTTAATTTAAGCAGTTGCGCTCACGGGCATACTTAAATCATTTTAAGAGTGTGAACTTTTTGGGATATCAAATGATCATTTCTGCAAATTTCTATTTTTGTTGCCAGCGAAAAAAATGGGTCAACAGAACGGTAATGAAAAATGAGTTTTTTCATGTAATTTCCATGGGCATAAAGCTTCCATTTTGGAATGAAGTCATTCCTTAGGTGACACTTTTACTTATTGCCAACATTATATGGAAAGCTTGAGCTTCTACGCATTGAATCGACTTTCAACTGTTGAACTTTGGTGTTGAACTTTTTTATCTAAGCACCAGTTTATTAATTGAACTCCTGATACCTGACAACGTTTGTAAATTAGCAGCAGTTCATGCACAAATAGAATTTTTCAAGCCCACAAGTCATGAACCTTCTAGAAGTATGTACACAACAAAGCTGTTACTACGCCGATAATGGGTGGGAATACGAATGTGTTCATACATTGTATGGAAGGCAACAGTGATTTAAGGAAATATAATACAGTTTTACATTCACTTAATACTGGTTAAGTAGACAGTTTTTGTCCGAAATGGTAGCACTTTCATTGCAGTTGTCGAACTAAATATGAGTGAGCAGCATTAAAGCTTTCCGAAAATATATAACAAAGTGAATGGTTAAATGCGAAATTCGTGTAATTATTAGTCACGTTGGCCGCATCAGTGATCCCTGCCGTACCCACTCTGGTTATTTTGATTGATCCGAAATGGTAGCACTTCCATTGCAGCTGTCGAATTAAATATGAGTGAGCTTTCCGAAAATATATAACAAAGTGAATGCTTCAATACGAAATTCGTGTAATTAGTCACGTTGGCCTCCTAAGTGATCTCTGCCGTACCCACTCTGGTTATTCTGATTGCCGTCAATGGTTTAGCGAATGGCTCTTTGAGGGGAAAAAATACATTAGAGAACGCATTCTTGTAATTTATATACGTAGTATTGATTGTGCAAAGGAAATTCGACAACTGATTTCATTACAAAGTTACTTAGCAATCAATCACACACTCAAATTCTACATTACCGGAACAAACTTTCACAATTCGATAAAATGTTGCAGACGTCTAAATAGAAATATATTTCGAAATGAGTTATGAAAAACTTCATTTAAGTGAGTTATTGCTACAAAAATGTTCATCAAAAAGTACGAATACCTAATTTATTATTTCGCTAAGCAAAACTAACAAAGCCGTTTCTCCCAAAACTCCAGTTTACATTTTCGCTTTAATTTTTCTGCTGGTCCTTTGCTGTCCCAGCTCCATTATTGTTTGTTCAACTCAAATATGAACATGGAACAATTTTTTGTTTAACAAAAAAGAAAAAGGAGAAAAAAAAACACGATGCTAAATTAGGTTAAAAATGACACAAAAAAGAACGGAAAAAATGGAAAGGACAGGACTGGGAAAATCGAACGCAAATGCTGCTGCAGTCAGTCATCAGCATGTAAAACGCTGCGCTGGCGGTGGCAACTACTGCGGCATTAGGTGCACAGAGTCAATGCTCCAAAATGTGTTACAAGCGGGGCCAACTTAGTTAGCTCTATGAAGCATATGAAGCTAGTTAATATGGCTGCAATGGCCAGAGAAAAAGACGAAATGAAAACATGAAACATGCGAAAAAAAAGCTAAAGCAGCAAATATTGAATGCAATGTAATAATACCCGGAAACATAATTTCATTTAAAAGTAGAAGGAAAAAATATGGTTGTACTGAACATACTCGTACGTAGTATTGTGCACGACAACCATGGTCAAACTCTGTGGAAAGCTGCTGCTGCTGAAAAAAAAAGTGGGAGCAGTTGAAAAAATAAAAACCAGTAATAATGCTGACAACCAAACGGACGTGTTAACATTAGGGAATTGTCAAAGTTACTCAAATGGACAAAGAGAGCAGAAAACAATTCCATGTTCAAAATCGTCATGGATCAGTTACTGAATGAGCTGTTACCATGTCGTTAATGGGTGGGAATACGAACGTGTTCATACATTCATTGTATGGAAGGCAACAGTGATTTAAGGAAATGTATTCGATTTCACATTCACTTAGTACTACTTAAGTAGACAATTTTTGATCGAAATGGTAAGGATTTCATTACAGCTATTGAGCTAAATATGAGCACCATTAAAACGTTAGCAATTTATACATGTGGCTATCTGTGCATATTTAGATTTTACAAAGTTTTTCATGATTTTTAGCAATTACATTTTTTTCGTTTTTAATTATATGTCTTCATTTCATAAAACAGCTATACTCGTATATGTATATGAGACAAGGAAAATAATAACGCATTTTCCAAATTCCATGTTTACTTAAATGGTTTATGAAAATTAATTTCTAAGGCCAACACCTAAAAAATAATATTTGAGTAACTTAAAGATGATTTATAAAATATTTTCTATTTTATAAAATATTTTTTCGCGAAAATTTCCCTTACAAACATCCTTTGTGGGTGCAACTCTTTTGATTTAAGCCAAAATTGTTTTATAACCTCTTAAATTCCGTTTATACAGGGTGTCCGTCGGGAAGGTATATTATTTTGTTTTGCCGCCATTTTGGTAAACATTAGTCTTGACAGTTCATATTTGGCAGTCTTGAAGTATAGACGTGGCAAATTTATTATAGAAAAATAATATCGATAAACCAACGTGTTTTAACCGTTAAAACATTTCATCAAAATCAATCATCGATTACTGTGACGATGAAAAAGTTATGTGAAATTTTTGGGAGAAACAACGTGCCAACAAGACGCACTATTTATCGTGTAGTGAATGATTTCGAAGAAAGAGGGTCTGCAGCTGATAGGGCCAAGCATGGATCACAATGTACAAGATCGGCTGAAAACATTACTGTTACTCCAGAAAGTGTTCAAAACAATCCATCAACCTCAATTCGACGCCATGCTCAGGAGCTCGGTCTTCAAAGAACAACTTTGGCCACAAATTTGCACAAGGATTTGCATTTAAGATTCAGTTGACACAGGAGCTTCTTCCACAAGACCATTTTCGCCGCCGTACATATGATAATAGGATGTTACAGCTCGCTCATGACAACCCCGATTTTCATGAAAAAATCATAATGAGTGACGAGGCACATTTTCATTTGAATGGATATGCGAATAAACAGAATAGTCGGTTCTATTCAATGGAAAACCCTCAAATTATTCATAAGTCACCTTTGCATCCATTAAAAGTGACAGTCTGTTGTGCAATTTGGTCAGGAGGAATCATTGGATTTTACTTCTTTGAAACTGAAAACGGCGTAACAGTAACTGTCAATGGGGAGCGATTGAAAATTTTTTGACGCCACAACTGCATGCTTTGGGCTTGATTAACATGTGGTATCAACAAGATGGTGCCACATCGTAAACAGCCAGGATTACAATGGAATTACTGCGAGACCTCTTTCCACAACAAGTTATTTCAAGAAATGGTGATGTTGATTGCCCTCCACGGTAGTCTGATTTGACTGCTCCGAACATCTTTTTATAGGGATATCTAAAAAGCAAGGTCTATGAAAACAAACCAGAAACGCTTGAGCAACTCAAACAAAATATTGGTTATGAAATTAATGAAATACCGCTTGAAATGTGTGAGAATGTAATGAAAAATGTGCTCAAAAGTGCTCGCATTTGTGAGGCTAACAGAGGCGGACATTTATCTGGTATTGTATTCCATACATAATTGCCGAAATTAAATAAAACATTTATCAATATAAGATCCATTCTCTTTCATTTAATCAAAAGCTATAAACAAACAAAGTGGTATACCTTCCCGACAGGCACCCTGTGTATTGGTTTTTATTGTTTGAATAATTGATGTTAATTAGTATTTCAAAGCGGTTCAAACGATTTCCAATAAAGCTGATTTAACTCGAGTTTTTATAGTCTGCTTATCTCTCATCAAATATTCTTTCGAAGATTTCGACATATGCTAAATACTATTTTAAGGCTTTTGTCTGTTATTTACTTGATATTTACTTATTGAAAATGAAATTTATGTAGATTTATGTAGAAAATTTAATGGGAAGTACATTTTGGAGTTGTAAAAGTCAAAAAAAAAAAAATGGCTGAAAGGTTTATTAAGTTGGTGAGAAGTGGCCAAAACTTAATGATAGTCGGATAAACTATGAAAGAGTTATAACTATTTTATTAGAAGTTCTAAGGCAAAAACAACGTCAAAATATGAATTCAAAGGCCAACTGATAAGAAGAAACTATTTGGAGTTTCCCAGCTTCCATTTACTCAAAAGAATACAAAATTAGGAAATTGTGAAAAGAGATTTACAACAATAGTAATGAATTTCAGTGGTTTTCGGCTGCGATTTATTCTAAAGAGAAAACTTTTCCTACATCATCATTAAGTGATCCAGATTTAATTATAAGGTGACGGGTTTAAGTCGATTTTTTTTTTTTGGTGTGGACAACTATTCAACTTAATGTTTATGGGTCATTTCATATCAAACATATCTTCAGAAGTTTACATAATGTAAGCTTCGCCTCTTTTTTTGAAAGAACCACACATCACAAGGTAATATTTCTGGCGAATAAGCTGCTAAAAGCTAAAAGAGCAACAAACTTCCTTGTTATTAAGCATTGTTCGTAATGAAAAAAGTAGTGGCGTAATTACTTATTTGCATTTTCCCAATAATTTTTAGAAAATTTGTGGTAGTCGTATTTCATGACCCAATAAAAACAGATGGACACGTATCATCTTTTCGTCAATTATAACGCTGTCTTCGATAGCCCGATACGGCTGTATTAGGTCATGACCGAGTTCGGAATTCCTACGAAGCGTATATGTACTCGTACGTCTTTGACACGACGTCTTTAGTAAAGATAGGCAAAGATGTTAGCGAGCCTTTTTACACCAAAACGAGGATTTAGGCAGGGCGACAGTCTATCGTGCGACCTCTTCAACATACTGTTGGAGAGGATGATAAGGAAAGCTGCAGTTAACACGACGGGTACCATCTTTAATAAAAGCCATATGTTATTGGCATATGTAGATGACATTGGCGTCATTGTCAGAAAACTGCGAGATGTTACTGCAGCCTTCTCAAGCATCAGAAAGGAAGCCGCGAAAATGGATCTGGTGGTAAACGAGGACAAAACAAAGTTAATGGTTTCAACGAACAAAGAGTCTATTCGTTTGGGACGCCGTATGAACGTCGACAATTATAATTTTGAAGTGGTGCAAAAATTCATCTACCTCGGTTCCGCTGTAAACAAAACGAATGATGTCAGCGTGGTGATAAAGAGAAGAGTATTGCTTGCTAACTGATGTTATTATGGGCTAAGCAAGCGATTCAATGATGAAGCCCTCTCTCAACTAACAAAAATTCGACTGTACCAGACGTTGGTTCTACCTGCCTAGTTATATTATAGGGAATCCTGGGTTATGACGCTAGCGGATGAATCACTACTGACAGTTTTCGAGAGCAAAATGCTCCGGAAAATATATGAACTCATCATCGTTAACGGATAGTATCGCCGTCGCATGAACAATGAGCTGTATGAGCTATATGCCGACATCGACGTAGTCAAACGCATTAATATACAGGAAAACAACAAAAAAGCTTGACTTTTTTGACAAATTTAGTGCTGCCTAGTGGAAAAATTTAGTTTCACATTCTATTTTTTACGGGTTGCTAGTGCCGCAAGTGTGTTAAATTGATTCGGTAGGATGCAATTTTTTCTAAAAGGGACTAAATTAACCTTTTGAAATATTGTCATATTTCTTTTTTTTTTTTACATTTTTACCATTTGTTCCTTAACTAATTAATATATTTACATACATCTATCCGTACGTCATAATATGTTAGGTAATATATTTTCAAAATTGTGGAAATGTGTCTTCTTTTTTGTTATTATTTCATTTCAAAAGTTTAGAAATGAACATATTTTGACACAAAACGTAAGCTGTTTCAATTTGTGACTTTGCCACTTAACAAAATTTTCCTCGCAAACAAATTTAGTGCTGCCTGGTGGAAAAATTTAGCTTCACATTCTATTTTTTACGAGTTGCTGGTGCCGCAAGTGGGACTTAGGGACTTAGTTAATCTCGTAAAATATTTCTGATTTTTTTTAAACATTTTTACCATTTGTTTCTTAACTAATTAATGTGTAGTGGTTAATGGTAGAGACGGAAACGTCTTAGTATTATACGTGGTTATTGAAAATTATGTAAGATTCGATTTGAATTTGAATTTGAAATATGAGAAATATCGGCATATTACATATGAGAAGTGATATTTTTTTACACATCCTTATTCCTATAATAACTTTGAGTCGTTACAACGTTTCAAACGTTGCAACGTTGATAAAGCATTTAGTAACAAATTTCTTTGTCTAAAGTGTGGGGTGAATGACAGGAATAAATTTTATGAGCTCTGAATATTTCCACGAAATATGTAGATCTGAAATATCATCATTCGAAATGATCAAAAAACTGGTTTATCCTTTGACACAAAATTACGCATAACACGATTTTTAATTAATTTGTCTGGAAAAAATCATCGAAACCGGTTATTTCCGATTTTCCTTAAAGAAAAAAAGTAATTAAAAGGAGGAAGAGCTGCCGCAAAGCTGGCAATTGCTTTTAAAGAAGGTTTAATGAATATTTAACAAATTCTTTACTTGTTGTCAACATATTTGCCCAATATATTGTAAGTTGCTTCTTCCATAAAACAAGTTAATGAGATTTTAAGTGAGTGCACAACTTCTTCAGTTGTAAATACATGATATTCGTTTTATTTTTGCGTGATATTACTTGCTGTTATCTCAAAATGTGTTTTATGAAGTCTGTTGGCACCACTGTCCAATTATTTATTTTCTTTAAGCCTTTGTCATACTAAAATTATAATGTCAAAAGGAGACAAATGTATTTTACGTACTAAAATCAGTTACCAATTTTGCTTGTTAATTTCTTTTCTCATTAATCACTGAGCGAGTAGGTTGAAGTTGTCCTGTGTGGATACAAAATTGTAATTATAACCTTAACAGTAATTGTAACCTTTACCAAATGAATAGTTAATATCTTATTTTTAGGAATAAAAACTGCTAGTTTTATTTGACCTGTTAAAAACAACGATTCACACAAGACTGCGAAGGCAAATTCCTTCGCCATAACAAAGTCAATTAATTTCCTCTTCCTCCTCCTCTTCTGTGCGTGTGAAAAATATGCTATACAGACCACTGTGCTCTAGATTACATCGACCTTACATCAAGTCATATTTTTTTTTTAAAGTACAATATGTGGGTGTTGCACCTAAGCGCAAAATAAAGTGAACGGTCTCATTTCACGTTACATCCATTTAGCTCAGTAAATTAATATGTTTCCCTTTACTTTCTGTTTGTTTCAGGTTTGGGACAAGAACATTTCTGGACATCGGGCACTGATTTGGCTGATGAAGGCAGCTTCTTTTGGATGGCGACGGGACGTCCTATAACGTTTACCAATTGGAATGCCGGTGAACCAAATAATTTCCGTTATGAAAATGGCGAAGAAGAGAATTGTTTAGAGTTATGGAATCGTGATGGCAAAGGCTTAAAATGGAACGATTCGCCCTGTAGTTTTGAGACATACTTTGTGTGTGAGATTCAACCCTGAGATTGTGGAGGCGAAAGATCAAAATCGAATTGTTAAATGAACGCAGAATAATGAATCATTGTTCTGTATTATAGCATAGAAAACAATTTCTAAATGTTGCTCATATTGGGTGCAGTTCAATACAAAATAAATTTTCTTTAAGTTGAAGACATATCGATAAACTGAAAAGCCGTATTCATGAAGTGAAAAGTCATAGTGGAGCTTGCTTGGATGTTGAAAATAATCTATTTTAATACAGATACGAGTATAGTTCGAAATCGAAAATATAAACTGATAATGATTGCAGCATACAAACCATAATTGGCTAAATAAAATATCAATTAAAATATATTATGTGTACTCACGGTTAAATATTCCATGCTAACGAAATGTTAAAAGTACGAAATTACTTAAAGAACAAAAATATTCAAAAAATATTTGGTGATTGTTTTCTCGATATTCATTATCTTTCTTTAGAGTGGAATCTTTTTATGTGAATTCCCATATTATTACTGCTGTTTAAGGACTTGTACTCTTACTGTCTTAGAGTGGTTTCTTTTAAAGTGAATTTCTTTTTTTGTTTATACAAGAAAACTGTTGTTCATACTTTTTAAAAATACTTTTCTGAACAATAAGCTGACTTAGGTGAGATATAAAATTTACTTTTGAGTAAGTTAATTGTAAGTGCTGATAATCTACGACGTAGCACAATTGCACTTTTTAAAATATAGACTGAAGAATTGCGTACTATAAACAATATGAATTAGTTCGTAATTAAGATACAGTAATATTGTATATAATAATATACAATGTAACATATTTTGTATGATATTGAAGGCCCAAAAAACAAATTATTTGAAGTTATAAATTGTATACAAAACACAAATGGAATTTCGGATGATTTTTAGCATAATCAATTTGTACAGGTTTTTATGTTTAGGTTAACAAATTATCTATAAGAATGCTAAAAACACGCTGTTGACATAAATTTGATCAAAAATGGCAAAGTGAAAGATAATAAATAAGAGTTGACAAGAACATTTTTTTTTTTTGAAAACAAATGTCTACTGTTTTACTCTATAAATCGTCAGTAGTTTTTTATAATGGGTGATTTTTTAATAGCAGTTTTTTTTTAAATCGAATAAAACACTCAAATTTGCATCATACCTATATATGTATATTAAAACTTTTTTTAATGGAATCGATAAATTGATCTTTGCCATTTAATTTTTAAAGATAATTTCATGTAAATGTTGTCCGCGGCTCTGCCACAAAATGTCCATTCGGAAGATCTAATTTTTCGTCACTACTTCGAGCATTTCGGCCTGTATTCCACGAATAACGCGCGTTATGTTATTCTGTAAGGCTTCAATAATGTTCGGCTTGTCCACATAGACTAACGACCTGACATTACCTCGCAAGAAATAATCAAGAGGCGTTAAATCGCTAGATCTTGGGGACCAACTCACAGGGCCAAATCGAGAGATAAACTGCTCACCAAATTCATTCCACAACATCTCCATTGTTTCACGAGCAGTGTGGCATGTTGCACCATCCTGATGAAACTATATGTCAATCGAGTTGAACTCAGCCAATTGGGGCAAAAACTCACGCGTATCATGGTTCGATATCGTTCGCCTGTGAAGGTAACGTTTCTTCCACGGTCGTCTTTAAAGAAAAATCCACCAATGATGCCACCAGCCCATAAACCGGACTAGACTGTCATTTTTTCGGGATGCATCGATAATTCATGTATGGCATGTGGCTGTTCATCACTCCAGATGCAACAGTTTTGCTTGTTTACGTATCCGTTCAGCAAGAAATGAGCCTCATCGCTGAACACAATTTTTCGATAAAACAGCGGATTTTCATTGAGCTTTGTAAAGCCCATTCACCAAAAATTAGACGTTGTGGTAGGTAATTCGGCTTCAATTCTTGTGTGAGTTGAATTTTATAGGCTTTCAACCCCAAATCGACATGTAAAATTTTCCTTGTGGTTGAGTAACACATGCCCAATCGCTGAGAACGGCGACGAATTGACATTTCACGATGGTCATCAACACTGGTCGCTACGGCTGCTATATTTTCTTCGGTACGCACTCTACGCATGCGAGTCGATGGTTTTATGTCCAACAAAGTAAATGTGGTGCGAAATTTGGAGATAACAGCACGAATTGTTGATTCAACAGGTCGGTTATGACGACCATAAAATGGTCGTATCAAACGTTGCACATTTGCCACAGAGCACAAATTTTGATAATGAATTTCAGTGATTTGCAATCGTTGCTCGTTTGTTAGTCTTTCCATGATGAAATGACAGAGTATACTGTACAATTTTTGCTTTGACAGATGACGTTTGGACAACATTACCAACCAGTGCTGCCAACCTGAAAATCTTAAATCTTAAAAAATTAATGTGTATAAAAAAAAAATTTTTTGATTGCACGATATCTCATCTCATTTCCAATAGACATTAGAATGAAATATCACATCACGGTTGAAAATGAGACAATAGTTTGTGAATATATTCTGGGGGTCTAAATAAAATGGAATGGAAATGTTGTATGTATTTTTTATAAACGGTCATTTCCAACGAAAATCGAGTTTAAGGAAAATTTAATATGTTTTTAAAAATTAGCATCAAAATTAGCATTTTTTTCATATTTTATTTCATTTTTTTTTTTTGATAAAAATCCCCGCTTTGTTAATGAAAACCAGATTAAATTTGAAACATGCAATATAGTTTTTTCGGCTATATCGGTACCATGTAAGCTACGATGAAACAGCCTTTAAAACACGCTCGTTTTAACTATGAACATTTGGATATTTTTAAGGCGGCACATTCAACTTATTGTGAAACTCATTAGTTTATTTTGTAGGCATAAAAAATCTGCATTTTGAAATTTACTCTTAAATATCGTAGAATGCATATGCTGAATATTTACGTTAATAACATTTTACTTGTAGTTTCGTATTTGTATCTGCAATTATTTATGTTTAAACAATGTAATATATAATATATATGTATATATAATTATAAGAAAAATACAATGAAACAAAACAAAATAAAAAAAGGAATTAAAAAAAAATAAGAACTTTTGTTTCAAAAGTTGTGTATAGAAAACAAAATTCCTTGGGCAGACAATATAAATGGAACAGGTTCTAGGTTGAAGAAATAAATGAAGTTATCATAATAGCGGAAATGGCGAAAATAACGAGTTTATTGTTATTAACTTTATCATCATTATTATTTTAAATAAAAAGTGAAAACTGTACACAAGTTTTCAAAAAAAAGAACGTCCTTCGGTCTCATTAAAATTTCTATACGTAAGAGAGTATTTTTCTTAAAAAAAAAAGAACATGAAAATGGAATGCTAATGTAATATCCTTTTCCCTACTCCACTTTTGCATTATAATAAGATTTAATTATTTTTTACGAATTGTTGAACGATTCATATTCGTAAATGACAAACCTTTCACTAAATGAATAACACTTCAGATGACAAGTATTTAACAGCTGATAGCCTTGCCAGACCGACGGTTTTGCAACCACTAAATAGATAACATCAACAATGGGTGCAAATATAATATACTTTTCTCTAAACGAGAAAGTGCGAACTTTAACAATATAAAGGGTGTCCCAACAGGAACGCAAGATCTAAATGACTGATGCAGCAATTGAATTGTTTCTCTGTGGCGCCGTCTTGTTGAAACCACTTGATTTCAAACTGGTTATTATTTCACGATACCGAACACTATTTGCGCTTGACATGCCTCATTTTCATAAAAAAAAGGTCCAATGATTCCTCCAGCCCAAAATCCACATCACACAGTGGCATGTTGAGGATGCATTTGCTTCTCGTGAATCACTCGAGGATTTTTCTCACCCCAAATGTGACAATTCTGCCTATTGACGAAGCCATCAAGATGGAAATGGGTTCGTCACTGAAGATGATTTTATCGGCAAAATCAGCATTTTCATGTTGTCTCTCGAATACCATGGTCAGCTGGCTTTAGTTCCTGAGTCAATTGAACTTTGTATGCATGAAGATGCAAATCTTTCGTCAAAATTCGCTGCATAGTGGACTTGGAGACACCACCAATTTGCTGAGCTCGGTGTCGAATTGAGGTGGATGGAGTTTGAGCGACATCATCACGTACAGCTGCAACATTTTCGGTCGATCGACCTGGTCGAAATTTATCCATTAATCTTTTTACAGTTGACTCTTTTGGAGCATTATTGTGACGCCAAATTAATTGCAATTTGCGAACTGTAGCCGCAAAACTTTCACCATTTTGGTAAAATAATTTCACAATGAGAATGCGTTGTTCATTCGTGTAGCGCTCCATTTTTACTAACCTCGTACCTTCTACTAGCAAACAATAACAATTGTTCAAATGTCAAACAATGACACTTCGAATGGCGCCAAATTTAAATCTTGCGTCCTTGTTGGGACACCCTTTATATCAAGGCTCTGGACAACGATAATGGAGCATTTAAATATTTGTTGGTTTTTTTTCTAAAGTTTTATATCGTATGTATATATTTTCCTTAAAGCAAAGAAGGCATAGTTGTTGGCCCTCAAATCAGGAAGCTATTGAAGACAATTTTTTACAATGTTTATTGGAGAAAGAATAAGTAGCCTGGAAATCTTTCATCGTGAAGACTTTTCTTAGAAAAAAATAAGAGTTAAAACTACAGACAAATTATTGCTTAATTATTAAAAAATCATCACCAATTAGGTGCACGAATGTCACTCAAAATGCATTTTCTTCATTCGCAATTAGATTTTTTTACACAAAACCTAAGTACGGTGAGTGACGCACACGGAGAGCCTGCTCACCAAGATTTAATGAAAATTAAAAGAAATTATCAAAGATTTTGTGACAAAAGCATGCTGGGAGATTATTACTGGACTGGAATACGTGAAACCGAACCAACAAAATACAAATGACGTTCAGAAAAAGTTATTCACTTTTGAAAATTCATTGATTTTTAAATAAACTAATGATATTTTATGTAAAAAACGAATAAAAGAATTTTCTTTTTTATATCGAAAACCTGACATGATGGAGAAAAACCAATTACAAATTCGAATTCAGCCCATCAAATTACCCTACGAAAGATATTTGGTTGCTCCAGTCCAAAACTAGCGTATTTTTGGATTAAAATCGTTTGTTTTTCACTATGGAGAAAAGGATACTAAAAGATTTATAACTTCCGTTTATATAACCTGGTGTGAATGAGTATCTTGGCAGGGCAAAAATGTGGCCAGGGGGAGAGATTTTCTGCAGAATTTTGTTGTTGTTTTTTTTTTAAAAAACACATGTTGTTGATTTTGCTGACAAATACTTACTTATTATTTTATTAAAACTCTGGTTTTCCAGATATAGGAACTTTTGTATTAGGTGCTCAACTAAGTTCCCGCTGTTTGCCAATGGATGGCGCCAGCTGTAAGTGCTAAGCGACTCTGCTTAGGCATATGGTAAACATTATCGGCTTGACACAATAGTGATTTCCTTTTGGCGTCATATTCTTTTGGTTGTGTGAATATAAATGATTTTGTGCTAAATAATCGCTATATGCGGGAAGTATTGATTTTCTTCTTTTAATCGAAGAAAACGGCGGCTGAAGCTTATCGAGAGCTCAAAAACGTTTAGGGAGATGCTGCTTTAAGTGAAACAAAGTGTCGAGATTGGCTCCGTCACTTTAAAGACAGTGATTGTGAGTTGACAACCGTTTGCGTGAAGGAAGACGAAAAACGTTCGAAGACACTGAATTGATTGCATTGCTTGATGGGAATCTGTACCAAACGCAAGTAGAGCTTCCTTCAGTATTAGGAGTTACCCGCCAAGCCATTTCCAAGCAATTGCATGCGTTGGGAATGATTCAAAAGGAACTTGGCTTCCTTATGAGTTGAAGCCAGGGGAAGTTGAGCGTTGTTTTTTCGCCTGTGAACAACTTTCTCAGCGACCAAAAAGGAAGGGGTTTCTTTATCGTATTGTAACGAGTGATGAAAAATGGATTTATTACAGCAATCCAAAGTCATGGGGGCTGCCGGGTCATGCTTCTACGTCGTCGCCTCGACCGAATATTCACGCTGCGAAGGTTATGTTCTGTATTTGGGGGGACCCAGTCGGTGTTATTTATTACGAGCTGTTGAAACCAAACGAAACCACCACTTGGGATCGATATCGACTTCAATTAATGAGATTGAGCCAAGCTCTGAGCGAGAAACGCCCACAGCATGACAACGCTTGGCCTCACGTGGCCAAGCCCGTTAAAACCTATCTGGAAACGCTAAAATGTGAAGTCACACCCCATCTGCCATATTCTCCAGGTATTGTGGCGTCCGATGATTACTTGTTCCATTCGATGGCATACAGTCTGTCTGACCAGCAGTTCCACTCATAAGACGACATCAGGGAATGACTATATTCGTGGATAGCCTCAAAAAATGAACAGTTTTACCAAAACGAAATTCGAGCTTTGCCAGGGAGATGGGGAAAAGTAGTAGCTAGCGATGGGCAAGACTTTCAATGAATCATTTGTAAACATTTTTTAATAATAAAGTTGAATTTTTATTACGGAATTATTACGGAATTTCGTATGTGATGAGTCCCACCTTTCCGAACTCTTGAGAATGCGTTATGTTTGGTTATGTTCATGATTGGATGCTTCATTTCTGGTTTTTAAATGTGTGATTTAAAAAAAGTGCATTAAATTGATTAAATGCATTCATCGGGGGTCAAAACTAAGTTATTTCCATAATTAGAAGCTTAACTTTCGAAATAAGTGCGTTTTTGCATTGTAGAAATTTTTTATTTGGAGATGTTTTGATACCATTCAATGAAATCTTGAAAGTGATAAAAATAAAGTAATCTTGCAATTGAATTCTGCGTTTTTGAGATATGAATAAATTTGTACTTTATGTTTTTTGGGCCGAGTTCCGAGACTTTACACTTCAGAAATATTAATATTTGCCAATTTGGAACTTCACAATTCCTAAGCTACTGAAGACAGAAAGTTGAATGGGAAGTTGCATATGAATGTATGAAGCAATCGATTCATTCTGTGCAGTTCTAAATTTTTTCCAAGCTCTTTTCTTATAATTCCCCGCGAAGGTATAAAAAATGGTTTTTACAAGAGTGATCCAAAATCCTTATACCAAAATGAAAATATGTTATCTCCACTCTATCGATTCAATGCATGTAATGCACATAAAATATACCTAAACGCAGTGCAATTTTTCCTATGCTCCTCCCAAATTTATACACCATCCTCCTGTAATCAACAAGCCAATTTTACTAATTCAAATTAAATTACAAACTTTTTGGCGAATGACTTTCAAGTGAAAGGCTACACTGGGCACGTTCACATAGATTTTCTTACTTTCGAAAAATTCCATCGCCAACGAAACGAAAGGAAACTATAACTAAAACCACCGGGATTCGGAGAGGGGAAAACGAGGACAAATGAAAGTTTCCAATCATTTTCACAAAGATTTTGTGCAGTCTCAGCAGTTTTACCTCTTTTTGAGAGCAAAACTGTAACCGCAGAGCCATAAATACAAACATTTCCAAAGTGGAACAGCCAAAACTTGATTACCACCGACCTCCTCGCACTGGCGTGTTGCATTACAAATGTCAGGGCGGTGTAACGGGGCGTCGACGAGGCAGGAGATGTGACAAACAATGAAATGCAAATGCTTATGATGCTTGTGCCAAGCCAACAATAGCAGCCACAATAACAATAACAACTTGCAAGGAGTGTAGTGGGTACTTGAAACTATTCACAAAATGGTTTTAAATTTAATCGCTATTAATAAAGGCCTCCCTGAGTCGTCCTGGCTTGTACCCCTTTTACCTACTCTCTACGCATTTGTTTTCCCTTATTGTGTCTGTGGTTGCTGCTGTAGTTGTTGTTGCCGCTATAGTTGTTGTTTCATTTCCATTGTTTAAGGATTTGCAACTTTTTTTGCGCAAAACAAACTTAAACTTTAGTCGAATGAAATGTGATTCTATGACGGCAACATGATCGCTATTTGAGGGCGTGGGATGTTTGAGGGTGGTGATATATCTTTGGTATGGATACCACTTAGCAAAATGTTATTATTTATTATATTTACGCACACAAACTCATAAGCATGGGGTACACCAACATGCTATGGTATGTGTGCACATACACAGGCATTACAACTGGTTTAATAAAGGAGAGACATACGTGTACGAGTATACTACATATGTACAAGTATCCACATAAGGATACACGTCTACCGGCAGAATTTTAGGAAACGTGCGTGCTGACAACAACAGAACCCATACTGCCACAAAATCTCTGATATGTACACTTGTATACATATATAATCCACGTATCCGATACTGTGGTTTGAAGTTTTAATTTCGTGGAAAGAGGATACACACTTTTAAACAGCTTAAAGTTTATTTAACTGCTCATAACATTAAGTTCCGGACATTTCTAAGCCAGTAGACCGAAAAAAGATAGCTTAATTATGTGACAAATATTTGTTACAAATGGTGTATACTTCTAAAAGTATGCAAACAATCCCCGCCTTCTTAAAAAGGTGCCATTAATGACCAATCTTTCAATAATAAAAATCCCTTTGAAAATCAGGTAATCAAGGTCATCCCTTTTTCGGGTTCAAAAGCAAAGTTAAATAAACACACAAAAAGCTATGATTTTGATGAAAGTTTTATTTTATTGTAATTTATTTTAAAAAAATGTTTTTTTAGATTTGAATATGTTAGATTTGAATATGTTGTTTTGGATATGTTAAGAGACAGTAATTTGCAGTTTCCCCACTCGTGAAGTTAAGTGCAGCGCTTCGCTTCACGGCCGTGGGTGGGTACCAAACGGATGTGGGGAAGGACTCTGATGTGTCTGTGGCACAAAACACCTTCAGTAAAATTTTGACAGAAGAAATAAATATATTTGAGGAGCATCTCTGTCGAAGGTGGATAACTTTTTGCAAAACGGGGATGAAAAGCGTAAAATTGCGTTAAATTTTTATATAAAGCATGGCATTCCAAGCGTAATAGGATGCGTTGACGGAACTCATGCCCGATTTGAGTTCCATATAATAATAAGCACCTGTACTATAACAGGAAGAGGTACTACAGCTTGAATGTAACGCTGGTAAATGAATTTCGTCAAAAACATTTTAACCCAAATTTTAAAACAATAAAAAATTACAGTTCTGCGGCCATGAGCTGAGGATTCAGTACGTAGATGCCTCTCATCCTGGAGCGTGTCACGATTCCTTTATTTGGAACACCGGTGAGTTAAGAGCTCATCTTAAGCAAGAATACCTCAGAAACGGTAGCAATTATTGGCTCATTGGTAAGGTTTTAAATATTAACAAAAAATTATTCAAATATTAATAGATATGCATTTTTAACTAGGAGACTTAGGTTATCAATTAGAACCATGGCTTATCACCCCTCACAGATGTCTGCAAGATGGGTCTGTTCAAATAAAATTCAACGAAATTCATTCCAACGCTATTGAGCGTACAAATAAATGGTATGCTGAAAAACATTTTTTTGATGCAATCCTCTTAAAATTTTTGACGGAATTATTCCCAAATTTTGTCATCATTTTCTCTGTTCTTATGACATTCGTAATAGCTACTTTTTTCCCCGGGAAGAGTTCCCCAGTTTCGAAGTTTATTTAGAACAGGAGGAAAGTAAAATCTCCCTGGGAGATTGTTTGAGAATAGGAGAGTTGGGAAGAAAGAAAAATTTCCCAGGGAGCTTTCATTCATAATTGGGCTGAATGTGCCACAACATTTTCTTTGGTCAGTTAACTCTTGAAGTGCTTTTTGAATATGGAGGCTCGAAAAGTATATTTTCGCTAAATATTGTTCTTTTATTTCAAAAAAGTCAAAAAGCTCTGGAAGCGAATTGTGATATTTGTGATGTATATGGTGTCTAAATTGATTAATTATATTCCGTTCTAAAAATTTCGCTCTCCAATATGACCACTGTGAAATCACAGCTTTTATCGAGTCGGACGGACGCGTTTCAATTCGATAAGTTGCAGAGAATCTGAAAGTATCGCACATGACCGCATCTCTAAATTTGCACTTTCAAATAATCTTTCATTTTATATTTCAATAGAAAAATTAACTAGTTTGATATATTACGTATTAGAACTATGCGGTTTGTTCTTAATCACTTACGATGAATCAGTACATCATCTACAACATTGTGAAATGTAATCTATGGCGGAAAGTATTATACGTGGTCGGTCCCAAAGCTAGCCGAACTGACGTACATATAGATGGTGTCAACAGTTCGAACAAACTTATTTGATTGAAAAGTGGAAACCTTATAAAATATATGTTTTAAGTTTCAAGCCGTCACGTTGTTTAGTATTTTTATTAGAGCCATCAAAAGTAAACGATTTCGGTGAATTTGTAAACATATAAAAATTGGTCATTTAATATTTCCTTTTGAAGGGTCTCAGTCCAACCAATATTAAAGCCGAGCTAGATTCTGCTCGGGGGGAGTCTGTTTCTTCGTCTACGAAAAGTATTATGCAAAGTATTAGCTAGCAGAGTTTAAACAAGGGCATATGACCTGCCAAGGCGAACACCGTAGTTGTCAAACAGTTGAGGTGTCCACGCCATACATGGTTAAGAAAATCCACAAATTGTTATTAGTTGATCGTCGTCTGAAGCTGTGAAAGCTAGTTGAAATGATAGGCATTTTAAAAAGCGCTATACATAGCTGTGCGCGAGATGGGTGCCGCGCTTGCTTTCAATAGAGTAAAAACAGCGTCGTGAAGAAGTTTCACTACAGTGGTGTTTGGCGATGTTTCACTGCAGTAAAGCCGAATTTTTTTCGATTTATAATCATGGATAAGACATGGGTCCACCACTTTACACCTCAGGTAAATGAACAGGCAAAGCAGTGGACTGGAATGGAAGAATAGTGTTCCAAGAAGGCGAAGATGGCTCTATCTGCAGACAAGGTCGTGGCTGTGGATATTATGCTAATTTTTTGTGGATTTATTAGGTGATGAAATTATGGAAAAAAGACCACATTTGGTAAAAAAGAATATGTTGTTTCATCAAAACAATGCTCCAATTCTCACATGCGATGGCCAAAGTTAATAAATTAAAATTCGAGTTTTATAACAAACTCAAACGGACCGGACATTGTAGTTTGTTAAAAGCGAAGCTTGTTAGATCCGTTGTAAAGTTTACAAGGAGATTAAATATTTTTCCATAATGTTTTATAGGTTTCACTCACTTTACCAAATAATCCGGAAAGAAAAAACTGAACAATTGTTATAGTAATTTAAAGGAATTTCAGAAACTCAAACTCAAAATAATGTGCAAAATATTCACGTATTAAAGGGTGATTTTAATTGTAGTTTTTTCCTTAAATCGAATAAAGCACTCAAATTTGCATCATATATTAAAATTTTGTATTCAAAACGATAAATTGGTCCTTGTCATTTAATTTATAAAGATAATTTCGTACAAATTTTGTCCGCGGTTCCATCTCAAAATGTCCATTCGGAAGGTCTAATTTATCGTCACTTTTTCGAGCATTTCGGCCTGTATTTCACAAATAATGCGTGTTATTTTATCCTGTATGGCTCCAATAGTGTTCGGCTTGTCCACATAGACTAACGACTTGACATAACCCCACAAGCAACAATCAAGATTTTGGGCGCCAACTCACAGGGCCAAATCGAGAGATAGCTGCTCACCAAATTCATCCTTCAACATATTCATTGTTTCACGAGCAGTGTGCTATGTTGTCCTGATGAAACTACATGTCAGCCAAGTTCAACTCAGCCAATTGAAGCAAAAAAAAAAACAAAAAATCGCGTATCATGGCTCGATATCGTTTGCCGTTGACGATAACGTTTCTTCCACGGTCGTCTTGGAAGAAAAATAAACCGATGATGCCACCAGCCGTGTCACAGAGCATGAATTTTGATAATAAATTTCAACGATTTGCAATCGTTGCTCGTTTGTTAGTCTTTCCATGATGAAAAGGCAGAGTATACTGTACACTTTTCACTTTGACAGGTGACGTTTGGACGTCATTACCCACCTGAAACACTTAAATCTTAAAAATTCTCCCTGTACCTTAATAATAACTTATTTTTCAATGCTAAAATGGCTATAACTAACTAAATTTTAATAGAATGACTACAAGCCAGCTTGGGTCCTCTCCCGCTCAATGGATCCAAAAAGCGTTATACCTCACTCATGGAATACAATAGTTTAAGCTCAGTCAAAGCGGGGATTATATATATCGTTTAATTTTCCACCATCAATATTCTCAAAATTAGCATACTGTGATCACAACTATGTGATCCCATTTAAGATTTTCAATTTCTTCTCTACCCCGATATTTTGGTTCTGATAGTTGTTGTCTGATTGCTCTAGTCCGTATGAAAATATTTCTTCCACAATGATTTATATTGTACTGAAATTTAAGAAATCGTGCTTAAATTTATTCATCGAATCTAAAAAGGTGTTCGTTATACAGGGTGTCCGTCGGGAAGGAATACTACTTTGTTTATTTATAATTTTTGGTTAAATGAAAGAAAATGGATCTTATATTGATAAAAGTTTTGTTTAATGTATCAATCATCAAAATTTTAATTATGTATCAAATACAATACCAGATAAATGTCCGCCTCTGTTAGCCTCACAAATGCGAGCCCTTGTTTGTTACATTCTCATACATTTCACGCGGTATTTCATTAATTTCATCACGTCCATTCATCATCCATTCAACTGAAAATGTGCCTCGTCACTCATTATGATTTTTTCATGAAAATCTGGGTTGACATGGGCGAACTGCAACATCCTATTGACATATGTACGGCGGTGTAAATGGTCTTGTTGAAGAAGCTCTTGTGTCAACCGAATCTTAAATGGAAACAAATGCAAATCCTCGTGAAAAATTGTGGTCAAAGTTGTTCTTTGAAGACCAAGCTCCTGAGTACGGCGTCGAATTGAGGTTGATGGATTGTTTTGAACACTTTCTGGAGCAGCAGTAATGTTTTCAGCCGATCTTACAGTACGTTATGGTCCATGCTTGGCCCTGTCAGCTACAGACCCTCTTTATTCGAAATCATTCACTACACGATAAATAGTGCGTCTTGTTGGCCCGTCGTTTCGTCCAAAAATTTCACGTAACTTTCTCATCGCCACAGTAATCGATGATTGATTTTGATAAAATGTTTTAACGATTAAAACACGTTGGTTTATCGAATAATTTTCAATATTTTTCCACGTCTCTACTGCACGACTGCCAAATATGAACTCTCAAGACTAATGTTTACCAAAATGGCGGCAAAACAAAGTAGTATACCTTCCCGACGGATACCCTGTACAACAAAGTTCATTTTAAGTTTATTCACAAATGTGTAGAAAAATAGATGCAAAATAGTAGCATAATCAATTTCTACTATTACTGAGATTTCTGTAGAAAAAGAGAAGCAGAACGATAAAATAATCAATTTCTGTCATTTCAGAAACCCCAAAATCACCGTTGAAATCAATGAGAAAAGTTATTGATGACAACAGAAAATTTCCGTTCCGTTACGAAGGCTGTAAGCAAATTTTGTTTTCATTTCCTATTCCGTTGATTACTTTTTTTTTCAGTATATACGCGCCACTCTCCGCCTCTTAAATAATGTTTACCGAAACGTGTGCCACTTGGATTTCTTGAAAACCACTGTGCACACCATACAAATCTATGCAAATCTCAATACTCTCTCTCTGGTCAATATGAAAAATATTCGCGCTACAGAAACCCTATGGTCTTGTTCGTGGTGTCAGTGGTCATGTGAGTGTACCAGCAGTACATTGAATAGTCCACACTTGCAACAAACATCATCTAGTTATACTCGTACTCACGACAGCAACAACGTGCTCCCAAATCTGCTCATTGTTTTTGCGTTTCATTTTGGTGGTCTTCCGACGAATATTAATTGCGTCCACATGATTTAATGTTGGACCTTCTTCTAGACAAACGAGTATTTGTGTGCTCTGTTTTCGTACTTTTCATTCAGAGAAATGTCACGAAGGGAATGAATAGCTAATTGTCTACTCTGAGAATATTGGAGCTCTCTACTACGCGTTGTGCGCATGTATAGAAATCTACGTTACGCGTTATAAGCAGAGGTAGACTGTAAGAGAAATTGCAGAAATTCAAGGTGACCATGCCAGGTTAAGACGAAAAAGATTTTATAAATAGAGCAGGTTAGCATGTTTTTTCAAAATATGCCGGGGACTTCCATGTAATAACTGCTTCAAGGAAATTATTTCTTAAGTTTTCTGGTTCGAATTTTGGTTTTTGACAAAGTACAGAGACATTAAGAACAGATTCGTTAGGAAAAATTTACAATTTGCATACACAGGAATAAAAATGTTCCTAAATATATTAGGTGCGCAATTGAGTTCCCGCTGTTTGCCAATAGATGGCGCCAGTTATAAATACTAGTCGATTCTGCTATTACCTAAACGTCATGAGCCAAGCTTAGGCATATCGTAAACATACCGCCCCGACACAATAGTGATTTTCGTCACTATGACGTCATATTCTGAGTCAATATGTATGAGTTCGTGCCAAATAATCGTCATTTGCGGGAAGTATTGATTTTCTTCTTTCTGTCGAAGAAAACGGCGGCTGAAGCTCATCGAGAGCTTCAAAACGTTTACGGAGATGTTGTTTTAAGGAAAACAACGTGTTGAGACTGGTTCCGCCGCTTTAAAAACGATGATTTTGATGTTGACGACAGTTCGCGTGAAGGAAGATGAAAAACCTTCGAAGACACTGAATTGACGGCATTGCCTGATGGAGATCCATATCAAATGCAGCTAGAGCTTGCTTCAGTAGGAGTTACGATTGCATGCGTTGGGAATGATTCAAAAGCAAGGAACTTGGGTTTCTTGTGAGTTAAAGCCAAGAGATGTTGAGCGTTGTTTTTTTTTCGCCTGTGAACAACTGCTTCAGCGACGAAAAAGGAAGGGTTTTCTTCATCGTATTGTAATGGGTGGTAACAAATGGATGCGTTACAGCAATCCAAAGAAAATACAGTTATGTTATGTTATAAAAGAAGTTATGAAGTATATGTTATAAGTTATTATTAAGTTAAGTCATGCTTCTACGTCGCACGGTGGGGCCGATCTACTGAAAAGCGGAAAAAATTCAATATCTTAAGAACGGATTAACATAGAAACCTGGGGCCAGTGTTATTCGACTCAGAACAAAACAATACCTTAAGTTCAACAATGTTTATATATGTTTATGTTTTTATATGTTTTCCTCGTCAAGTTCGGAGTGATTTTGTCGAAGGAACGCATCGAACTTTGTATCCCCCCACAAGCACTCACAAAAATCGCGATATTTAATTTTAACCGAGCTCATGACGACGTCTGCAGCTAGACTGAACTCGAATTAAAAGTGTTTCGAAGTGTGGACATGTATTATATGAGCCAACTGGGTTAACAAAATAGTGCAAAGAAAAACAAACGCGTACTTTAATCCTTTCTTTTCTTTGTGGTGTTATGATCAGATAGGGAGATAAAGGCAGATGATTTTTGTTCCAATCTTTACTTTAACTCATCTAGTTTGAAAAGTGACCATCAACATCTCGGAGGAAGCCGGAGCTTTTTTCGTAACCATAGCTGTTCTCAATTCTTATTTGAAATTCGTAACTTATAACGTTGTATAGCGCTCTAATATTTTTTTTTTTGCCCAGTTTGACTCATGTGTGGTTTAGTTGGCCATCGTAGAGCAGAGAAAAAATTTGATATTTTTTTTCTCCGTCTTTCACAATTATATGCACTCATTTATGGTAGAGTGTAATTTGGTCAAACTTCCATTATTCTGACAGTTGGCCTAAATTAATGGGAATACCCTTGAAACAGTGAACAAATAATGTTGTTCCTTGATCCTGCAGCTATAATAGAGTGAGAATCACAAACTAGATAATCGATATCAGCGCTTTCGATAATCGAATTTTTTCCGCCTTGGCCCCAGTGTGCGTCATCGCCTCGGCCGAATATTCAAGCTGCGAATGTTATAATCTGTATTTGATAGAAGCAGGGTGGTGTTATTTATTACGAGCTGTTAGAACCAAGCGAAAACCATCACTGGGGATCAGTATCGACTTCAATTAATGCAATTGAGCCCAGCTCTGTGTGAGAAATGCCCACAATACGCGGAGAAGAACGAAAAATTTATTCTTCAGCATGACAACGTGAGGCCTCACGTGGCCAAGCCCGTTACAACCTACCTGGAAACGCCGAAATGGAAAGTCTTATGCCCTTCCACCATATTCTCCAGATAGTGCGCCGTTCGATTATCACTTGTTCTGTTCGATGGCACACAGTCTGGCTGACCAGCAGTTCCACTGATATGACGATATCAAGGAATGGCTAGATTCGTGGATAGCCTCAAAAAATGAATAGTTTTATCGTGACGGAATTGGAGCTTTGCCAGAAAGATGGGAAAAAGTTCTAGATAGCGATGGAAAATACTTTCAATGAATCATTTGTAAACATGTTTTCATAATACAGTTGTTTTTTCATAAAAGAAACGAGAACTTAGTTACGCTCCTAATGTGAAAAAACAAAAATTAATATTTATGATTAGTTTGTGATATCATTATTGAAATTAAAGTTAAAAATCTTCAAAAATTCAATTCATTTAAACATGCCAGCCTTAGTGAAGTAAGAGAAAACATTTTCGGTAAAAATAAGGTATGTTTCACATTTATAAGGCCACCCACAAATTTGAGTTATTTGTGTAACGGTACATTTTTTGTTGTTGTGGTGTTCTACCAAAGTGCTTGTTTGAACGAAATAATTTTTGGAATTTGTACAGCTAATGGTGCTTTTGTTTTTGCGATAATTCTGTTTTTAGCGTGTTTCACAATTATAATGCCAAGTTCATTTAATGAGTTTTTCGCTATTAATTTTAACAGTTTTTTTATTTTCACAAAAGAAACTTCCGTTTTTAGAATTTTTTTTTTATAAATAATATTAAAGATTCTATTCGATATACTTAATAACAAATTCATTATAATTTGTGGCTCAACTCCCATCCAAGCTCCCTGAATCGCATTTTTGAGCTCTTGAACTGCTCTGAAATTTTTTTATTTTTACGAAAGGAATTATCAAATTGAACTTACGTTTTTAGAAATAATATTAAAGATTCTATTTGGCATGTTTAGTAACAAATTCATTATAATTTGTCGCTCGATTACCATTCAAACCTCCTCAATTGCATTTTGGAGCTTTTGAACTCTATTGAAATGATGATTTTCTTTGTACAGCTTGCGTGCTAAGATATTCTAGCGGTTTTCTATGCGATTAAGGTTTTGGTAATCTTGTTGACCAGTTCAATACATTGATTCTTTTAAAGGAAAACCGGGATTTTGCCTCCCTGCTGATGTGGATTGCGGAATTAGTTTGTTGGAAAACATCGCCACTGTCCCCATTTTCATCCAGAAATGGAATAAAACTGTTTTCCGAAACTTGGAAGTAATCTACACTTTTCATTCTTGAATTTCAAACATGCTGCCAAAATGAAAATGCTGCCCAAATCATCACATTTCCAAATCCAAAATTTTGCTCAGAAAAGAATTTCAGCTCTGTTCTCAAATCATGCTAATAACGCCATCTAAATTCCACTTCTTTTTTCATCCGAAAAAATGACCCATTTTTTATGTTTACAATAAAAACAAATCGATTAACAATTTTGTGTGGCTTACGAATGACCAGTGTAGGTTTATGTGTTTATCAATACGGGCAAGTTTGTGTTCAGCTTTTAAAACTGGATTGCATCTCATTTGTTCATTTCTTATAAAATTGGAACTCTTTAATATCCGCCAAACGGTGGTGCGATTGACATTTTTGTCCACAACAGCCTGCAAGTCGCGTAAATTTCTCGATGTATTATTGGCACTTTTTATAATTTGCCGCTCATCGCGGTTAGAAAGTATTTTTTTCCTTCCCGAATGCTTATTAGATCTATAAACAACAGGATCAGGAACTATGGCTCCTATCCAGTTTGCGCCCAATATCTCTTCCACTGTATCCTTCGTCAATGAAAGCGATTATTTTGTATATTTCGTGTTCTGTCAAACGTTGTCCTTCCCTTTTCCTTTCGTTCTTCACAAAAATAATACTGATTTTACGGGTTGTACGTTTAAAAACTCACTAATTGAACTTGGCATTATAATTGTGAAACACACTAAAAACAAAATTATTGCGAAAATAAAAGTCGCGTTATCTGCACAAATCCCAAAGTTTGTGTGCATGGTTGTTTCATCCAAACAAGTATTTTGGGATATCATAATAACAAAAAATGTACCTTTACACAAATAAAGCAAATTTTAGGGCTGGCCTTATAAATATGAAACACATCTTATTTTCCGAATAATTATATATGCTAATTATTTTGAAAATATCGTAACTGCAATTTATTTTTAGTTTTCCCTCTTAGCATTCTAACGATATGAATCGTTTAAATTTTAAGGAATGATGCCAATATATGCTTTTGTTAAAAAATAATAACAAATTAAAAAAATGAAATATTTGGTATTTAAAAAAAAAAAATATATATATATATACATATATATATATAAACTTTTCCCATAATATCACGTTTTAATTGCTTTTCATTAAAATTAAGAAATAAAAATTTTATTTTTATTTCTTATTTTATTATTTTTATTTTGTTATTGAAAAATAATTAATTTTCAATAAATCGTTAGAAATAAATAAATATTGTTTTCAAAATTAACGACATTTATATTTCATTTATTTTGAAAATAGCGTCTGTTTTTTTGATATGTTTGCTGCAGCCTTGAGCTAAATATCATGTTCTTTTCTGGTGAAAAAATTTGGCAGCTTTGCCAGTTTTTTGTTTTGTATTGATTTCCAGCATTGAAATCGAAACAACTTATGTTTATACGTCATAATTTGTTTCAGTACTACATATTTCATTTCATAAGTTTACGAATGTATTATCGAACACATTCTGACGAACAAATATTTAAGTTATTCTGATTTCACTGCTAGAAAAATTTGGCTTCAAATTTCATGACCTTTCCTTCTTTTACATGGAATAACACCGCGAAAATTCTGTATAGAAATTGCATGTAGTAATAAAAAAAATTAATATGCAGCAGGAAACTCTGTTGTTGTATAAAATATAACCAGCTCTGATATGAATTTTTGAACACATGCATATTGCAATTTTGTTATAACAACTTTGTACAGAATTTGAATATGTTTGAATAGAGTTTGAATATCAATCCACTAGTGTCATTCACCTTCGTTCTTTGTAAACCCCTAATTTCTGATGAGACACATCTTTGTCCGATTTTTATTTTTTTGTTTTTTTAATTGCTGACATTTTATATTATTGTGCACTTCTTGAACACATTTTAGAGTTTAAAAGTTTTGCATTTTATTTGGGAGAAGTTTTAGATAACAAACTAAGCGTTAACTATCATGTGGATAATGTAGTCCGGCGTTTAAATTATT
>JAHXMU010000473.1:253869-290915 GCA_019455685.1 Philornis downsi | reverse complement strand
TCCACTCAAATAAATCACATTGAAATTTGAACTATCTGTGTTTTATTATTACTCGAGAGTTTATCTGAAGGCCTTAAATTGTGGCGAGTCGAAGTTCGCCGGGTACGTTAGTTTTCATAATATAATAGTTTTTAGTTAAAGGCTAAAATTTAGGAATATATCAAAAAAGTGTTTTTTGATACATAGCTTTACTCTGGTATGGTAAGTTTTTGTCATACTGAAGCAATTTTGCAACTTGTGGCACTTGCGATCCAGAGCGCAGTGAACTCCACGTCATCGTGGATGTATCAAAAACTACTTTTTTACAGTGAAAAATGATAGGGCCTCGTTTAAGGTAGAGCATTTATTGGTCGCTAATGTTGGAGAGGTATGTAGATTCGTCCTTAAATTTACGATATGTTATCGACAGTAGGATGTTTGTAAACATGGCAAAAGGAAATTCAGAATTTTCAGACACACTATCTCAAAGAATGTTTTCCATATACGAGTATACCTTAACTTATATAAAATATAGTATCAGAATGATAATGCAGCCTTGAATTATGACATATTAAATAACATACATGCATATGTACACGTATAATAGGTATAAAAGTGCAAATTACTCGTAATTTCAGGATACCACAATTCGCCAACCTTTTTTAAATCTTCCTATTCAGTGCACTATAATAATATATACATCAAAAACCATAAAAATTGGAAATGAATCGGTTTGGATCACATCGGTTTATCCTTAAATAAATAAATGATAAATAATCGCCCATAGCTGCTCTAAACGTCACATGCTTTTTATTCTTTTTACTCTCCTGAAGACGAAAAATATGAAATTGTTTTGCAATCTGTTTGCCACTTTTTGTACTAAACCCTTGTAAATCACCTGTTAATCCAAACAGGATTTCGTGAGCATAACGTTCTCTTAACCCACAACTGAAGAGAGTTGACCCAAAGAGGGATGAATTCTAACGTTGTCCTCTCTGCCATTCACGCAAAAATAATACAACAGCTCTCATTGCCGTAATGAAAACAGAAATGTCAAGTGTACGGATTTTTGGCTGACGGTACGAGCATTTTATAATAGAACGCCGCGATGAGAATGAGATGAAAAAGCGACCAACATAAGTAGTTTTTTATAGACTTTTTACGGTTACGGACGTGTTTTTAGGAGAACAAACGCGTGTGCGGAAATTCAAGACAAATCCGATCAAACTGGTGTACACTGTGAGTGAAAGCAGAAAAAAAATTATAAAAATTAATGAAATTGGAGTGAAGTGAGAAAAAAAGAAAACGCAATTCGAACGAGCAGAATATTTAAGAATGAAATGAATATCCCTAAAGTCCAAAGAAAATAAAAAAAGATAAGAAAAATGATTAATGATGCCATTTCTAAAAAGAAAATGAAAAATTAAAAAAAAAATCTGGCGAAAATTTAAAAAATATTGTCGTGTTTTCTTAAAGCCCGAAAGCACGAAATTAAAGTGAAACTTATAGTATAATTTCGAAGAGAACACATGTGTGCATGTGTGTACGTGGGCTTATGTATTAAAGCAAGCGAGAGTGAATGTCTCTGTATATATATGTATGTATGTACATGAATCCTGACCAAACCCAAACTATAAATTTTGAACGGAAACGGAAATGTTTTTGCTGAAGGAATAACGGTAATGATAACACCAAATATTTGCAAATATACTGCTTCTTTCTATGAATAGGAGGACTCCTTTGCATGTTTTCCTTTAAGGATATAAAAAAGATATTTGTAATTGTGCTTTGAAGCGTTCAGCAGACAAATCTAAGATTAATATGAAACGTGAAAAATGTCTGTCTGATGGTTGAGGTGTATGAATAACTGGGTCTGTTCATTATCCAAGTGAATTTGTCTCGATTCGAAAACGTTTGCCAATTTTGCGTGATACGGCTTTTGTTGTCATTTTCGTGAAGGCTCAATAACAAAAGGAAGTCCCAGTTGCCAGTGGCATTATCGCTTTTATGTGACGCATTACAGTTCACGAATTTTACTTCTTAAACATATCGCACTTTTAGGTAAAATTTTCAACTTTTTCAAAAGGAGTAATTTTATCGTATTGTTAAGTTTGATGTGGTTAAGGAATTTGAAGGGTGACTCTGTCATATTTTTTGAAAGAAGTATTATGATATGTAAATGTCAACGTCTAAAGAGAAATATAAGGTGATTTTTTAATCGTAGTTTTTTTAAAAATCGAGTTAAACACTCAAATTTGCATCATATATTAACATTTTTTTTGGAATCAATAAATTGACATTTCCCATTTAATTTTTAAAGATAATTTTATGTAAATGTCGTCTGCGACTCCGCCTCAAATTGTCCATTCGGATGGTGACATTTTTCGTCATTTTTTTCGAGCATTTCGGTCTGTATTCCACGAATAACGCGTGTTATGGAATCCTGTAAAGCTTCAATAGTGTTCGACTTGTCCACATAGACCAACGACTTGACATAACCCCACAAGAAATAATCAAGAGGCGTTGAATCGCAAGATCTTGGGCGCCAACTCACAGGGCCAAATCGAGAGATAAGCTGCTCACCAAATTCATCCCTCAACATATCAATTGTTTTACAAGCAGTGTGGCATGTTGCATCGTCCTGATGAAACCACATGTCAACCAAGTTCAACTCAGCCAATCGCGTATTATGGCTCGATATCGTTTGCTGTTGACGGCTACGTTTCTTCCACGGTCGTCTTTAAAGAAAAATGGACCAATGATACCACCAGCCCATAAACCACACTAGCCTGCCATTTTTTTTTTTTTTGGGATGCATCGATAATTCATGTATGGCATGTGGTTGTTCATCACTCCAGGTGAGACAGTTTTGCTTGTTTACGTATCCGTTCAGCAAGAAATGAGCCTCATCGCTGAACACAATTTTTCGATAAACAGCGGATTTTCATTAAGCTTTTGTAAGGCGCTTTCTCCAAAAATTAGATGTTGTGGTAGGTCATTAATTTTCAAACCCAAATCGACGTGTCAAATTTTCCTTGTGGTTGAGTAACACATGCCCAATCGCTGAGAACGGCTACGAATTGACATTTCACAATGGTCATCAACACTGGTCGCTACGGCTGCAATATTTTCTGCGGTACCCACTCTACGCATGTGAGTCGATGGTTTTATGTCCAACAAAGTAAATTTGGTGTGAAATTTGAAGATAACCGCATGAACTGTTGATTAAACAGGTCGATTATGGCGACCATAAAATGGTCGTATCAAACGATGCACATTTGTCACAGAGCACGAATTTTGATAATAAATTTCAATGATTTTGAATCGTTGCTCGTTTGTTAGTGTTTCCATGATGAAATGGCAGAGTATACTGTACACTTTTCACTTTGATAGATGACGTTTGGATGCCATTAC
Source organism: Philornis downsi (assembly GCA_019455685.1). Lineage (NCBI taxonomy): Eukaryota > Metazoa > Arthropoda > Insecta > Diptera > Muscidae > Philornis > Philornis downsi. The sequence goes on along the minus strand of JAHXMU010000473.1, from coordinate 287,522 downwards.
CAACCAGTGCTGCCAACGTGAAAATCTTAAATCTTAAAAAATCACCCTATACAAGTTGCCCCTGGTGCCGACTCAAACTTGCTTCGTATGTTTGTCTTTTTATGAATTTTTGGGACCTGCCAAAAATCGAAAACTCGAAATGGTATTTCAGACATTCTCATAATATTGTCAAATACCCAAATATAAGGATAAGTTTGGATAAAAATAAATTCACATAGCACTAAAGGCATATTCAGAAATTCCTCAGACACTGAAGCGGAGAACTTTCCATAATTTCAAATATGTTTCTTGATATATAAGTACATTCTAAAATAGATTTAAAATATTCCTGTCATGGTGCATACTTGTGGACTGCTTCAGCAATATTCTTGAATTCTCTTCTCCAGAATTTTCCGATTTTAGAGACTCTAAACCACTACTGCACGGTAGAAGTTGAGTAATATAAAACTCTTAACCGCTTGTCCGATCGTGAGGGCATATCTGTTATTATCAGATATGATAGCTGAAATTTTTAGACAGGACCCTCCAGGCGCAGCAGGGGTAATGTATTTCGGAAATTTTTTTATGGACAACATGATTTTTTCATTGACTTTTTCTTTGATTGGGATGATTGTAATACCATCGAATTTCTCTGCGGGAAGTCTACGAAATATATACTTATATATGCAGTTTATTTCTGGTGGCTTGTCAGAATTTCTAATTTTTCCCCCAACTATTTTCAGTATTTTTTTTGTCCAATACCAAAGCTAATTAAAGATTGATTTATTCTGAGAGGCACTTTCAACCATTAATAGACCAACTGAAAAAAAGGAAGTTTTGATTTGTGGCCACCGATATTGAGCATTTGAAACCAATTGGAAAACTTTTATCTCTCAGTGATCCTTTATGTTATAGCTCGCAGTTTACGGATTTCACTAAGTTAACAAATTCAATACGAATTTGGGCAAAATCAGATCGTACAAGTGCTGGAATAATTTCTAGAAAAATGTAAAATTTTCAAATTTTTTCATAATTTTATCATTCATCTGTTAATTAAGTTCAATGTGTAGTGCTTTAACACAGATGTTGCATAGAACTATTACAAGTCATACAATTCTGTAAGCGGCAGTTATTATTGTCGTCCTGATTATTGAAGAATACTAATAAAATACACCAAACGAGAATTTAGGGTTTAGGTAGGTCGACAATCTATCGTGCGACCTCTTCAACATACTGTTGGAGATGATTATGAGAAAAGCTGCAGTTAACTCGACTGGTACCATCTTTAACAAGAGTCATATGTTTCTCGCATATGCAGATGACATACGCATCATTGGCAGAAAACTGCGAGATGTTACTGCAGCCTTCTCAAGCATCTAGAAGGAAGCAGCGAAAATGGATCTGGCGATAAACGAGGACAGAGGTTTCAACGAACACAAATCTACTCGTTTGGGACGCTGTGTGAGCGTTGACAACTATAATTTTGAAGTGGTGAAAGAATTCATCTATCTCGGTTCCGCTGTAAACAAAACGAATGATGTCAGCACGGAAATAAAGGGGAGAGTATTGTTTGCTAACAGATTTTACTATGGGCTAAGCAAGCGATTCAATGATAAAGCTCTCTCTCGACAAACAAAAATCCGACTGTGCCAGACGTTGGTTCTTTCTGTCTTGTTGTATGGTGCAGAATTCTGGGTTATAACGCAAGCGGATGAATAAGCACTGGCAGTTTTCGGGAGGAAAATACTCCGGAAAATATACGGAACCATCATCGTTAACGGAGAGTACAGGCATCGCATGCACAATGAGCTGTATGAGCTATATGCAGACATCGGCGTGGTCAAACGCGTTAATATACAGCGATTGCATTGGCTGGGTCATGTTGTGCGGATGGACCCAAATGTTTCGGCACGGGAAATTTTCGACAACGAACTCGATGGGCGATGCAGAAAAGGATGACCAAAACCCTGTTGGAAGAACCAGACTTTTGAAATACTATCGAATCGTGGTGTGACGAATTGGAGGAGAAGCGCAGAAGATCGAAGCACTTAGAATTATTTTGTACGGGCGGCGTATGATAGATAAGGATGTCAACACCGGACGCTACGTAAGAAGAAGGGTTGAGGGAGAATTCTTCGTTTAGACGCAGTGGGGAAAAAAAATGTTATATGCCAGCTTCACATATATAACTGAAGAATTTGGCGTTCTGAAATTCATGTGAAAAATAAGGATGCAAATTTGTAAAAGTCCGTGAAGATGCCAATGTCCTGGTATAAGTTTGGTTGAGGGAGAATTCTTCATTTAGCCACAGTGAGAGAAAATGTCAACAGGAGAGTGTACCAATTGAACTTAAAGAAATCGGTGTTTTGAAAATGTTCTAAAATACTTGCATACCCAGTATGGAAAACATATGGTATTACCTATGCCCTGTATTGATTTTGGTTCTCCTACTGTGCTTTAGTTGTACACAATATCCCATATCCTGGAAATGAAGAAATTAGAAATTTTTGCTATTGTTTTTTTTTTTTTTTGCATTTGAGTAAGTTAATTTACTGAAGTGGATAAAGTATAAAGTGTTTTCTTTGTTTTTTTTTTTTTTAATTGGCTTCATAGGTTTCTCTAAATCGACAAAATCGTAGTTTTTAAATATATTCCCATGTTTCCGTCTTAACAGAGCTCTGTTCACTCTTTAACAGAGTTCTGTTCTCTCTTCAACAGAGCTCTGTAATTAAAATGTGTTTTGTGCCTGTGCAAGTTAAATTTGAATTTATTTTCACGCACATTAAAAAATTATAAGATTTACTAAACCGGTTAAAGGACATTTTAGGTCATTTGAAGACTATTAAATTAATGACAGTTGTTTTTTATTTTTTTAACTTTGTACAATTATGGAAGCTTTTTGTCGTAGCATACTGTTTTGACTTAGTTTATGAGAATTTCTTAATGTAAAATTTGTTTATTTGCCCACATTTGTCCTTCGTAGAATATTCACAACCATGAAATCGTACTTGTAATCTAATATTAGTATCGTATAAAACGGACAAATAAGGCAAGATTTTGAAAACCTGTTTTTCTTCATTCCAAATTTTATGGTACACTTTTGTTTATGAATGAGGTACACTTTCCCCGGTAGAGCAAAACCGCATTTTCCTTTATACAATATGGATAAGAACAGGAACTTTTTATTATTTCAATATTACAATGATATTAATAAAAATACTTAGCAAGGTTTTGTTGTGACTAATCAAAGATCCAAAATAGAAGGGACTGATTTGAAATTGCTAAAATTTCACTAAACTATAAATGTTGCTGATTTGAGTGAAGTTTATCTTCTTACGTACACTGCCGCTCACTTGAATAGCGCCCCACTAATCGTTTAACAATAGTGACTACTATTTAAAATACACTTCACATAATGGTTTAGTTTTTACTTATTTGTTTCTCCTACTTCCACACATCACCCACAAAAAATTTCAAGCCATGGAAGTATCCTGTTATTTTAATTCGCTCTTTTCTTTTTTGGTCCATTTGAATAGCATCCCTTATGTGGTGATCAGTTTAAGTGTGAAAGTCTTTTGCAGATCATCATAAATCAGATCGGGATGCAGTAATTGTTTACAATTAAATATAAAACAATCGATTTTAAGTAAAATGGGCCGAGGTAAATTATTGAGTGTCGAGGAAAGATTCAAAATTAAAACCTAAAAGGAGTGTGGACTTTCTATTTATCAAATAGTCAGAAAAACTAATAGAAGTCTCAAAGTTATATCGACATATTTACGAAGACTATGTAAATAATATGGAAGATCGAACAGCAAGTGCTATTACAGGCGCTGATCAGAGGGCTATTTTGAGATATGCCTCAAATTCACACGACTCTGCTGCCAAAATCAAGGAAAAACTGGCGTAAGTGCAAATATATCAACGGGAAGAAATGCTGTTTTCAAAGCAGCGCACTTGCAACGCTTAAGACTTAATATGAAACCACCGCTAGACAATCTCCGTAAGGAACGTCGCCTTAATTTTTGTCGCACGACTATGACGTGGAGTGGAGAGTGGAATAGAATTATATTTTCCGAGGGAAAAAAACATTAATTTAGAGGGTCGTGATGGATATAATTACTACTTCCACGATCTTCGAAAAGAGGATCACCCACTCAATCGATTACACAGCCGGGAAGTTGGAGTTATGGTATGGGGTGCGATCTCTTATTATGTCACAATAAAGCTTCAGGTTCTCTCTGCCAAAATGAATGCGACTTCATATAAAGCCGTGCTGCGAAAAGCTTTTCCTAAAGCTAAAAATGTTTTCGGAGACTTGGAAGGGAAATTCCAGCATGACAACGCGCCAATCCACACAGCAACAGTCGTCAAATCATGGATTAAAAGCCCAAATATTGAGGTTATGAACTGGCCGCCTTACTCTCCAGACTTAACCATTATTGAAAACGTCTGGGAATGTCTAGTACGCAAAGTGTACGAATCAGGCAAGCAATATTCAAGCAAAAATGAAATCATTAATGGAATTAAACAGGCCTGGTCGTGTATTTCGAGGGACCTAATCAAAAAACTGTATGATTCTTTACCGAACAGAATATATGAATGTATTCTCAACCAGGGCGAAAGTACCCACTACTAAATTTTACTTATAATACTTATTTTTAAATTAGATGTAAGCAAACAATAATACCTTTAATTTAGAGTTACTACTTTCTTGTTTAATCTAATTTTTGTAAGGGTTGGGCTATTCAAATGAACCAAAAACTGAAATTGAATTTCTGACTTTTTTTTTGTGTTTAATGTTTTAGCAAATACGTGAAATATAACTTATAAAAACACAACCATTTCGTTATAATTATTATTTTGAAAAAAATCAAGCTTAGAAATATATTTGAAGGGAGTGCTATTCAAGTGAGCGGCACTGTATATGTAAAACTAGCTTCAAATCAGCAGCAGCATGAGCAGCGACACCGACACAAGCATGCATTGACTTCACCAATGCAATTCAAGGGCAATAAAAGGATTAGTTTAATTCCTTTGTTTGTTTCAAACAAAACCACAACAACACTACAGCAGTAATTAGCTTAGGCTGATGTTGTAAGGTGAATGTATCAGGCGTTAAGATGCTGAGATACTCGAGTTAAAATACAATATAGTTTAGTGTACAATGAGGGAAATTAGAATAGGTGCAGCATGCTCGTATATAGATGTTAGAATAGTTTCGTTAGGTTGGTATGGATATTATAAGAATAATAATATTCTTTAGTAGTTAGATACATTATTTCAGATGAGCTCGGTAATAACGTAACAACTTATCTCACACTTAAAGTATGCTGTGCATTCCTTACTTTTTTTCCTAGTTTCTATACGTGAGCATTATCATTTGTTTGTTAAATATTTTCAAATTAGACATAAACAAAAAAAGATTTTTTTAAAACATTTACTGAAGTATATAAAGACTGAAATGTTTACTTTATTGTTTCTTTTAAATTGACTTCATAGGTTTCTCTCGATAAAATCGTAGTTTTTAAATATATTTCCATGTTCTCGTCTTAACAGAGCACTGTTCACTCTTTAACATAGCTCTGTAATCAAAATATGGTTTGTGCCTTTGCTAGTTAAATTCGAATTTATTTTCATAAAATTTACTATAATAAACTGGTTAAACGACATTTTAGGTCAATGGTTTTAGCGTTATTTCCTTTTTTGTTAACTTTGTGGAACTCTGGAAGTCTTTGCGAGAGTATGTTGTTTTGGCATAGTTTATGAATTTTTTTTAATGTAAAACTTCTTTTATTTGACCACATTTGTCCTCCGTAGAACATTCACAACTAGGAAATCTTACTTGCTATCTGATTCTATTGCTTTCTTCCATCAGTATCCTAAAGGGTGTCCCAACAAGAACGCAAGATTAAAATTTGAAATAAATCACAGATATTTGGAAAAAAAATCGTGAAAATTTCTAGTCTAGTCTAGTCTAGTGGTGTTAAATTGTACGCGAAATAACACGACCGGGAAATGACTGATGCAGCAATTGAATTGTTTCTCTGGCTGTATAACATGTAGCGCCGTCTTGTTGAAACCACATGCCCTCCACATTCATTTCTTCAATTCTAGGCACGAAAAAACTTTTTATCATTTCACCACACCGAACACCATTGACTGTTTGCGCTTGACATGCCTTATTTTCATAAAAAAAGGGTCCAATGATTCCTCCAGCCAAAAATCTACACCACACAGTGACACGTTGAGGATGCATTTGCTTCTCGTGAATCACTCGATGATTTTGCTCACCCCAAATGCGACAATTCTGCCTATTGACGAAGCCATCAGGATGGAAATGGGCCTCGTCACTGAAGATGATTTTATCGGCAAAATCAGCATTTTCATGTTGCCTCTCCAATGCCCAATTAACGAACTCCCTTCGCTGTCCATGGTCAGCTGGCTTCAGTTCCTGAGTCAATTGAACTTTTTATGCATGAAGATGCAAATCTTTCGTCAAAATTCGCTGCATAGTGGATTTGGAGACACGAATTTGCTGAGCTTGGTGTCGAATTGAGGTGGATGGAGTTTGAGCGACATCATCACGTACAGCTGCGACATTTTCGGTCGATCGACCTGGTCGAAGGCGCGTTGTTGTCTTTACATCACTAACAGACCCAGTTTTGGCAAATTTATCCATTAATCTCTTTACAGTTGACTCTTTTGGAGCATTTTTGTGACCCCAAATTGATCGCAATTTGCAAACTGCAGCCGCAAAACTTTCACCATTTGGTAAAACAATTTCACAATGAGAATGCGTTGTTCATTCGTGTAGCGCTCCATTTTTACTAACCTCGTACCTTCTACTAGCAAACAATAACAATTGTTCAAAGGTCAAACAATGACACTTCGAATGGCGCCGAATTTAAATCTTGCGTTCTTGTTGGGACACCCTTTATAAAAGAGACATATAAGACAAGATTTTGTAAACCGGGTTTTCTTCTAAAATATGCTATGCATTTCCCTAATATTTTTTTCCTAGTTTCTATATGTCAGCATAGTCATTTGTTTGTTTAATATTTTCAAATTAGATATAAACAACTTTTTGTTTTTTCAAATAAAAACCTATTATATGTACAAACATTTCACTTTAAGCAAAACAACGAAGAAGAAGAAAAAGAAAACAACAATTCAAAGTCAACGTGCCAAAAAAAATTATTATGACAAAATCATTATGACCATCATTATTATGATCTTCATCATGCTCGTATCACAGTCGCGAGTCAAATAAATCTTAACATTTGTTTCAAATGATGAAAATTTATTTTTACAAATATATACTTTTCTTCCTTGCACACGAAATTATGAGTGTCATGGCTAAGATATCTCATGAAAAACAGCCAAAGAAATTTATTCAAATTTATGTATTTCAACGAGCGTTTGCTTTCAAATTTTAAGAAGAGTATACGAGCATGAGGTTGACGCTGAAGTGGTGCCTCGAAATGTTCTCAAATGTAGCAGATTGTTGATGTTGTTGTTTTGTTCTTTGGTTTTGGACACTAAAGTACACCACATTCCTTTGCGGTACAAGAATAACGTAATGATAACAGAAACAGACAAATTCTGTGAATATATTACGAAGCGCCTTAGAGTAGGAGGGGACGCAAAGAAAGTTTTGAAAATCCAAAAATTTATAATACAGATGTAGAAATTTAATCGAGTTTTTGCAAGTCAAAGAAAATCATATAGAAGAGAAGGTTGTTTAGCATAAACAAGGCTTGTAATAACTTTTCATCATGGTCTGATGTACAGGGTAGCGCAAGAATTGTGCTACTATCAACAGTTTCTTCTATTACGAAGCGCCTTAGAGTAGGGGGGACGCAACGAAAATTTTGGCAATCTGAAAATTTATACTAAAGATGTAGAAATTTAATCGAGTTTTGGAAGTCAAAGAAAATCATATAGAAGAGAAGGTTGTTTAGTATAAACAAGGCTTGTAATAACTGTTCATCATGGTCTGATATACAGGGTAGCGCAAGAATTGTGCTACTATCAGCTGTTATTACTATTACGAAGTGCCTTGCCAATCTAAGAATTTATAATAAAGATGTAGAAATTTAATCAAGTTTTTGCAAGTCAAAGAAAACCATATACAGGGTATCCGACGGAAAGGTATGCTACTTTGTTTTGCCGCCTTTTTGGTAAACATTAGCCTTGACAGTTCATATTTGGCAGTCGTAAAGTAGAGACGTGCAAATTTGTTATGGAAAAATATTCGATAAACCAACGTGTTGTAATCGTTAAAACATTTTATCAAAATCAATCATCGATTACTGTGACGATGAGAAATTTACGTGAAATTTTTGGGAGAAACAACGTGCCAACAAGACGCACTATTTATCGTGTAGTGAATGATTTCGAAAAAAGAGGGTCTGTAACTGATAGGTGCAAGCATGAACCACAACGTACTGCAAGATCCGCTGAAAACATTACTGCTGCTCAAGAAAGTGTTCAAAACAATCCATCAACCTCAATTCGACGCCGTGCTCAGGAGCTTAGTCTTCAAAGAACAACTTTGGACATAATTTTGTACAAGGATTTGCACTTGTTTGCATTTAAGATTGAGTTGACACAAGAGCTTCTTCCACAAGACCATTTACACCGTCGTACATATGCTAATAGGATGTTACAACCCCTATTTTCATGAAAAAATCATGACTAAAGAGGCACATTTTCATTCGAATGGATATGTGAATAAACAGAATAGTCGGTTCTGGGCAATGGAAAACCCTCAAATTTTTCATCAGTCACCTTTGCATCCATTAAAAGTGGCAGTCTGCTGGGCAATTTGGTCAGAAGGAATCATTGGACTTTACTTCTTTGGAACTAAAAACGGCGTAACGGTAACTGTAAATAGGGATTGATTGAAAACTTTTTAACGCCACAACTGCATGCTTTGAACTTGATTAACAATACGGTGCCACATCACATACAGCCAGGATTACAATGGAATTACTGCGAGACCTCTTTCCTCAACAAGTCATTTCAAGAAATGGTGATGTTGAGTGACCTCCACGGTAGCCTGATTTGACTACTCCGTACATCTTTTTATAGGGATATCTGAAAAGCATATTTTATGGAAACGCTTGGGAAACTCAAAGAAAGTATTCGTGATGAAATTAATGAAATACCGCATGAAATGTGTGAGAATGTAATGAAAAATGTGCTCAACAAGGCTCGCATTTGTGAGGCTAACAGAGGCGGACATTTATCTGATATTGTATTCCATACATAATTGCTGGCATTAAATAAAACATTTATCAATATAAGATCCATTCTCTTTCATTTAATCAAAAATTATGAACAAACAAATTGGTATACCTTGCCGACGGATACCCTGTGGAAGAGACGGTTGTCTGGCACAAACAAGACTTGTAATAACTGTTAGTGTGATTGGTCTGATGTACATGGTGGCGCATGAAATGTGCTACTGTTTACTGTCAACTTTTAACTGAGACGGTTTTTAAAGATATTGAAGTAGATATTTAACCCAGAACTGCGCCCAACACGTATCCGTTTCAACAGCTTTTGGTTCCAGCAAGATGGAGCAATTGTATGTGTGCTAGACGGGTTATAGCAAAGCTTCAACGAAAATTCCCAAAAAAAAAAATAATTTCAGAGACTTTACTTTCGGCTAGGACCCAGACCTGACTGTACCAGGCTTTTTCTATGTGATTATGTCAAACAAGAGGTGTACAAAATGAAACCTAGGAATTTAACTGAATTGAAGTAGTTCATTAAAGCAATAATAGAAGCGATCTTAATTTCAGCCCTTCAGACAGCAATAAATAATTTTCGAATCAGGTGATGCTTGTGCGTGAACGATAGGTCATTTACGCCCTATCATCTTTGTAATCAATTAGTTACAAAAAAATAAAACTGAATTTCCTATACAATAAACAGAAATAAATATAACGCGTTGATTAAAAAAAAGTGACTTGAATAACTACAATAAGAATATTGTAGCGTAATTGCAGCGCCACCCTGTACTTTCTCAAGTCGTGCTTTAAGATTGAAAATGGGTAACCCCTGGTCACCCGTGCTACCAGAAGAGAAGAACCTCTGGTCTGGGTTTCGCAGACAAGCTACTCCAGTTTTGCTTTATCATACCTCGCATGGAACTGGTAATCAATTATCTACGGCATAGATTTTTAATGTCCGAGGAGAAAATATCAACACAGCAAATTTATGCCATGCTCCTCTAGTCTATTAATCATATCTCTTCACGAAGGAACTCCTTGGTCGTACGACTATTAAAACGGAGAAGATAAATCTCCCGATATTTTTCGACGGCTTCTCTACGTCCGTTCCTGTTGTGTAATTGTCTTGTTAAACTATGACTCTTCCCTTTACTTGTCATATTATAGGTGGATCCCCCTCTGCCCCTGGCACAAGACCACACTACTTTGTTTTTTACGCAAAGCATCATCCTTTGCCTGCTTAATTACAGGATCGGGATCGGGAAAGACTTTGCGTTTTAGGGGTAAGCGGTACAAAGCATCCTAGGAAACACCCGCTTACTCACGGATTTAAGTACAATTGCAAGGCGTAATCCTTTGTATGGGCTAATACAATATGTGATATTGGGTTCATTTAAAGCAATCCTTACTAATACCGTTCCCAACCATACAAATACCCTCAAATCCTAAAATATTTGTTGTCTTAATTATCGAAATGTTCACATGAATCCTCTACAAATTTGCAGACAGTAAATTTTCTCTTATACTCTGGTTTAGATTTGAAACTGGACAAGTTAAACATGGTTATTCCTTCTGTTCCAAACTGGCCTTCTCTAGGCGCTTACTTTAGACGGTCAAATTGTTGAGAGAACAGATCTCAATGAAGATCCCTAGATGATTCTCGGTAAATACCATAGAAGACACATGGAAAATCTTCTTGGCCGTCAATTTCGACTTGATCGCTGTAAGCGCCAACTCGCCGTTATTCGAATGCGATTATTTGGTACTTGATCATAATTGATGACAACTAATCCACCTTTTATAGCCAGTCACCGTTCGTTTGTTGCGATTCAGCAAAGAGGTTTTTTAATGTTAACGTTTGTGATATCTATGCAATGAGCATGTTTTTATACATCAGGCCTTATTCAATTACTTCCAAGCGGGTTTTTGTGTAATTTTTAACTTCTTTGCAATCGAACCAGCGCCTACATTGCGATCGATTTTGACGATTTCCACCATTTTATTGACATTTTCGACAATCTGTCCTACTAAAATTGCACATGATTGGCTGTTAAAGAAAGCTGGTATAGAGGAACAATGAAAAAATATCACTTAGTTTCTCTTTGACGGTGCCCATCTTTGTGACATCGTTGGTGTGGTGGTCCAATATGAATTTTTTGAGCAGCAAATAGAAGTCCAAAATTGTACAAATGTCATGAACGGGGCTAAACTTTGAAGGCTGTGAAATAGATTCGGACAAACAAATAAAATTGTTTTGCGAAAAGTAGAAACTGGAAATATTTGTTCGCTTTATCGGCATTTAAAGTAAGGCAGTTCGTCCGACTCGAAGGGCCATGTAAAATGCCAATGTCGATACAAATGCTAGTGTGTAAATCTGGCAGATTTGGTCTGAAGATCTAATTTGGAACTTAGGCTCCGTGAGGGAGATTGGAGGATTTGTGGAAGAACTAAGGTTCTTAGCGGGATGTGTATACTTACGAGGGGGTTTCGTATTGGAGCTGAGGAAAAGACAATATTATCGGGTTTTATTCGTATGTTGAGGACGGCTGGCGAACTGGATGGCGGCTGGCAGAAAAAGAGATGAAGTATCCCGCTGATTTCAACCAAGAGACCTCCGTGCCCCGCTGGGTTGCCATGTGGGCGTAACAAAATAGGCGTTTTTATAGTTACATGGTTGTTTGAAGGGGCCCTTACACATGCAAATAAATAGTTAATATTTACAATTTACAATATTTACAAATTGTTTGATACAAGCAATTCAATGTAATTCAACTTGTCTAAACTTCAATATTTCAGCCATAATTTTAAGATTATGTACATATTTGAATTTACCATTGAATTTATATTAAAATTAACCTTTTTTTGTACATTAAAATGCACTTTTATAAGAATATTATTGTGAATGAACTCAAATTTTTGCCCCTGAAGTGAAACATAACTCCATTGAGCGAAAATATGTGTACTAAATGTAACTGAATTCCGAATTGTAACATATAAAATTAACGGTTGTCGAAAGTTTTGTAATAAGAAAAAAACACTTACAAATCAGATCTCAACACAACTCGTTGACTGAATAAATCTCCTTTGAATTGGCGCTAATTCTAATTCTCACCCTTTATTTATCGCCACTTGTAATTTCTTCATGATCAATTTGACTGAATATAATTTCACATGACTGTGAAATTATATGATCCAAATTACAAGTTCCAATTTTCAGTTCTCTGGTAGAAACCAACTGTGAAATTGGTCCTCCTAAAGATAATCGCTGTTGGATAATTCACAATACAATCCAACATTTTCCACAACTACAACGAGAGAGGATTCCCCGCTACTCTCCTTGCTATCATATCAATCATCGCTATCAATCTATCACCACCTCTGTACACAACTTAATTCGGTGTAACTTGATATAATGCAATTTTAATTCAAAACAATACAATTTAATTAAACACAATTCGATTTAATTTTACAAATTCAGTTCAATTCATAATTTACTTTAGAACATTCATTTTTCAATTCTTGGGAAGGAGGGATTAACTACGTTCAACACAGTCCCTCGTGGTTTATGGTTTTGTGGCGAGTTACTTCCAGCATCCCCACATGTTGACATCAGGAATTTGTGTTTGATGTGTTTCTGTTTGTTACGAGGGTGGTCGCAAAAATTGGAAAAATTGGTAAAATTGGTTGGAAAAATTTTTATTTATTTTTCAACATAATCTCCTTTTAGCTGCATACACTTTTTCCAGCGATATGCAATAGCTTCTACACCCTGTTTACAGTAAGAACTGTCAAATTCCTTAAATTAGCCATCAACCTCAGGCTCCTAGCTCTTTAGGATGTAAAAAATGTGCAGTTATTAAATATTCTTGTTTTGCTTTGACAATGTCGAAAAAATGTGCTTTTTTGGCGATCATCGAAATAGACTCAAAGGCTGTAATTTTAGTTTCTGATTAGCTGTTCGAACAAAAAGTTGCGTACACTCTTTTAGTGCAATTTAAAAATAATTAAACACAAAATGGGTCATGGTTCAACATTAACTTTGGAGGAAAGAGGGAAAATATTGGCGTATCATGACAGTAAGCTGACAACTCAACAAATCGCTGAAAAAAATTGGTAGAAGTCTGTCTGTTGTGAGTCATTTTATCACAAATCCATCGAGTTATGGAAAAAATATGCATAAGCCGACAAGAAAAACACTAACGACCATCGAAGAGCGAAGGATTCTCCGAGAGGCGTCAAATTCGACATGTTTTGCCGTCAAAATTCGCCAAAATTTGGGTGTAAATGCCAATATAGCTACCGTGAGACGTGTAATCCGTAAAGCTAAAGATCTAAAGAGTCGCTGTGTATATGCCCGCAATCACATGGCATGGAATAGGGAGTGGCATCAAATCGTTTTTTCTGATGAAAAACGTTTTAATTTGGATGGAAGAGATAGCTTTAACTAATACTTCTATGATTTAAGAAAGGAGGAACTCTTTTTAACCCGACATCATAGTCCTGAGGGAGGTGTTATGGTGTGGGGCATTTTAAATTCAATTTGTTTCATCCAGGATGAATGCAAATAAATACAAAGAACTGCTTCAAAAAGCATTTCCCCATTTTTCGAACATTTTTGGATCGTTACCCTGGACATTTCAACAATGCACACCTCTCGAGTGGTAAAAAAGTGGATAAGTGAGCAAAATGTAAAGTTGATAGAGTGGCCTCCGTACTCTCCTGATTTCAATATTATCGAAAATTTATAGGGATGGCTTACACGTAAGGTTTATCAATCTGACAGACAGTTTAAAAACGTCGAATCATTAAAAGCAGCCATTTTGAACTCCTGGAGCGAAGTGTCCTTGGACTATTTAAAGTCACTTTACGATTCACTCCCTGACCGAATTTTTGAAGTTATTTCAAATAAAGGTGGCTTTACTCATTATTAATAGCGTGTAAATATTATAAGAAAATTATTTTTTACATTGTTTTTTCATTAATTTGTGGTTTAGATATAATTAAAGTCCTTGAGTCTATTCGGTTGAGCGATAAAAAAGGGTACTTTTTGAGGTAAACCTAAAAAAAAATTTTAAAAATTTAATTGTAAGCTTAGAACTCTAATTTTTGCTTTGTTTAGTTTTAAATTGACTACTGAATAATAAAAAATTACTGTGTCCCATTTATATTTATATAAAAAGTTGTAAACTCAATTTTTTTTTTTAAAAAATCTGTGAGTCTATTTGGTTGATCGGCAGTGTATACACACACATACGTAAGCATTTATTATTATAAATATTTTGTAAACCTCTTCCAAAAAATATTTCCAAATTGTTTCTTCTGTTAAATATATATTATATTAAAAATATATTATATGTATGCTTGAATTGCACAAATATTAAAATTCTTATAATACAACAACTATTTCCCAAGAGTATTTTGTTTTCTATTTTATCAAAAGTTAATATTGCTTTTCCAAGAATTGTTTACGTTTGTTTATTTTTAATAATAAAAATGCATAATTGCATTACACACTTAAGTCAGTTTTACCTTTCTGGGAATTGTTTTGTTTCATTATTTTTTGGCAAAATTATTAACTATTGAAGTAGTATAAGTAAAGGGAAAACCTTAAAATAAATTGCAATTATTATCAATCAATCAAACAGTCGTGTTGTTAATCTTAACTTGCGTGGTGAAGCAATTCGAACTTTAATTCATTAATTTCACCATCGGAATAGTGGCTGTGTGAACTGGAGCATTGTCTTGATGATCTAACAGTTCCTTTTCCGCCAAATGCGGCCTTTTTCCATAACTTCATCACCTAAACACTGCAATAAATTAGCATAATATTCGCCATTGATGGTTATTTCTTTCTGAAGATAATCAATAAAAATAATCCTATGCGCATCCCAAAAACCAGAGGCCATGATCCTGCCTGCAAATGAAACCGTCTTTGCCTTCTTTGAACACGATCCTCCCTTTCCTGTCCACAGCTTTGACTGTTCCCTTACCTCAGATGTGAAGTGGTAGACCCAAAAATTCGGTTTTATTGCGGTGAAACATCGCCAAACACTCAACTGAAACATCTTCACGACACAGTATTTGCTCTATTGAAGACAAGGACGGCAACCACAACTTGCGCACAACTTTTTCATCTTTCATTTTTAACATGCTAAATTATGGATTGGACAAAAATCATATGTTGACCCATCATTTAGAATTGCCTTGACTGATTCATTTGCAATCTGACCAAGCGTAATATTCTTTATAACAAGTGCAATAGTGACAGTTTGTTCCAACTCTTCTACGAGTATTTCCCTTTAAATGCTAACACATTACGTTTCTCCCAGTTTTTTTTTCTTTTTTTGCTAAATTACTTTGAACTTTCAACCATGGGCAGTTGCCCCCCCATGAATTCAAGCAAATAAAAATGTAAGATTTCCGAGCAATGCTTTAGTAAACTCATATTTCATAAGTCATGTATTTGCAATTTATGCGCATTATCAAATGCAGATAGAAGCAATCTATTTTGACGCACAAAATTTCCTTATCCTCATCCATTCCTCAAGTGCACATGCCTTACAAAATGTACTTTAGGCTGAAGGCGCAGCAATCAAGTTTATCATTTTTATCGATTTTTTTTATTATTACACTTATTTATTATATTACTTCATTATGTATGAACTTCCGCAGGACCTCTCTATCAAACCAACAAAACATTCGTAGGACCACACAGACACTTGTGAATATACAAATGTCTATGAAAGGCAACATTCGTGGATGTGTACAAGTGTAGGTTTTCTAAAGAGCTTTTAATATAAAGAGGATATTAAAGGACACCAATGTACACAACAACAGCAGCAACTGACGACAATGACAGGATTTTATCATTTTATTTCATTTCAATTCGTACATTCGTTCTCTTATTTCATATACAATACGAGCTATTCTGATCCTGCTCTCAAACCAAAGAAGTATCCTTCTGATGGACAGACATTTATGGGAAACCACCACCTTACTTGCTGCTGGTTTTGTCTTTGTCCTTTGGGGGAGGAATATTAAATGACTACCGGGGATGGCTGTGTGCGCTGGCACAACAGCTGCAGCTGTCTAGCTTTAGGGACGCTTCCCTTCCGCCCGCTCTTAAGCATGAAGTCAGGATAAATAACCATTCATGGACTTTCCTCTTACCTACAATTCTGCCGTTCTGCCGCTTTTCCCTCTCTTCACATGACTTTAGCTACGTGACTCATAACGCTATCAAACAAATATTTTTAGGTTTGTTGTTTCAATTCAATGTAGGCTGTCTCAGACACTCTCTTTCTTTCCCTCTTTCTCTCTTGTGTCGCTCTGCTTAGATGTTGCCTACACCAAAGGACTTTTCCGCTCTTCCGTTGCGAGTTTATTGAAATTTCAGCACATTTCTATGTCTGCCCATTCAAGTGTGAATGTATGCATGTGTGTGTATCCATGTCTATGTCTTCCTTTCCACATACATATGAGAAAAAACTAAACGCTGTCAAGCATTGCTGAAATCACATGTTCCTACCGTGGTTAAGGCTTGTGCTATTTTCGCCTGAAATCAAGCAAATTTGTGTTACTCCTCAAGTCTTAAGACCGTCTGTCGGCCTTAGAGTGAAATTGCAATTTTTGATATCCCTGAATTATGTATTAAGTGTACGAAGCCAAAGGGGAGACACATGTTGACTGCCATTTTTCAACTCCTGTCATATCGCATGCAAAAAAAAAAAAATCTCTGGATTTTAGTAGTCATCACGTTGTGCAGGTAATAGGATTCTATACATATCTCTCTCATTGCCTCGTGTCATCCCAGTGACCATGTGCGAAATACATGGACGCCATATTGAACAATTGGTGGTATTAGTGATGTTTTATAATATATTGAATATCAACATTGATTTGGAATGGTCTCAGACTATCAGACAGGGAAAAACAAAAAAGGAAACATGTTTTAATATAATAGCCGGAGTAGCTAAGTAACCAAAGGTATCCATGAACTAAGTTAAGGTTTGTGTGTTCCATTACAATGATTTGAGTTGTAGGGAAAACATATTTTTGGAGGTGTATTGAAGAATTTGGGGCCAATTTAAGATTCCTTGGAAATACTATGAAGACGTTGATATAATGAAAAATGTATTTATAAAGTTTTGATGGATTGTTTTTTAAGACGTGCCTTAAATTCTTGGCCATGACAATTCTTTCGTATTATACAGGGTGTCCGTCAGGAAGGTATACTATTTAGTTTTGCTGCCATTTTGGTAAACATTAATCTTGAGAGTTCATATTTGGCAGTCGTGAAGTAGAGACGTGGCAAATTTATTGTGAAAAAACATTCGATTACCCAACGTGTTTTAATCGTTAAAACATTTAATCAAAATAAATCATCGATTACTGTGACGATGAGAAAGTTACGTGAAATTTTTGGGAGAAACAACGTGCCAACAAGACGCACTATTTATCGTGTAGTGAATGATTTCGAAGAAAGAGGGTCTGTAGCTGACAGGGCCAAGCATGGACCACAACGTACTGCAACATCGGCTGAAAACATGACTGCTGCTTAAGAAAGTGTTCAAAACATTCCATCAACCTCAATTCGAAGCTGTCCTCAGTAACGTCGTCTTCAAAGAACAACTTTGGCCTCAATTTTTCACAAGGATTTGCATTGGTTTCCATTTAAGATTCAGTTGACACAAGAGCTTCTTTCACAAGACCATTTACGCCGCCGTAAATATGCCAATAGAATGTTACAATCCCGATTTTCATGAAAAAATTATAATGAGTGATGAGTCACATTTTCATTTGAATGGATATTTGAATAAACAGAATAGTCGGTTCTGGGCAATGGAAAACCCTCAAATTATTCATCAGTCACCTTTGCATCCATTAAAAGTGGCAGTCTGCTGGGCAATTTGGTCAGGAGGAATCATTGAACTTCTTTGAAACTGAAAACGGCGTAACGGCAACTGTCATTAGGGAGCGATATCGTGATGTGATTGAAAACTTTTTAACGCCACAACTGCATGCTTTGGGCTTGATTAACATGTGATATCAACAAAACGGTGCCACATCGCATACAGCCAGGATTACAATGGAATTACTGCGAGACCTCTTTCCACAACAAGTTATTTCAAGAAGTGGTGATGTTGATTGGCCTTCACGGTCGCCTGATTTGACTGCTCCGGACTTCTTTTTGTGGGGATATCTGAAAAGCGAGGTTTATGCAAACAAACCGGAATCGCTTAAGCAACTCAAACAAAATATTCGGGATGAAATTAAAGAAATACCACGTGAAATGTGTGAGAATGTAATGAAAAATGTGCTCGAAAGGGCTCGCATGTGTGAGGCAAACAGAGGCGAACATTTATCAGATATTGTATTCCATACATAATTGCTGACATTAAATAAAACATTTATCAATATAAGATCCATTCTCTTTCATTTAATCAAAAATTATAAACAAACAACGTGGTATACCTTCCCGACAGACACCCTGTATAATAAAATTAAAAAAACAGTTTATTTGTCGTTTTATAAAAAATTGGGATTCCGAAATTTTCATTGGGAAAATTATCTCGAACCACTTGTTTTACTTCAAATGTATTGACATATAAAATAATCTTTTTCTTAAAATATTCGCCATCAACATTGCACTTTGCGTGCTATGACTATCATGGCACATCGTTTGAACTCCATATTGACCCTAAACAAAACATTTTCTTTTTGGCAAAATATATTAGGTGCGGAACTAAGTTCCAGCTGTTTGTCAATAGATGGCGCCAGATGTAAGTGCTGGTCGATTCTGCCATAACTTAAACGTCAAGAGCCAAGTTTGGGCATATGGTAAATAAACCGACTCGACAGAATAATGATTTTCTTTTAACGTCATATTCTTTTGGTTGTGAGAATATGTTAGATTTTGTGCCAAGTAATCGTCATGTGCGGAAAGTATTGACTCTCTTCTTTTAATCGAAGAAAACGGCGACTGAAGCTGATCGAGAGCTTCAAAACATTTACGAAGGTGCTGCTTTAAGTGAAACAATATCTTGAGACTTGTTCCATCGCTTTAAAGATGGTGATTTTGATGCTGACGACCGTTCACGTGAAGGAAGACGAAAATCCTTCGAAGATCCTTCGAATTGACGGCATTGCATGATGGGTATCCGTGCGAAATGTAGGTGGAGCTTGCCTCAGTGTTAGCAGTTACTTGCCAAGCAATATTCAAGCGATTGCATGCGTTGGAAATGATTCAAAAGCAAGGAACTATGATTCGTTATGAATTGAAGTCAAGGGACGTTGAGCGTCGTTTTTTCGCCTGTGAACAACTGTTTCAGCGATTTCAGCAACAAAAAGGTAGAATTTTCTTCATTGCATTGTAATGGGTGATGAAAAATGGATTCATTACTGCAATCCAAAGAAAAGAAAGTCATGGGGGCTGCCGGTTCATACTTCTACCTCGTCGCCTTGGCCGAATATTGACGCTGCGAAGGTTATGCTCTGTATTTGGTGGAAGCAGGTCGATGTTATTTATTACGAACTATTGAAACCAAGCTAAACCATCAATGGAGATTGGTATCGACTTCTATTAATGCGATTGATTCGCCCACAATACGCGAATAGCCACGAAAAAGTAATTCTTCAGCATAACACGTGACCAAGCCCGTTAAAATCTACCTGGAAACGCTGAAATGGGAAGTCTATCCCCATCCGCCATATACTCCTGATATTGTGCCCTCCGATTATCACTTGGACCGTTCGGTGGCACACGGTCTGGCTGACCAGCAGTTCCACTCATATGATGACATCAATGAATGGTTAGATTTCAGGGTAGACTCAAAAGATGAACAGTTTTAGACTGACGGAATTCGGGCTTCGCCCGAAAGATGGAAAAAAGTAGTAGCTAGCGATGGCCAATACTTTCAATGAATCATTTGTAAACATGTCTTTATAATAAAGTTGAATTTTTATAAAAAAAAACAGTGATAACTTAGTTGCGCACCTAATAATAGTTCTGTACTTGTTTTCTATAATATCGGGTTTCTCAACACCTCAATTTTAAACCTCACTCTATCAAATAAATTTATTTACTTAATTTCTAATCCTACTAAATTGTTTATGGGAAGAAGGTTTGCTCATAATTTCACTTATGAGCTTCAAACTTAACATCCATCAGTCATCCAGCTCACAATGGCTAACGTTTGTCGTTTTGACCATTTCCACATTTCACATTTCCGACATTTTTAGAATCACAAAAGGCCAACCAACACTCTTCCTGCCCGTTTTCCGGGCTATTAATATATTTTATCAAATTATACAACAAATGCCTCTGTTGGTCTCATTTACAAAAGTTAGAAATCATAAATTTCTACATGAGTTCAACATGAACCTGGCAAGTTTTTCATCCTTGTGTTGTTGGCATTATAAGAGACGAATTCACATCCAAATCAAATTCAGGACAATGTTGCAATAACACGCTGACTGTGTTTACCCCGACGACTTGCTGCTTGTTACAGTGCCACGTTGCATGACACATTGAAGCTTACACGAGGCTACAGCTAAAGTGTTTTCGTGTAGGATTGTAGAAACGGGCGCGTAGCGACAAATACCAAGAAATATTTACAGGGGAGGCTGAAAACACCTAAGGCAGAGAATACCGGTAGGGTGGGTAAAGTAATGTAAGTACACATGAAATGCTTGTGGAACATGCTAAGATAAAAGGACTTGAAGTAAGTTGTACTTGTTGTGGCGGGCATATAAAATACACTGTGAGAAATAAGCGTGGATGAGGGAATTTAAAATTTAATTGGATAATATTATACAAGGTTGGCTGTAAGATCTAAGCTCTTAGATCCCTTTTTGTAGAAATTGCGAAGACCCATAAACAAGTATTTAACTTTCTCCAATATTCGGATGTCAATCGTTAAAAGTTAAATTCACTTTAACGAAAATTGATGGGCAACCTCATTTTTTTCGCTGCGAAATTTGTTATTTTCTAATTTGTTTATTTTCTAATTTTATGTTTCCTCTCATTTTTCTTTACCAACTAAGTAGATTTGACTACGTTTCGTATGAATCAATTAGCTCATTATATAGATTAAGGTTGCTGGGCAATTTCATTTCCAATTTTGGAATTTCATTGACTACCGAACTGAATGTTGTAGTACTAGATGTGAGATGAAATTTTGAGAAAAATGAGACGAATACCCACGGATTCATGATTGAAGGCCAAGAGTACTGGGAATACTTATCTTTAAATTGTAACTAAGCTAGAAATTGCTTGTCCATTTTGCGAGATTCAATTAAGAGAATGCTTTTTGTGTTTAAATAACGATATTTAGTGTTTTAATCATTAAATGTGATATCTCATGAGATGGGAAAACCTAAATGAACAAATTTAGTGAATCGTTTATCACTAAATATTATGGGCATCAATTCTGAATGACGAAGTTAAACCATATTAAGTTCTTCAATATTTTTTTGATTAAACAGCATTTGTTTCACTCTCGAGTCTGCACAATTGTTTTTATGAGTTCTTTGTAAACAACCCCTTTAATATTGCAACATTATCAATGAAGTTATTACATTTTAGTTTCCAATTATAAGACTTTTTCTGGAAATTTCTGGATATTTTACATTTTCTACCTTAGCCTGTACAATCGCTTCCTTGAGTTCTTTGTAAACCATCCCTCCAAAACTGCAACATTATTAATGAAATTTGTCGATTTTAGGGTGCAATTATTAGCCATTTTTTTGGAAAATTTTGGATATTTTACATTTCCTACCTTAGCCTGTACAATCGCTTTCTTGAGTTCTTTGTGAACAAACCCTCCAAAATTGTAACATCATCAATGAGGTTCTTAGATTTTAGTTTCTAATTATTAGCCATTTTTTGGAATTGCTAGTAAAACATCCATTTGGAAATTTCTGCATATTTTACATTTTTTACCTTAACAGCATAAACGAGATTCAAATCTCTACTGAAAAAGTACACACCGTAAATTGACCATTTAAAAAGCTCGTCTAAAGGAATTGCCAATATTCTTTCCGTCACTAAGTTGGCACAACCGTCCTCTATACTGACGTGGAATTTGAAGGCAAAATTTGCGTACAGTCTTCAATATTGTAAATTCATCTAAAGTGTGTGTTGCGACTTTTACTACGGATAAAAATGTGGAACAAAAAATTTATTTAAAATTTTATATTGCAAATGGAATTTTGTGTACTGATTCGCTGAAAGTGAAGTGAAACAACTTTATCAAAAACATTTACATGTGAGAGTTAAAACCACTCGAAAGTGGTAGAGATGAGGCGGAATATAGGCTTTGCTCTGGCCTCATCTGGGCAACATTTTCAACAGAAATTTACCACCTGTGAAGTGGCGGCAATGCTTACTGAAAATCGTAATTTAAGTTTGAGAAAGGCAGCTACTGAACTTTCTGAATCATTTCATACTATTTTACACGATTGTGTGGCTATGAAACGGTTTAAATTTTTTTCAAAAATTCAATCGAAAGACCTGTTAGAACGAATCAATTACGAGCCCATGTTGATGAAATGCATCGTAACTAGTAATGTGACATAGATTTCCGAGTTGGATACGTAAGCCAGTCAACAAGCTTTAGAGAGGGCCTTCTAACTAGATAGAAACCGAAAAAAACTCGTCAAATTCGATTCGAAAAGTTAAGGTAATGCTGACTGTTTTTATACCAGAAGATCAAACGTAAAAAATAATAATGTCATCTTAATGATGCACGGCAATTGAGAGAGAAAATTCATTGAAAAAATCAAAATAGAAAACTCATTGTTTTTTCAATACCATTACGCATCATCTCACAAAGCTATAACTGCATACGAACATCTGGCCAATAACTCAATAAATGTCGGTAGAAGATTTTCGAAATAATTCGCCGTAAGAGCAGAAGTCAGAATATACGTTGGCATATACTCGTGATGTGCCATTTCGAAATAGGCTCACTTTGAAAGCGATATCTTAAATTAAGATATTAGGTGCGGAACTAAGTTCCCGTTGTTTGCCAATAGATGGCACCAACTGGAAGTTCTGGTCGATTCTACCATAACCTAAACTTCATGATCCAAGTTTAGGCATAAGGTAAACAAACCGACTCGACACAATAATGACTTTCTTTTGACGTCATATTCTTTTGGTTGTGTCAATATTTACGGTTTTGTGCCAAATAATCGTCATAGGCGGGAAGATTTGATTTTCTTCTTTCAATCGAAGAAAACGACGGCTGAAGCTCATGGAGAGCTTCAAAACGGTTACCGAGATGCTGCTTTAAGTAAAACAATGTGTCGAGATTTATTCCGCCGCTTTAAAGATAGTGATTTTGGTGTTGACGGTCGATCGCGTGAAGGAAGACGAAAAACCTTCGAAGGCACTGAATTGACGGCATTGTTTGATGGGGATCCGCGTCCAATGCAGGCACAGCTTGCTTCAGTATTACGAGGTACACCCCAAGTCGTTGTCAAGCGATCGCATGCGTTGGAAATGATTCAAAAGCAAGAAATTTGGGTTTCTTAAGAGTTGAAGCCATGAGACATTGAGCGTCGTTTTTCGCCTGTGAACAACAGTTCCAGCGATTTCAGCGACAAAAAGGAAGGGGTTTCTTTATCGTATTGTAACGGGTGATGATAGATCCCAAAGAAAAGAAAATCAAGGGAGCTGCTGGTCATCCTTCTACTAATTCTGCGACGCTTTGCTTCAAGTGGCCAAGCCCATTAAAATCAACCTGGAAACGCTGAAATGGGAAGTCTTACCCCAACCGCCATATTCTCCAGATATTACACCACCCGATTATCACTTGTTCATTTCGATGGCTCACGGTCTTGTTGATCAGGAGTTTCACTCATATGATGACTTCAAGAAATGGCAAAATTCGTGGATAACCTCAAAAGATAAACAGTTTTAGAGCGACGGAATTTGAGCTTTGCCAGAAAGATGGAAAAGAAGTAGTAACTAGCAATAGTAACTAGTAACTAGGCCAATACTTTCAATGAATCATTTGTAAACATGTCTTCATATTAAAGTTGCATTTTCATAAAAAAAAAAACAGCGAGAACTTGGTTGCGCACCTAATAAATAAATACAAAAATATCAGAAAGCGATCGATTTCTGATTTTTTTTTTTGACAAAATGTTTATTTTTAAGAAAATATTAAAATAAATTATTCTGCTGTGCATAATGCTGCGAATTCTGAAAAAGAAGAAATTAAATCATCACCCTAAATCAATTATTAAAATACCAGTAAGAAAGTTTGTATTGGACTGTTTGTATTGAAATGGAATTGAACTGTTTGTATGTATTAATGATTCCAATGTGACATTGAAATCGGTATTATCGCTATTCCTCATTAAATAATTTGGAACCCTTTCATTTCTTTCATAGTACCTTCAGACCTTGCTGGCTAAAAACTAGTCGTCCAGTTGTATTTTAATAATATCAAGTGTATATCTAGGAATAGTATTACGTTATTCATTTAGTGATTCCAAAACCGCCAGTCTCACAAGGCTGTAGCCTGAAGTGTTATTTTTTTAGTGAAAGGTTTGCCATTTACGGATATGGATTGTTTAACAACCGAAGAACGCATTAAAATAGTGAAAACAAAAGTGTTGATTCAAAGCTGTTGATTGTGGATTGTTGGTTTAATCGAACAAATTTTTTTCCAGCAATGACGATCATTTCTCATTCGCTTGTTATGTCAACAAGCAAAATTGTCGCATATGAGGCTCGAAGGACCAGAAGTGATTGTGGAAAAGCTATTGCATTGATTGATTGATTGTTTGGTGCATATTATGGTTTGGAGATGTAATTGGGCCGTATTTTTTTCGAAAATTATCTCAAAAGGATTCATTAATGTAACCAATCCAGAGGTGGTTATTTAAATGACATGGTCACATATGGCACATAATGGTCAGGTCCAAGTATTGTAATAAAATTTCATCGAAACCAAAGCATTATATGTGCTTTACTGAAAAACAAAAAATTTATAACCTTATATAAAGCGAATTGTTTTCAACTAACTCTGTCTCCTGGATTGGAGTGAGAACTTTTACCAAAATATCGAACCCTAAACATCCTTATTCTCTAATGGATAATTTGTAAAATTGAAACCTCTTTGACTTAAGTTTTAAGTAATTGATACGATGTACTTCCTTAATTAATATGCCATTTTTATAAAAAAAACTCTGTCTCAATTTCTTTAATCTCAATTTCGAACATACAAACAAGAAAAATATCTGCCAATATTTTGAAAACTAAACAAAAAAAAAAAAAAAAATAGAAATTTTAATATTTGGCCGTCTTACTAGAATGGGCTCGGATTAGAAACATTTGATTTTGTTCAAATTTTCAACACATTAGTTTTATATTACGTATCACAATTATCTCTCGGAGAACTGACAAATTCGATAGCAAATTATTTCCTCTAATCTCAATTTCAAAAAATAATAATATTCGGTCGTTTCACTAGAAACGACGCGGTTTAGAAACATTCGGTTCTGTTTCAATTTTCACCACATTAGTTTTATATTACGTATTACAATATTTTTTTAACGAACCGACAAATTCGACAACAAATTATTTCCTTTAATCTCAATTTCAAACAAAACAAAATGAAAAAAAAAACAAAAACAAAATTAATATTTTGCCGTTTTACTAGAAAGGACGTGGTTTAGCAACATTCGATTTTGTTCCAATTTTCACCATATTAGTTTCATATTATGCATTACGATATTCTCTCGGCGTACTGATTAATCCGACAACGAGTTGTTTCCTCTAATCTTAATTTCAAACAAAACAAAGAAAAACAAATTAAAATTAAAAATTAATTAGAGACATTTGACTTTGTTCCAAATTTCACCACGTTATTTTTATATTATGCACTACGATATTCTCTCGGCGAACTGATAAATTCGACAACAACAAATTGTTTCCTCTTACACTTCATTGTCACCCTATTTTTTCGGTTCTCGAGTAAAGAACTTAGTTATTATTTTGCCAATATATTTCCATAATTAATTTAGAGTAAAATAATTTCCAAGGGATTATAAATTTTTACTCCAGACGCATGAAGTATTCACTTTGGTACCATACCTAAGTGAACCAATTGGACGACAGGTAAATGTTCGATCTGGTCGAAGAGTCGCTAACGTGTGGTATAGGGTATCACACGCATCGTGCTACAAACACAATGTCAATGGGGACCGTTATTTAAAGATGTTGAAGGTGTCCTTCATTCGGTTCCAGATAGATGGAGCAACTGCATACATAGCCAGACCTGTTATAGTGCAGCTCCAATGAAAATTTCCAAACGAATTAATATCCAGAAACTCCAATTACCTCCGGTTTCCCAAAACGAAACCAAGGAATTTGACTGAATTTAAGCAGGTGTCGTACATGCGTGAAGGAACGTAAACGTAATTTACGGTCTACCATCTTCCAAGCCAATTAGTTACATAAAAAAATGAATTTTTCCTACATTAAAAAAAAAAAAATAAATAAATAAATAAATGAAATAAAGGGTGTCGCAACACGAACGCAAGATTTAAATTTGGCGCCATTCGAAGTGTCATCGTTCGACATTTGAAAAATTGTTATAGTTTGCTAGTAAAAGGTACGAGGTTAGTAAAAGTGGAGCGCTACACGAATGAACAACGCGTTCTCATTGTGAAATTGTTTTACCAAAATGGTGAAAGTTTTGCGGCTACAGTTCGCAAATTGCGATCAATTTGGGGTCACAATAATGCTCCAAAAGAGTCAACTGTAAAGAGATTAATGGATAAATTTGACAAAACTGGGTCTGTTAGTGATGTAAAGACAACAAAGCGCCTTCGACCAGGTCGATCGATCGAAAATGACGCAGCTGTACTTGATGATGTTGCTCAAACTCCATTTACCTCAATTCGACACCGAGCTCAGCAAATTGGTGTCTCTAAATCCGCTATGCAGCGAATTTTGACGAAAGATTTGCATCTTCATGCATACAAAGTTCAATTGACTCAGGAACTGAAGCCAGCTGACCATGGACAGCGAAGGGAGTTCGTTAATTGGGTATTGGAGAGACAACATGAAAATTCTGATTTTGCCGATAAAATCATCTTCAGTGACGAGGCCCATTTCCATCTTGATGGCTTCGTCAATGGGCAGAATTGTCGCATTTGGGGTGAGGAAATTCCTCGAGTGATTCACGAGAAGCAAATGCATCCTCAACGTGTTACTGTGTGGTGTGGATTTTGGGCTGGAGCAATCATTGGACCTTTTTTTTATGAAAATGAGGCATGTCAAACGCAAACAGTCAATGGTGTTCGGTATCGTGAAATGATAACCAGTTTTTTTCGTGCCTAGAATTGAAGAAATGAATGTGGAGGGCATGTGGTTTCAACAAGACGGCGCCACATGTCATACAGCCAGAGAAACAATTCAATTGCTGCATCAGTCATTTAAATCTTGCGTTCTTGTTGGGACACCCTTTACATTGATTATAAGTTATTTTATTATTATTATATTATAGTTTTTTTAATTTCTTATTGTAGCACAATTGATGCGTCACCTTGTTTAAAAATATATATTATTTTCACATTCGATATTCAACGCTTTATTTAGCATAGTTATAATGATTCGACGACGATCGCTAGTTTATATTGACAAAAACCTGGGTTAATTAATTTTCATAAGCATCTCTTCTGGTGAATTTCTCACCAGTACATTCATTCGCCATAGAAAGAAACAGATTTTAATCACTTGGTGCCAGAAGCGTGCATGGAACATGGATGCATGAAAACATTCCAGTTAAGCTCCCTGAGCTTCTGGCAAGCTGCTGTCGATGATTGCGGCCTGACGTTTGCACCGGCTCACCGCAATTCGACCACGACCATTTCCCTTTAATGTTGTCATAAGTGGTCCACTTTTCATCACCAGTTATCATCCGCTTCAGAAATAAGGCGATACTGTTGCATTTTAGCAGCCACTCGCAGTTGGACATTCGTTCCATGAGATCTTTTTTACATTAATTCGCTTCGTATTAATATCGTACATCAGGTTTCTTTTTGTATCCAGTGTTACTCAAGCGATACCAAACAGGTTATTGTCCAATGTTTAGCTCCTGGGCAATTGAAACCCTACTTACATTTCTATTCATTTATCGACATTTTCAATAATTGGCCTACTAGATCGTGCTGGATGTTTGATATTAAAATTAACGGAAAGGAATCGATCATCCGAAATTGCGCTGGATGGACTGTTACAGTATCAGGACCATAAACTCTATTTTCATTCGTCTAGTTTGCGTTCACGACTTTATCAAAGTGAAAACTGAAAAATTTAGCTATTTTGTCTTTAACGATTTCCATCTTTGACGTGCACTCAAACAATACGAAGTCAAGCAATCACAAAATTGTCTGAGTAATTTTTTCAGTTACTAAAGCCATCTATTGGAAAAATAATGCACTTTTTTTGCAATACTATATGTCAGCATGATCATGGATCATGGATGAGGCAGTTGGTGGTAAAATAATTGGGCGTGGCAAAGATTTCTTCTTTTCATGCATAATGTTTGGTACATACATACATACATGAAATATATTCGCAGTATTTTTTTTAATAACCCCGCTATCTAGGAGATGTTATGGCTAAGATTGGACTCATCGAAAATACTGTAACATCTACTTCTACTGCCATGCTAAGGCATAAATTCGGATATGGATTTGTAGTGGCTAAAAGACTTAGACACCTTTTCTGTGGTTTTAGTTTTCGGACTGTAAGCGATCGTAAAATGGACAACTTTATACTTTACAAAAGAAAAGTATAGAGTTATCCATTTAGTAGTTACCAAACTGCCGGTCTGGCAAGGCTGTCAGCTGTTAAATACCTATAATCTGAAGCGTTATTTATTTATTTAGTAAAAGGTTGCTATTTACGAATATCAAGAACGCGTAAAAATAGTTAAAATTTACTACAAAAGTGGTGATTTAAATGTGGGCACTTTTCGTGCATTACGGATTGATTATGGTCGCCATAATCGACCTACTATGCATGGAATTGGCAAGATTGTGAAGAAACTTGAAGAGACTGGAAGCGTTACAGATGCGGTCAGGCCTGTGCATTATCGTAATGTACGCACGATCGAAAATATCACTGCTGTTAGCGAAAGTGTGACAAATAAACCGAATTTAAATCGAATTTAAATTCAGGACGCTACGGCCGTATGATAGCCGTCTTTTTTGAACTGCAATTGAAGATTGTGAACTGGACGATATGTGGTTTCAACAAGACGAGCCACACAACACGACTGATTTTGGCTTTATTGCATAAGAAGTTTCCAGAAAAGGCAATTTCACGTTTTGGCAACGTAAATTGGCCACCAAATCATTGGATTATACGCCGTTAGACTCTTTTTGTGAGACTATGAAAAAGACCGTGTTTACGTGGATAATCCTCAAATGTTGATGCATTTGAAAACCAACATTAGTCAACTTATCGTGGAGATACCGGCCGAAATGTGCAGAAAAGTGGTGGAAAACTACTTCAAAAGAATGCAGTGCTGCAGCCACTGGAACACGAAAATATCACGAAAACTATCCTAACCAAATACTTTTGAATGCAGCACCTCTTTTGAAAAAAGAAGTCCTTACAACTGGCATAACTGGAAATGTTTTTAAAACTTGTAAACTTATGTAATTGGCAATAGAAACTTATAGCAAAGTATTAACTTCAATTTTATCAAAAGAAAAAAAAAATGCAATCTCAATGCAATCTATACCAGCAGTTACTTTGCATGAACCGCTTGGTTTTACTCAGCGTGTACTTGGCACATGTAGAAGCCACTTTGACCATAATTTATCTTGAAAATAAACTAACTCCTGCTTCTTCGTCTACTTCAACGTTCATATATTTATTATTCCTTTTTAATATAAATAAAATATACACTTTTGCCCAGACATACAAGCAAGAAAAGCGGAAAAATATACAATAATTTATGGGATGCATGCAAAACTCCACCACCTCCAGCAGTGGACTGAATGCACCATAAATCTACCGATGATGACGGGAGCGAAAGACGACATTGTATCAGGCAACCCAATGGACAATTTTTCCATGATGATTTAAAGGGGCAAACAATGACATCCAACAGGAACAGGATTAGGGCGAGGGACAGGATGAGAACATGGAGGGGGGAATGACTGTAATAATGTTGAAAAAATTATGTAGCAAATTGAAAGGAAACGACTACTTGAGAGTCAAGTTAAGACCGTAGAAAGACAAATATTGGCTAATATTTGATGATGTATGTTAGCAGATCCTGGAGAGGGTTTCCACCAGGACAAAATATAAATTTGTTTGTTCATGTAAATGGAGTTTATTATGGCAGCTTGTCTTGGTTTACTCGCCAATTTGTGCTACAAAGTAAACTAAAGTAAAGTAGAGAGGAAACTCATTAAGGAAGGGAGAGTTGCAAAACTTTGACATCATTTTCTAGTCTATAAAACAGGGAGAATGGTTGTTACGTATTTCTTTAATAATGTATTTTACACAGTAAAATTAGATTTACTCTAGTAATGAGTCTGTTCATTAGCTTTAGTGTTTACTTTTAATTGGTGCAGTAATAGCTTAAGGAATGCTCGTTATTCGAGGAATATTAAATACAAATTGAAAGTAAATTTGTTATACAAATATTAAGCAGCAAACAGAGTTACTCAATTACTGTCTATTGCTGAGTATAAAATCGGTGCATTGACGTAAAATATATATATATATATATATATATATCAACTTGTATTGACACTGTCTAAGAGAGATTATCAAATGTCAAGAGATAAAAAGTTAATTCGCCTTGTAGTGGGGACTTTGGAAAAGTGGGGACACTGAGGAAAAAGTTGAAAGGTAACTAACCCACGTCGTACACTGGGGCCGATTTCCAAATTTGTGGCCAAAAGTCGAAAACGCATTCAATTCGGGTAAATGTTTGTGCTTGGGGGTTTTTGGGGTCGCTGATTACAAATCTGATGTCAAAATTTGAAAAAAAAACAA
The DNA here is from genome assembly GCA_019455685.1 of Philornis downsi. Taxonomy (NCBI): domain Eukaryota; kingdom Metazoa; phylum Arthropoda; class Insecta; order Diptera; family Muscidae; genus Philornis; species Philornis downsi. The sequence goes on along the minus strand of JAHXMU010000473.1, from coordinate 256,259 downwards.
AATGGCGGAACCAATATGGATGACTTGTTTGAAAAACGCATTTTATTTATACATATACATAATGACAATGATTAGCTTAAAATTAGGTTTTAATAGAAATTAAATTAAATTAAACAAAATATATTAAATAAATTAAATAAATTAATTAAATTTATAATGATGGATAGATACTTCAGAAATTATCATTAAGTTTTTGAAAAATTATGTATTTTGAAATTATGTATTCATTACATAGTCTAGTCGGTTAGGTACAACTTTAAAAGTCTTCGTTTGAAGAATCACTTGATTCACAGTCAGTAGATTCAACTGGAAAAAGGCTTGAGCTTTCCTCACTTATTGAAATGTTTGGCGCATTTAATAACTGTACTGCTTCTGGCAGTAATGATTTAAACTTTGTACAGGGTAATTTGCGCAAGCTAGATATATATGGGTCAGATGATAACAGAAGCCGTGAAAAAAGGTCTTCCATAGTTTTTACGCGTGAACATTTTCTCGTAAAATCTGATCTGAACTTTTTAATGCATTTATTATTGGACTCTTGAGCATCTTCAGACATTTATCCGATTGGTAATAGAGAATTAGTTATTATTTCCTTGCCATGAACTAAAATCTTATGCATTGAAGTTGGCATATAATACCAGGGGTACAAGTGTACGAAGTCGCGAGCTGTTTGTATGGCATAATCTTGAAATGCAATTAGATTAATTTCGTGGCCACTCGAAAGAGCCTGCAGTAAAACATGAAAACGTTTTGTAAGATTTTCATTCACCTCTGTGATTGAAACAGAAGTTGTAGAGTTTTCAAAAAATCGTCGAGCGGTATTTCCATTATTCGAGCTACCAAAAGCAGGCTTCGATTGATCGACTATACCAATCGTAAACGAAAGCTTTTTTGAATGTTTGCTTTTCGGGTTTGAAAAGATTCTTTATCATTGGAACTACGCGCTTGATACGTTTTGATATCAAGTTTGTACCCTACATGCAAACAGCATTCGAAGAGTCGAATCCATGCATGCAAACTTGACAAACCAAACTGTAAATGATCACTGTTGATTTCCTTTTCCAGCATCGCATCAATATTGTTAAAGTCTTTTGAGGTTGCATTACACAAATAGCAACGTTGAGAAGATGCAGTATTTGTTATTGCATTGCAATCTTTACCGTCTATCATGGTGAAAGCAAGTTTGAAAGAAACTCTTATGGGTTTTGCATTTAAGTCAGTTTTGTAAGGGACGAGATTAGTCTGTTGCTTTTTAATGAATTCCATTTCGTTAACAGTGGCTTCAGGAAATCCTAGGAAATCCTATGCAAAAAAATGATAATTTGGGAACGGTAACAAAAACAATTTACTTTGTGCGCATGTTATGGCATTGGTAACAAAAATGATACTGGAATATTTGACATTAAATTGTTTTTGTTCTCGCACCACAAATTTTAAAGAGAAATAATCAAATGACTTTAAAATAAATATAATCGGGCTTAATTGAAATAATTATCAAAAGTTTCGGCACATGTTTAAAATATTTAACATTGAGGAAAATGCACCTTAGTTACAAAAACTTGCACCAATGTCGGTAGCGCAAGAAATCGCAATTTTTTTTATTTTTTTTCCAAACAGACTACAGATCAATCTACAACCTACAACAAGCCCGACCATCGAACAACGGGCAGCAATATGATTTTTTCCCTGTTCTTAAAATTTTCCGTTGCAATTTTACGCTTATTTTCAGACAAATCATTCCTTTGTTAATATCACATACATAATTATTATAAATTTAGGACATCATGATAAAATTGTACTCACTCTTCCCTTTCGAATCCATATTTTACATTATTTTTGGTGTAATTTGTGTAGGTTTAGCTTCGTTTTCAACAGAACACTTATAAACACGCTCGAATCTCGTCGCGTCTGGATCGAGCAACGGTCACTTTTAAACTGGGACACCACATCACGTATAAGTGATCACACCTTCCCGAATTTGAATTTCAACCCCCGGACTATTACTCTACCAATCCCAAATCCTTCTATCCCCGTTAAAGGAACTTCGTTTTTTGACTTTTGACCACGAATTTGGCAATCGGCCCCAGTGTGCGTCGAGATCAAATCATATGGAATGCATAGAATTTGTGTTTTAAAGCTTGATTCCAGTTTTCAAAATTTTCCAGAACATCATGTTTTTGGGAAAATTCCAGTTTAAGTCGTGAAAATGTTATATTTTGTTCCATCTGTACATAATAAGAAAAGTCACTTAATTTAAAAGGATATTTTAAAGGAAATAAACCAGTTTACAAAAAAAATTGACCTGCGCTTATTCCGCTTTGCAAATTTAATTGTATTATAGGAAGTATCATGAAAGATAAATCAAGAATGAGGTATTTCTGTTTGGAATA
>JAHXMU010000473.1:218513-243869 GCA_019455685.1 Philornis downsi | reverse complement strand
TTGTTTTTCAATACATTTAAAATTTAAGAAGTCTTTCTTTATGAAGCAGAAATTCTAAACGATATTTACAGTATTTCCTTTCATATTCTGGAAAGGAAATACTGTAAACATCGGTTAGGCTTTAACAACACAAAGTCTACAAACTTTTTGGTTTTCCTCGAGTAGCTCATAAAATGTAGCGGCAATTGTTTTGTTTTATTTGCTGTTGCTAAAGAAATACATTCAAACAATTTTGTATAAATACATAAAAATTCACTACATAAATCAATTACATGAATTACATTACAAAAACATGTGTGATATGTGTGCCTTATATACTTTATATACCAACTACGTGTATATGCAAAACTATTTCTTTTTTTTCAGGCCAAGAACTCCACACTTTTTGTTTTAAAATATTTCCGTTGATTGCTGTTATAAAGTTATTGGCTTGTAACCCAATGACTTTCACAACACGTAAATTCGTACTAAAAACACATAAACACACATTTTGTTTCTTTTTTCCTTTTTTTTTTGTGGGAAAAGGATTTACGTTCGTAATCAACTTTCAGGGCTGTGGAAAATGCAAAAAAAAAAATAAATGAAAATGTAAAAAAATGTTATAACTTGGTGGTTTAAGCTCAAATTGAGGAGTTCACCATTATATAGGATATACTAAAATACAGGTTTTTTGATTGAGGAAAAGTCAATTAGGTTTGATTCTTTGCCTTTTAGCATTCTCCACCATAAACTTCAGGAAGTTTCAGCATATGTTTTGGAAAATGCCAAAAAAGGATTATACGGGAATTGTTGAAAAAGAAAAATGTTCTATCACAACTTGGTGGTTTAAATCTAAATCTAAATTGAGAAGTTCATCGTTATATTTGTAGGATGTACTGAAACACATGATTTTTTGTTAAGGAGAAAGTCAATCACGTCAAGCCAATTAAGTCAACAAAATTAAGTCAATTAAGTAAACAAAGTTTTTCCTAAAACTGAATATTTTTAAAAAATTCCTTACTGCTCAATATAAAATCAATACTCAATATAAAATACAAGGTGTCCGTCGGGACAAATTTAATCAAAATTATAAACAAACAAAGTACATAGTATACCTTCCCGACGGAAGGGTGAAAAGAGTAGTTAGCTTTAAGTCTACCTTCGTCCAAGTTCTGTTGTACAAACTTGAAAACAACTCTGGATAAGGGCGTGTACAGCGGGCATTTTGTAATACATTTTCATGGAATGCATTCTGTTGTGAAGGAACGACAAGTATATACAAGTTAACACTGGGCTATCCAACACTAGCTGTCGTACAGTGTTACAGCAAATTCACCATAACACGACCAACTCTGCTTTGCATTGAGTGAGGCAGCATTCTCTGTCGACTAGTGTACGTCTGGTAATATGAGACGCTACAATGCAGTGTTTGAGTCAATGAGAGAAGGTGGCATGATTTCCACATAAATAGATTTGAGCTAGCCTAAGCAAATTCTGTAATACATTTTTAATAAGCAATATTCTTGAAGGTGAAGTTTAGAAATAAAATATTCAGTTCAAATTAACTCACCAAAGACAAAGCATGTCTTTTTATTAACTTACATATAACACAATGCAACACTGTTACTCTACATACACTGCCCTGTTCTAGATCACTACGTTATTTTCAAACATTCAAATAACCCTTTCACACATGTAAATAGTATTCAGCATCAATAAAGATCTCATCCCAACACATTCTGTCAAAAAAATAAAGGGATTATCAAAATTCTTTTTATCACCAAATTTTGATTCCAAAGTGATTGTTCGTTGTAGAGCTACTGTGGCGTAGTTGTAGAAAGTGGGTCTGCTGGTCTTTTCAATGCAGTCCGACTTAAGAGTTGAGCGGCTGCAAGACTGTTCGGATCGGGCTGATCACGCAATCTTGTTCAGCTTGGTAGGCGGCAGCTACTGCTTGTTACAGGGGCACCAGTTGCTAGACCGCAAGATGGTTTAAACTGCGAGTAAATCAGCTACAGCACCTGAAAAGAGTCCTTGTCTGGTACCGATAAAGGTTTGAATACGAGGTGTGTTCAAAAACTAAGATGAATTGTTAAATTTTGCGGGCTACGTACATTCGACTTTTGATTATTATTATTTTTTTTATGTTGGTACATTCATCTCGAAGATATGTTGACGGTTTTATCCATATAGCATGTTTAGTCTGTTTGTGAGAGGCATAAATAAGACAAGTGTTTTGTGTGCCCGACGGCCGGGCAGGTTTCGAATTCGTGCCCTGTCATCTATGACTTTTTGATCTCTCTGGGAGTACGGACAGGCATGGGAATCCTATGACTGTATTATGTTTGCCGATCACCATAACCGAGCGGAAAGTATTTGGAGTTTTGCCCTTCTTCCACCGGTGAGAATACTGCATCCTTGCATATGTAGTATCGACCGTTCCATCTAGCTGGGATCTTCGCACCTGCAAGTATGTAAAAATATCCTGTCTGCACTTTGTTGCAGGGCGATCAATCCCGTGAATTATAGTATATAAATTACAATTTGGTAGAAGCTTTGCTTCTGTTTTGCTACGCAGCTCCAACCGGCCAGTATGGCCGATGGCGTTAGGGATCAGGAGGCCCCGGAGTTTCCGTCTGATCCTTAGTGGGAGCATCACGTGGGTTGTTGGTTAAAACCAAAATTGCTGGTAGAGACTTTGTGCTCGAATGTGGAGTTACATTATACAACCGGGTGCTACAGGCCCATAGAATTGTAGAAATGGTAAGATAGGCCTCACCTCTGACAATGGAGATTATATTCCATAATTGTATAATCAATTTACTATCTTCTGGTTGGAAGAAAGGGCTGACAATTGCGGTAGTTTCCTCTCAAAGTTGTCTCCTTCTATTCGTAGATATTCCAAGTCATCTTGGTTATCTCAGCAGGGCGTTGGCAATCGTATTGTAATATGCCCGGTGAGATAAGCACACCGCCGTTAAGACTTTCACGGCGAGACTCGTGTTAAACCACCGTGGACTCTGACTTTGTCACCACGTTGACACAACTGTCCTCTATTAAAGTGCTGAGTTTAGGCGCGATATGCCATTATATTTGTTTACAGTCCTCAATTTTGTTATTTCATCTGAAGTGTATTTTGCGATTTATAAAGGGTAGCGCATAAGTAACGTTAACGGCGACTATACTAAATGCATCGTTTGGTTTCAACACGTGAAACAATTGCATCTCATATGGGAAAAGATGTAACATAAGTAAAATTCTTTGGTCGCCTGGTGGAAGTTTCGGGATTTTCCTCAATACTTGCTTGCACTCGAGCAATGGCCACTTCATTTCGAACTGCACGAGGTCTTCCAGCACGCGGAAGATCACAAACTGCCCCTTGTTGCCCAAAACGGTTAACCAATCGGTAAATTGTTGGAGCGCTAGGAGCATTTGGAACATCAAAGAAATTTCGTTATGATCGGCTTAATCAAATGCTGACTTTCAAAGTAAAATTGAACAACTTTTGTTCTTTGTTCTGTGCTGAGTCTTTCCATCATAAATTTCAAAAGTACTATTTAGTTAATTTTGTAAAGAGACGGACAAAAAGACTTCAAACAAAAATGTATTCACTAATTAAATCTTAGCCATACTTATGCGCCACCGTATACAATAGTTAGAATTGAAAAAAAAAAACAAATAATTGGTTTTAAACTTTGTATTGCAAATAGAATTTTGTGTGTCAAATTGGTGAGGACGGTGAGTCACCTTTATCAAAACTGTGTACATTTGAGTGGTACAGTGTATGCAAAATTGGTGTTGCCATGGCGGAAGATTTACCTCACTCTGGTCAACCATCAATGTCTTTGATTGAAGGTAACATCAATAAAATGAAGGAAATGGTAACTGAAAAGTCATATAAGTTTAGGAGAGATGGCCGCTGATGCTTTCAGGTCTCACGAATCAGTTCGTAACATTTTATACGATTTCTTGGATATGAAAAACGTTGCAGCACGACCAAGTCGAGAAGGCCTCAATTTTCTTTAAAAAAATCAATTGTGTAAAAAACAAACCATACAAACCACTCAACCAGCTTCGGAACAGAGCCTTCCAACTCGGAATTCTAATTAGAAGATCAGATGGTAAATGAGGAATATCATGTGGGCATTGTAAGAGAGAGAGAGAAAGAGAGAGAGAGAGATTTGTAGAAAGAAAAATCGTTGACGATAGCCATGGTGATATATTGGTGATACTCATCACATGCCTGAAAATGAAAACATATATCAGAATCATTGTTTGGGTTTTAACCACACATAATATTTACAAACTTTTCCTGTAGCGAACAATTTTCGTTCAGTATCTCGTAAAATGTAATGGCAATTTGTTTATAATATATATGATTTTGAAAGAAATATTGTATCCTACCAATTTCATAAAATCGCATACAAATTTACTACACCAATCAATCACCTTTACGAATAAAATATGCGGCATATAAGCTGCATATGCTTTTTGTGCCAACCTATATTATTAACCTTATGCAAAACAATTTTTTCTAGGACATGCAGTTTTTTAAATATTTCCACTGATTGCTCTTCCGAAGTTATTGGTTTGCAACATAATGACTTTTGCAACACGTAGATTCGTGCTAAAAACCCATAAACATACATTTCGCTTTTTTCAGGTTTCGCATTCGCAATAAACTATCAGGGGGATGAAAAGTGGAGAAAAACAATGTTTTGCGGAAATTGTTGAAAAAAGAAGAATTTTCTTTTATTATAGAATAGTTTAAGCTCAAAAATAAGAGTTCGTCATTATATAGAGTGTACTATAAAATAATATAAAATACGTTTGTGTGTTGTAGAAGTACAACGATTTCATAGTCCCCAGAGCTATTTTATATTACCTAATTCTCCACCCTAGATAATAGAACTGTTTACGTGCACAGTTTTTCCTTACCCAGATAGATGTAAGTTTTAATTTTTAAGTACACGCCCACCACGGCTAAGGAAAGAGCTTTCACTCCACCGTTCTGGCAGTGTAATAAAGCGGTATTCTAACTCTCAGCTAGCGATCGCCCAAGCATCAGTACTCATTTTACATCCAATATATAAACTACGTATTTGAACGTTTAAAGTCCCTGTTTGGTAAAATAATCTTCAGAATACAATGAACGAAAACCATTGGATTATAAATTCTTTAACCCCCCGTGTTTCTCATTCTCTTTCATATGAAATAAAAACACCGTCCGATCAATCCCCCGTATTAACAAGAACTGTATAGTCAATTAAGTAGGGTTACGAGATCGTGACTGTGGCCGGGGTTTTAGGGCTGGAGTTTAGCTTATTTACCCACAAACTGAGCGGGAATTGAAGTCTATTTTTTTTAGTTCAAGCTAATTCCATTTCAAAAATGAATAACCATTTAAAAATTTATAACATATAAGAATTATATGTTCGACTTTTTTTTTTGTGCATGCTTGTTTATATAGGCTCTTTTCCAGCCAATTTTTTCAACGTATTTTTTCTTTTTAATGGAATAAGAATTCGCTTTAAAAGATGTGCTGTTAGTAATGATATCTTACTTCAGAAACTCAGATTTTATGGTGTGCATGACAAAGAACTTTTTCTCTTAAAAAGCTATTTGAAGAAGCGGCAACAATTTGTACAAGTTGTTAAAAGTAAAGGTACTTTGAAACCAGTGGAGCATGGAGTCCCCCACAACAGAATAAAGCACTAAAAGCTGTAGCGAACTTGCCAACTTCATATTGTACGCTTTCTTTGCATAGAGATGTTTTTCCAACAGTTTTGCCACTATATGGTTGTTATAAATTAAAATTGCTAATATATGTTTTCAAATGCCTGCATAGTATTGGCCATCATACGATAATTTTTTTTTCGAAATTAGTATACTTTCAATACGAGAACTAATGACAATTTGAGAGTAGCTATGAGTCGATCTGAAACAACAAAACAGCGTATAGAACATTCTGGTAGTAGTCAGTATAATATTTTACCACAACAGTTAAAATCACTTTCATTATTTAAATCGTCAATGAAAGGGTATTTATTGCAAAATGTCGAAGAGCTTCTGGTATGAATTTTGAGTTAATATTGAAGTACATGCCAAGAAATTCGATTTTTCATAAATGTGTTTGTGTATTAAATGTGTTTTGTATTAAAACTATTGTTATTATACAAACAATTTTGATGTAGTTATTTTGCCAACTAGTCTCTATAATGCCATGCGGCGCTGAGGCGTAATTTGTATGAAATTGTATAATATAATAAATTAAATAAATAAAAAAAGCAAAGGAAAAAAAACTAGAAAGGTATCAAATTGATCACAGGATTTCCCGCTACTGCCCTTGCCATCATATTAATTATATCTATCAGTCCATCATCACCTCTGTACAATGGCAATAGTCATAAAAACGCAGAATTTTTATATTATAATTAAGTCATATTTTTCATTTTGTAATCATATTCAACTAAGCACAACTTTTTCTAGTAGATGACTTCCTGGCCATGATTTTTCTCAGTTTCCTATAGAACCATTCCTATACCATTCCCATTTTACTATATATTTTTTTTTTTTTTTTTTTTTTATTATGATAGTTGTTTTCCTTAAGGTTGTGAAAGTTCTCCCTGAAATATCAACATGTTATTGACAACACGTAAAATTATTTAAACTTAGATATTATACCTTGAATGGCGTTTTTCAAATCAAAATGTCCTCGACCGTCAAAGACATTTGATCTGTTAATTTTGAAAGAAATATAGCAATAATATCCGACAAAATGCGAAGCGGTCGGTTTGAAAACATTTTTCTTTTGTGGCGAAGGTTTTTTGATTTTATCCATCTGTAAAAGCTGTGCCGTCGTAATGTACTTTTTGGTAAAGAATTCTAACAATATATTTACAACTCGTCTTACTACAAATACAACATTATAGAACATTTTTCAAATTTCCGATAGATCAAATTTTTCTAGTCGTAAGTAGTCTCATAAGCAGTACTTTTATTATACGTAATATGAAAGAAACTATATTGCGTATACGCTATGTTAGAGGATACATATAAAGTATACGCCACAAGTGGCGAGACTCATGTTAACATTGCCAAATAAGGGAATTTACAATACATTCTGACATTAGATTATAGCTTGTACAAAATCATTCCTTTCATATTTTCTAAAATAACATCAGTATGAGAAAATACTTGTTTATATATTATGTACTCGTACACAAAATAAGAACTGAGAATGTGAATTATCACGCGTTCGAGGTTCAAAGGGTCGCAATTTAAAAATTTGTGAATTATGATCTGCGACAAAAAAAACGTAATTTTTCAAAATTGTCAATACAATTGTGAATTATTGTTTTTTATTTATATATATATATATATTTATACAGGGTGACGCAATAGAACGTGCATATTGCGATGTAGGCGTCGCGTCGCGCATTTTACGAGAACTCTCGTTCATATATTGCTACTAGGCGACTATATTGTGCTGAGTATGGACTACGGCGAATTAGTGAAGCTCCGAGTGCTAATTTAATTAAAATATGGGTAAAGCGTTTTGAAGAGACCGGTTCAACATTTAAACCACAAGCAAATGGTCGCCCAAGAACATCTAGGACCGAAGACAATGTTGAGAGAGTTATGGAGTCAGTACGAGGAAATCCACAAATGTCGACTCGCAAGAGATCGTCTGTCTTACAATTATCGCGACGAAGTTTGCAACGAATTTTAACATTGAATCTTAAACTGCATCCATATAAGCTGCAATTAACACAAGAATTGAAAGAGTCTGACTTCATAGCAAAGCTCGCATTTGCTAATGAAATGCTTAATCGATTTTCCAATTTTGACAATATCCTTTTCGCTGACGAGGCTCATTTCCTTATGAATGGGTTCGTAAACCGTCAAAATTGTCGTTACTGGAACAGTGAAAATCCCAAAATCAAACACCAGAAACCATTGCATAGTCCTAAAGCGACAGTATGGGCAGCAATCTCTGGCAGAGGAATAATTGGTCCTTTTTTCTTCGAAAATGCGTGGGGCCAAAAGAGATGTTGGACGGATTTTTGGCTCCAGAAATTGAAAGTTCAAGAATAGTGAATTCCAGAACTTGGTTCCAACAAGATGGAGCTACCTGTCACACATCAAATGAATGACTCCATGGCGGTGGTGAAGCAGATGTTCCCTGGCAAACTGATTTCGGAAAGAGGTGATATCCCATGGCCCCCACGTAGTCCAGACTTACCGCCTCTTGACTTTTTTTTGTGGGGATACCTCAAACGCAAAGACTACAGTAATAATCCAAGAAACATCGTTCAGCTCAAGGAGAATATCCGTGGTGAAATGGCAGCCATTACACCAGTATTACTGAAGAAAGTTTTCAATAATTTTCGTTTGCGGTTAGGAGTGCCGTCGTAGAGAGGGTCACCATTTAGATGATGTTATTTTTAAAAAATAAACTCCATTTATTACTCTACAATGCCTTAGATTTATTTTAACCATACCTTTTGTATTTATTTTTTAATCTATTTTTTAAATGTGCACGTTCTATTGCGCCACCCTGTATATTAATTTCAATCTATTGAGCTGAGGCTTTACAGATCCATTCTTACAACTATGTACTTAATTCTTACTTAAATAATTATCCTAATCCTTATACAATATAGTCGATTTTTAATTGGAAATTTTTACAGAAAAACAATTGAATGAGATGTAAATTGATTATTGAAAATGGCAAAAATGGAAAAATCTGCTTAACACTGCGGCTTCAATTGGGACCATTTGCACTACGTGACAATTAACTATGGCTAAAAAGGGTAAAAAATTGCAGTGTTGTATTGCAACAATTAGATTATTGGTGGGCATTTCACCATGGATAGTCTCTATACGTTCTAATGTACAAGAAGGATGTTTGTAAAACTCTGTTTTATTAAAAGAAAAACCCTATTTAGGAATTACAGGATTTCCAAGCACAGCTTATCATATTTTAAAGGTGTTTACTCTAAACTTGATTCACAAACATTGTCTTAGGAAGATACAGCAAGACTCACTCGGCTTATTTTATTTGACGCCACATAGAGGGCTGGAGAAATCGCATGTTCTGTAAACAATCTCTATTCAGAAATACAATTGAAGACATGAGAATGAAAAGTGGATATGAACCATTTTGGGCTAAAATGAGTTTTATGAAGTTTACTATTCCTTGTTACTTAACGCGTCGTTAGGTATGAAAATTGTACATCTCTGATTCGTATTATTGCTGCTAGATGTCAATAGCTATACGAAAAAATCATACCTAGTATTCAATGAGTAAGAAAAGTGGCTAGAAAATATGAAAGAGTTGGAAGTGTATATCCCTGGAGCATTCTTAACTTGGTACCATGATTTGACAGAGGCACTCAGTGATGTCATTCCAGAAGGTGAAGCTCCAAAAGAAAGCGTGACTGAAGACGACGAATCTGATTCAGAATAAAGTTAAACGTTATAAAATACAATAAAATATTGTCAAATTCTCAAAAAATGTCAGAAAATGTAAAAAAATGTAAAAGTCTCAAAATGAAATGTTTTAATGTATATTTCTTCTTAATATACCCTTTGTATCCAGCTGCTATTAAAAAAATCTAAAAATGAGTATGAAAGCAGGACATATCCGAATCTTAAAAAAGCCATAACATAGTAATTAATTTTTTAAAATCAATATATGTATACTGGTTCGTTATCATACATATATGTGTATAAACGTTCTGAAATCATTGTTAGCAAAAAAATCTAACTCAACTAGATATAAACTATTTTTTTTTCTCCTGTAAAGTTACTTTTTTGGCTCATATCCACTTTTAATTCTCACGTCTTCAGTTATCAATTTTTACAAATATTATTTTTTCTGACAAATAAGACTTTAATCAACTTGACATATTTGAATTGAAACCTAACATTTTCAGTATATAAATTAGCACATCAGTATTAAGTTTATCGAATGCTTTAATAAAATAATAATAATAATAAAATAATAATAAACTAATAATGAAATAAAAAATAAACATACGGATGTATGTCACACACCCTTCTGAAACCAACTATCCAAAGCAGTGGTGCAATAATTACAAAAAGTGGCTAAATTTGTGGTCCTGGATCTGTCACAGTAGAAACCATTTTGATGTGTACTTATCCTATTTTTTTACAATGGATAATCATCATCAATTTTGGTACAGCTAATAATTGAACAATTTTTTTTACGACAATGCGGAATTTTGAAGCTTAACGCATTCATCATTACATAACTTATTATGTTAAGCAACATCTATACGTTGTAAGAAGAGCAGTGGATGTAAACTTATTGATTTCATTATTTCAGTACAGTTTAGTATACAAATTGTTCTAATATATTTTTTATAGAAAACTATTCGTTATATCTAATTATGTAATTCAAACTTGCATTCAAGTGACGGTTTAAATGAATGCATTTACCTTACAAGATCTTTAGATATAGTCTACTATTTAGAGAAAGTCTACAATATACAATCCACGGATAAGTTACTCTCGTTGATTTATTTTTATCTCTGCTGTGCTTGACATTATTTATTAACAACCAACATCTCGTCTCTACACCTATCAAAATCCTTCCAACGTAATATATTTATAAACATGTAAAGAAATCCGTTGTGTTTCAACAAAAGGGTTCGTAAAATGTGTCAATGATTGACTTAGCTACGATTGATTACATGTCTGAAGATTCTACTCCGACACAAACATCTATTTCACTTTGAGCAAACGAATGCCTCTAAAGATGTACAGGTTACATTCTCTCTCAGACAGAACAATTGCTCAGCCCTTATTATTCACGGTAGTACCATACCCGTTCATAACCATATTAAGTAAGGTGATTACCCACCTTGATCGACGTCTCCCCTTGAAAAATCACACTGAGTCAAAAATCACTAGACGGAAATTAAAAATGGCTCAACTGTACTGGTTTGTTAGTTCCCAGTCCATCACTCTCAGTTGGGAAAATAAAATCACCATCTGCAAAACCATATTGAAGCCAATTTGGACAAATGGCATCCAGTTGTGGAGAACGGCACAGGCTTCTAATATAAATAAGCTACAGAGAAGACAATCAGGAATACTGCGAAAAATTTGTGGTGCTCCATGGTATATTAGGAATGATAACATGCGAGTATACAAGGATTTAAACATTCCTTATATACCCGAGGAAATAAGAAAACTAAGCAGGTCTTATATGTATATCGAAGTTGTTCTTCCACTCAAACCCACTCGCTCAAAATCTTCAACATTTAACCGGTTATATCCGGCAAAGAAGAAAGGACACGCTAGATTTGGTCCGGTGATACAAAATTCGGCTCACCAAAAATAAGATCCAGCATTTGAGGAATACTTTAGTTTAAGATTAAAATTTGAATACTTATTATGAATTTCAAAGGAAAGATTTATTAAATGAAAATGAATAGAAAGGCAAAAAAATTAAATAAGCAATTTTCTGTCATGTCTCACTTTCGTAAAGTTGTCCTCCCATTCAAACCCAATCGCTCAAAACCTTCAACATTTTCTCTGTCGTATCCGGCAAAGAAGAAAGGACACGCTAGACTTGGTCATAGGTCATAGGTCATATATATCGAAGTTCTCCTCCCAGTCAAACCCATTTGCTCAAAACCTTCAACATTTTCCCGGTCATATCCGGCAAAGAAGAAAGGACGCGCTAGACTTGGTCTGGTGATACAAAATTCGGCTCACCAAAAATAAGATCCGGCAATTAAGGAATACTTTAGTTTAAGATAAGATTAAGATTTGAATACTTATTGTGAATTTCAAACGCAGGATTCAGTAAATGAAAATGAATAGAAAGACAAAAAAAAAAAAAATTATAAGTAAGCAATTTTCTATCATATCTCACTTTCGTAAAGTTGTCCTCCCAGTCAAACCCACTCGCTCAAAACCTTCAACATTTTCCCTGTCATATCCGGCAAAGAGGAAAGGACACGCAGGTCCGGTAATATAAAATTCGGCTCACCAAAAATAAGATCCGGCAATGGATCTTAAGATAGAATTAAGATATGAATACTTATTATGAATTTCAAAAGAAAGATTCATTAAATGAAAATGAATAGAAAGACAAAAAAATAGCTTATAAATAAGCAATTTTCTACCATGTCTCACTTTCGTTAAGTTGTCCTCCTACTCAAAACCACTCGCTCAAAACTTTCAACATTTTCCCGGTCATATCCGGCAAATAAGAAAGGACACGCAAGACTTGGTCCGGTGATATAAAATTCGGCTCACCAAAAATAAGATCCAGCAATGGATCTCAAGACAGGATTAAAATTTGAATACTTATTGTGAATTTTGAAAGGAAAGTTCAGTAAATGAAAATGAATAGAAAGAAAAAATGAAAATTTTATAAGTAAGCCACTTCCTATCATCTCACACTTTCGTTAAGTAATGAAAATTTACATATTTGAAAATTAAACTTCATTGTCAGGTTTTTTTCTAAACATGCTTATACACCTGTAATATTTAGGTTCATTAAAATTTAATTCAATTGAATCTTTTGAAATACCAAATTATTTTAATCAATTCTGCTGCATCTTCAAAATAACATCTTGAAAAGTAATTCCATTTGAATGTGAACGTGTCAATTGTTGACCATCTGATCCATTGTCACCTACCCATACAAATTCTTGTATTTGGGTCACAATTCTTTTACTTTGCACTGTCATTCTTAATTGACATATTTTGTCGCTTTTAAACCCAACCAGGTGTCAAGGTATTCATTCATTCATTCAAGCCATCTGTTTCCAAAGTGAAATCAGGTTGAAATTGAAATCGTTGAAGTGTAACCAAATCGCATGGCTGGATAATAAAACTAAGAACAATTGTGCGATTAATCAACGAGCGAATGCAAACATTTATCTTATCTGAACACTCTGAGGAATAAAACAAAAGAGTAAACCCTGTCAACACCTAATTTGTACGTCTTTGAACTTTTCCTAATACTTGTTATCTGTTGAAACGTTGGTAAGTAAATGAAAATGTAACATCATTAAAGCACTAAAACTTTGCAAGGCATATCTGGAACGAATAATGTGGCGATGTAGATACAACAGATAAGCAGAGCACAGTGGAAAGACAATATTTTAAATGAGTTTTAGCTTTGGGTCTTCAAGCAAATCGGAATAAGTGTAATGAAATATTTTTTTTTTTTTTTTATTAAAGTTGAATTTTTTTTCTTGGCACTTAGGAAATTTGCCTGGGCCAATATAGTTGAGATATTTTAAAAACGGTTTCACGGCTATCTTTAACACAGACTACAAGTCAATTACAAAATATATGTTTTAAGTTTCAAGGTGTCATGTTGTTTAGCATTTTTATTTGAGCCATCAAAATTAAACGATCTCAGTGAATTTGTAATCATGGAAAATTTTTTTTTAGCAGAATTTAAACGAGGCCAAAATGAACACCATAGTCGTCGACCAATAGAGGTATCCACGCCAGACACTGTTCAGAAGCCGAGCTAAATTCTACTCTGGGGGAGTCTGTGCCTTCGTTTACGACAGTAAAATATTGGGTAACAGAGCTTAAACGAGACCGTACAAGCTGCCAAGGCGAACACCGTAATTGTCAACCAATTGAGGTATCCACGCCAGACACTGTTAAGAAGCCGAGCTAGATTCTACTCTGGGGAAGTCTGCTTCTTCGTTTACGACAGTAGAATATTGGGTAGCAGAGCTTAAACGAGACCGTACAGGCTGCCAAGACGAACACCATTGTGGTCGACTAATTGAGGTGTCCACGCCAGACCTGTCAAAGAAAGTCCAAAAAATGGGGTTGGATGATCGTTGGCTAAAGTTGCGTGAGCTTGCTGGAATGACAGGCATTACAAAAAATGCTATACATCATATAGTGACCGAAGATTTGAAGATGAGAAATCTGAGCGCAAGATGGATGCCGCGCTTGCTTTCAATACAGTAAAAACAGCGTCGCGAAGATGTTTCAGTAGAGTAGTGTTTGGCAATGTTTCACCACAATAAAGCCGACCTTTTGCGCCAATTTATAACCATGGATGAGATATGGATCCACCATCTTACACATGAGACAAAAGAAACTGTCAAAGCAGTGGATTGGAATAGAAAAATCGTGTCTAAAGAAGGCGAAAACAGTTCCGTCTGCAGGCAAGGTCAGGGCGTCTTTTTTTTCTTTTTTTTGTGAAGCGCATGGGATCATTTTTATGAATCATCTTCAGAAAGGAAAAACCATCAATAGCAAATATTATGCTAATTTATTGCAGCGTTTAGGTGATCAAATTTTGGAAAAAAGACTGCATTTGGCGATAAAGAAGGTTTTTTTTAGCAATATAATGCTTCAGTTCACACATTTATTATTGCGATGACCAAAATTAATGAATTACATTTCGACTATTTTCTATTTCCAAACTTGAGAAAATAGCTCGGTGGTAAAAGATTTGCCAACAATAAAGAGGTAAAGTCTGAGGTTGATGGCTATTTTAAGGAGTTTGAGAGTTCTTACTATAAAGAGGGTATAGAAGCCATTGAAAGTTGCTGCAAAAAGAGCAGCGAGCTGAAAAAAATGATTATGTTGAAAAATAAAGAACATTTTTTCCAAATTTTTTGTGTCTTCTTTGTTACGTCGTCTAGTTTTGGGACCGCTTTCATTTATAGTCTTGATGATAGCTGGCGATTTAAGACTTAAAAATTCTTGTCGATTTTAAGCATGAGACCACTGTACGTCAAAGAATTGCCAGCTGGGAACACCAAAATCAGGACATAATTGGTTGATTGAATTAACTTTAGAGCGTCAAACAATTTTACGTGGTAAAAGATTTCCTAACAATTAATAGATGGAGTCTGTGATTAATGGCTGTTTTAGGGAGTTAAAACCAGGGTATAGAAGCAATTGAATGTAGCTGGAAAGAGTGTATCGAGCCAAAATGAGATTATGTTGAAAAATAAAGAACATTTTTCCCAAATTCTTTGTTTCTTTTTGGTTAGGTGGTTTAGTTTTGGGACCGCTTTCGTTTATGGTCTTGATGATAGCTGGCGATTTAAAACCCAAAAGTTTTTGTCGATTTTAAGCGTGAGACCTCTGCGCATCAAAGAGTTGCCAGCTGGGGACAGCAAGATCAGGGCATACTTGGTTAATTCCGTTAAACGGAGGAATATAGCTTACTATAAAAACGAATTCTCTTTTACCAGAAGGCATATTGGATAGGGAGACTGCCACACAGATTTGTCCTACATTCACCAAAGTATTAGGAAGTATAATTTCCCTACTGGCAAATTTAGATTCCACAGCCAATAAAACTTCGCCTCCTCTTGTGGTATTGACGGTAAGTACACGATCACGCCTGTAGACATCATATGACTTGTCAAATAACTCATTGGAGATAAAATGGGATGTTAACCAAGTTTCTACAATTGCAATAACATTAAAATCATGAGACGATACTGCCAGGTAAAATTCATTTGTTTTAGTACGTAAACCACCAGCATTATAAAAGTAAACAAGCAACTCATTGTAAGGATTTATTGAATTTCCACTAGGTTTAGATCTTCGGTGTGGTCCACGTCGTCCAGTGGTTTTACGTTTTTTGGCTTAGATATGAAATGGGTTAGTTTAATAGAAAGCGGCCATATGTCTTTATTAAACACCCTTGCGTACAATGGTTCAGGAACACATAGCTTACTAACATCAGCATCACGTTTAACAAGCTTGATACAAGTTAGCAATTTTTTGTCCACTTGTATTTTATCAGAAACGTAATTTATTATTGACTCTGATTCAGTCGTCATTCTAAATTTAGAAACGTGTAAATACTTCATTCTGTGTACAACTTCAAAATCATTGCACTCAGAACCAACACCAAAAACATTACGTTTGTTTTTTTTTTCGTTTTTTTCTGCTTGGTTATGTTCTTTCTCTTCCTGGGTTTTTTTTTCTAATTGTCACCCATTCATTTCTCCTTTCTCCATCGTTGAGAGCATCTTCGAACCGACTAGTTTCGTCAACGGTAGTAGTTAGATAGAAAGCAGCAGGGGGGGGCTACCGAAACAGCTTTTTGGTTGTACTTATTTGTTGTTGCACAATTATCGTTGTTACTTTTATGGTTTCCTCCCTGAGTGTTCATGTTGACAGCATCAAGTTTGCATTCCAGTGTTGAGAACTTTTCTTGCATCTCTCTCATTTGCATTGAGAGTATTTTAACTTCATTGCAAGCGCCATTTGAAACAACAACACAAGAATCACACCGTCATAATAAATTTGGATTATTATTTATTAATTTCACAAGATCTTGCGATAAGCCGGAACAGAGTGTGTGAAAAATTCGACCACACACTGAAGCACATCTAATAAAATCGAGTGAATTCATCGAATTTTCAGAAGATGACTTAAATTCAACTTTGCATTTGCCGCAGAGTTCAGCCATAACAGTCCGAACAAAAATACGTCCGTTGCGTTGAATTGTATATATTGAACTGAAATTTCAGTAATATTTTACTGAATATTACTAATTTAAAGAATTGAGGTGAATGAATTCTCTGAGTTATTTTATTTCATTTCAAATATATATGCAAGCAAGTAATTTAATTAAATTTTATTACTCAAATCTGTCTGCTAATTAATTTAATTCAGTAACCCATACTAAGGTAAATATTATAGTTACATCTAAACCACTGTGTGAAAGTGAATTAATGACAATCGTTTTAAATAACAATCAATGAATGACATGGCACAAGCACGGTTTTCTGGTGTAAAACAGCGGTGAAAAACATCACAACGAAATGTCGACACACAAACAGATGTAACTCACACACATTTAAAAACACATGCATACTTGCAGAGAAATGCTTGCGAAAACCACAAAAGAAACTAAAATATCTAGAATTTCTCAAAAGAGAAAAAAAAAAACAAAAATAAATAAATACGAGTACATAAATAAAAAAGACATAAAACAGATAGAAATCCAGTATGTAACGTCATCACTTTCACTTTCACATGTGTGAGTTTGTTACTCAAGAAGCGTGTGGGTGTATGGACGCTATAGTTTGCCAGTGACACGAATATCACGGACACTCTATAACAGAAACCAGCTCTCCTTGGTTGCTTTTTACTATCGTATTTTGTTCAATTTCTTTCCTCCCTTACTCGATGTTTTTTTTTTCTTTTCGTTTCCACTCATGCATTCATTAAACTTAGCAATTTACCAATATTTCCTGTTCGCGGTTCTATTATGAAAAGTATTTCGTCGCCACTGCCATCATCATCACCAACCTCCCTCCCTCCAATACTTGTGCTTGTCACTGCCCACCATTTATCATTGCAACCGTTGACGTTTATCATCCTTTCCCACTCGGTCTCCTCTCTCTGCGTATGTTTGACTACTCATTGATCTGACTTCATTTCCTTTTTTTGTTTTTATTTTGTACATTCCGCAATTTGTGTTTGTGTGAGTAGGAAGTAGAGTGAGCGTGTATTAAAACCACTTGTGCGTTAACCCATATAAATGTAAATAATGGCTGGGTTACAGTGCGTTCGATGAGATTGTACAGAATGATAAACGTAAGATAGCATAAAACATATAGTTTTGTGGTTTATGTTACGCTCTTGTTTCCAACTGAACACTCTGTATTTTTACAGAAATTTCTATTATATGAGTTAGCATAAAATGTGCATCACTTGCGTAAATTGAAAAAAGTGGTTAACTATTAAATGAGAAATTATGTGAACATCACCAATGATGCAGTGATATGAGTGAGCAATTATGGTATTTGATTTTCAGAAACGATGGGGATTTCATTCAAATTAATAGCTACAGAGATGACCTAAAAAAATCTGTCGACCACTACAGTCGAGACCAACATATTTTATTGGTACCAAAATATATGACGGCTTGCGTAAAATGAAATTTTTCACAAATTACAGAAATAATTCAAAATTGACTTTGAATTGTCCAAAGCAAATTACCACAAATTGTGACTGACAATTTGATGTTGTCCACGATTTCGTACGAAAATATATGTCGGCTTGACTAAAATGAAATTGTTCACAAATAACAGAAATATTTCAAAATTGACTTCAAATTGTCCAAAGCAAATGTTAAGCGATCAGAAATTAATAAGAATAAGAATTACCACGAATTGTGACTGACAATTTGATGTTGTCCACGATTTCGTAAGAAAATAAAGGGTGTCCCAACAAGAACGCAAGATTAAAATTTTAAATAAAACACAGATATTAAAAAAAAAAAATCATGAAACTTTATTATATCGTAAATTAAACAGAATGAGCATATGTACGGAACGCCACATCGGGCAGATGGCCGCCGCGGCTTTGCTGGCACACACACGATCTTTTAATGACATTTTCAATGACCGTTTTGCATAAATGCTGCGGTTTTTAATTAATGTAGCGTCCAATTTCATCTTTTAAGACTTGAGTCTTCGTCGGCTTATTCGCGTAAACCATCGACTTCAAAAAACCCGAAAAAGAAAAAAGTCTAATGGTGTTAAATCGCACGATCTAGGCGGCCAACTCTGGTCTCCAAAACGCGAAATAACACGACTGGGAAATGACTGATGCAGCAATTGAATTGTTTCTCTGGCTGTGTGACATGTGTCTTGTTGAAAGCACATGCCCTCCACATTCATTTCTTCAATTCTAGGCGCGAAAAAACTGGTTATCATTTCACGCGCTCGACATGCCTCATTTTCATAATAAAAAACAGATCCAATGATTCCACCATGCGAGGCAGAGGTTTGAATTCATTCACAATGATATCGATAAAAAAGTACATTTTGATGTACCAAAAAAAGACTAATTTTAATATAAATTAAAGAATAGTAATGATAAATTCAAATAAAGGGTGTCCCAACAAGAACGCAAGATTTAAATTTGGCGCCATTCGAAGTGTCATTATTTAACATTTGAACAATTGTTGTTGTTTGCTAGTAGAAGGCGCGAGGTTTGTAAAAATGGAGCGATACACGAATGAACAACGCTTTCTCATTGTGAAATTGTTTTGCCAAAATGTTGAAAGTTTTGCGGCTACAGTTCGCAAATTGCGATCAATTTGGGGTCACAATAATGCTCCAAAAGAGTCAACTGTAAAGAGGTTAATGGATAAATTTGCCAAAAACGGGGTCTGTTAGTGATGTAAAGACAACAACGCGCCTTCGACCAGGTCGATCGACCGAAAATGTCGCAGCTGTACGTGATGATGTCGCTTAAATTCCATCCACCTCAGTTTGACACCGAGCTCAGCAAATTGGTGTCTCCAAATCCACTATGCAGCGAAAGATTTGCATCTTCAGGCATACAAAGTTCAATTAACTCAGGAACTGAAGCCCGCTGACCATAGACAGCAAAACGACTTCATTAATTGGGTATTAGAGAGACAACATGAAAATGCTGATTTTGCCGATAAAATCATCTTCAATGACGAGGCCCATTTCCATCTTGATGGCTTCGTCAATAGGCAGAATTGTCGCATTTGGGGTGAGGAAAATCCTCGAGTGATTTACGAGAAGCAAATGCATCCTCAACGTGTCACTGTGTGGTGTGGATTTTGCGCTGGAGTAATCATTGTACCTTTTTTTATGAAAATGAGGCATGTCAAGCGCGAACAGTCAATGGTGTTTGGTATCGTGAAATGATAACCTGTTTTTTCGTTCCAAGAATTGAAGAAATGGATGTGGAGGGCTTTTAGTTTCAACAAGACGGCGCCACATGTCATACAGCCAGAGAAGCAATTCAATTGGTCATTTTTTTCGCGTTTTGGAGACCAGAATTAGCCGCCTAGATTGTGCGATTTAACACCATTAGACTTTTTTCTTTGGGGTTTTTTGAAGTCGATGGTTTGCGCGAATAAGCCGACGACGACTCAAGTCTGAAAAGAGGAAATTGGACGCTGCATCAATGAAATACCGTAGCATTTATGCAAAACGGTCATTGATAATTTCATTAAAAGATCGCGTGTGTGCCAGCAAAGCGGCGGCGGCCATCTGTCCGATGTGTTGTTCCTTACGTAGCCTTATTCTGTCTACTTTACGATATAATAAAGTTTCACGATTTTTTTTAAACATGTGTGTTTTATTTAAAATTTAAATCTTGCGTTCCTGTCGGGGCACCCTTTATATATAATCCTAAAATTATGGCTAAAGTATTGAAGTTTAGACACTGTAATGGTTTTGATAAGAGATTAATCCAGGTTTAGTCTCTGGCGATGGCATATGTATACTATTTTGGGAGGAGGCTACTGTTAAGGCGATACAATAACTTTTAATCAATAATAAATATTTTGCAAACCTATTCCTGGTACTTTTGTGACAGGATGTATAAGAAACTAATCAAGCGTAGTCAAAAACTGAGAATTAAAACAAAACCATTTAAATTGCAGTTTTATTCTGCAAAATATTTGAGAAGTACGTGAAATTAATAAAAATCGATGGGCTTTTCGTTGTGATTGTGACTAGAATATTTTTGTGTAAAATCCAATGACGCAGGCATACATACTAGACCATCATTTATCACTATTTTTTATTTATGATCATATCAAAATCTAATCAGCTTAAGTACGTATCAGACCCCAAGATTCCATTCCACGTCAACCGACAAATCGATATCCTGAATAGCATTACGAATATTAAAGAACAATTCAATATACCCTCCATCATCATTGTTGTCGTTGCCATCATCAATAGCGTATTCGCCATCAGTCAAATTATTCGCATCCGCACTCTCATTCACTGTCACCGGATTGTCATCATCTACACTCTTCATCCAGACTTGCGTTTTATATGACTCACCCAGGTCTTAACTATTAATCTCAGTAATTTTGCCTTCTGCCGCTCATTTTATACATGCGTTTCATCCTCGGTTTTGTTTGCTGTTGTTCTTGTTCCCGATATTGTGTCAACAACTAAAAACAGAATAACGGAAAAGGGAACAGAAGAGGAACAGCAAAAACATGACTACCGTCACTTTAATGACATGTGACTACTTTAGTTAGTTCTACTAACTACAACAACTACTACAAATAAGCGCTGTCAGCGTTAACAATGAGGACAAGTAGGGGGCCTATTTTAGTTGGTGCACACGCGATGTTGCAGCCATACCGCCACCACCCATACAGGGGAGATGGTGGCAATGACGTCGTACAGTAATGAAAGTAGGCACCACAGTCGCCTGTTGTGGACTCCTTTGAACCTGTAGAAAGTGAAAGAAATAAAAGAAACCGAAGAGAATAAAGTTTTCCTTTCGATATTAAGGTTTAACGGCGATTAAAAGTTTGTCCGTAGTTTTGTTATTTCTGTCGCTGCTATAGTTGTCTGTTGTAGAGCGTAGGAAGCGGCAAAATGTTCTACGACCTCGTTGAGACAATCTCGGAAAGCGGGGAAGTATAACCCAGTTGCAAACAAATGTCGACTGATAAGGACAAAATAATCTTATAATCAGAAAATCAAATAATCAAATAGTCAAATAATCTAATATTTAAACAATTAAACAATCAAATAATCATATAATTAAATAATCAAATAATCAAAAAAATTAAATAATCAAATAACCAAATAATCAAATAATTAAATAATCAAACATTCAAATAATTACATAATCAAATAAACAAAGAATCAAATAATCAAACAATCAAATAATCCCAAAATAGAATAATTAAATAATAAAATAATCGAATAACTAAAAAATCAGTCAAATAATAGTAATCAAATAATCAAACAATCCGATAATCAAATAAGCAAACAATGAAGTAATCAAAAAATCAAATAATTAAATAATCAAACAATCAAATAGTTACATAATCAAATAATCATATAATCAAATAATTAAATATTCGAACAATCAAATGATCAAAAAATAGAATAATGAAATAATCTAATAATAAGGCAATAAAGTAATCAAATAATAAAATGATCAAATAAAAAAATAATCAAATAATGAAATTATCAAGTAACCACGTAATCAAATAATCATATAATCGAACAATATAATAATGTAAAAATCAAATAATAAAATAATCAAGTAACCAAACAATCAAATAATCAAACAATCAAATAGTTACATAATCAAATAAACAAATAATCCAATAATCAAATAATAAGATAATCGAATAATTAACAAATCAATCAAATGATAAAGTAATCAAATAAACAAATAATCCAATAATCAAATAATTAAATGAAAAAATAATTAAATAATCAAAAAATCAAATATCAAACAACCAAATAATCAAACAATCAAATAATCAAATAGTCAAGTAGGCAACTAACTGAATATCCAATTGGAACAAAATAAGCTCCAAATAATCAATCATTTAAGTAATCGTGTAGTTGAGTAGACTTGTAATCAAATAGAAAAGTACTAAATAATCAGATAATCAAACAAACAAATAATCAAGTAATAAAATGATCAAATAATTAAAAAATCGTACAATTAAATAATCAACCAATCAAACAATCAAATAGTAGAGTAATCAAATAATCAATTTATAAAATTATCAAATAATCAAATAATAAAGTAGTCAAATAATTACATAATTAGATAATAAAATAATCAAATAATCAAATAAAGAAATAAACAAATAATCAAATAATCCAATAATTAAATATTCAAATAATCAAACAATCAAACAGTCAAGTAGTCAAACAATCAAACAATCAAATAATCATATAATCAAATAATCAAATAATCAAATAATCAAATAACCAAATAATCAAATAATCAAATGATCAAATAATCAAATAAACAAATAATCAAGTAGTCAAGTAGGCAGCTAATTGAATATCCAATTAGTACATATAAACATCAAAAAAATTATCAATCAATCAAGTAATCGTATGGTTGAGTAGATCTGTAATGAAATAGAAAAATACTAAATAATCAAATAAAAAAAAATAATCAAATAGTCAAGTAAGCAGCTAATTGAATATTCAATTAGTACATAATAAAAACCAAATAATCAATCATTCAAATAATCGTATGGTTGAGTAGACCTGTAATCAAATAGAAAAATACTAAATAATCAAATAATATGAAAAATCAAACAACTGAATAGCCCCGCAATCACTTAATCTCCAATTATGTACTAAATCAAACATAATCACCCCTCTAGATCATAAGACCAATTCACCGTTTGTTGTATTAATGGGACATATTTCCCTCAATTTCCTCCGGGCAAAAGCTTTGAACTATGCTTTACATTCACTTTCATTGCTTTGACTTAGGATTTTCTCTTTTCGCTTTCCACAGAAGTGCCGTCATTTCTTATCTCCTTCCTGCCTTCATTCGCCTTTGTTATGGTATCGGTGGATTTTTGCTTTTGGTTTCGTTGTGTATTGACCCCATAACCTCGACACAAACTGGGTCTTGTGCAAAAGTCTACAAAACGTACTTGATACGCCGGTCGATACAAATAATTATCGCTTATGCATATTTTACTCCACATCGCGCACTTTTACTTACGAAAACATCTCATTAAAACTTAATCAATTTTATCGAAAGTTCACTTGTACTCAATACACCATCCGCCATAGCCGGTGTTGTTGCTGCTGTTGGTTGTGCTGTGTTGCTTTTAATGAGAACGACAACACTTCAAAGGAAGCCAACCGACAACAACAAACAACCAACATTTCCTGAGGCAAGTGCTAAGCAAATGAGGGCATTATGAGGATTCCTCGAAAATGACTGAAGGAGTTTCATATTTTTTTTTTTTTTTTTTTTTTTGTTTTTGTCCAGTAATGAGAGCATGAACCTACACAGCGGTTTGTGAAAGTGGTTAACTTTGTGGCGTTTTGCAATTTAAATTTGTTGTAAGTGAATGTGAGGTTTGGTACTGAGTTGGCACAACTATTATGCTTTATGGGTTGTTGCGTTAGAGAAGTCAGGACTACACTTCAGTGTATGTTCGTGGAATTTTAAGGGCTTGTTGATATTTGGCGTTATGTTTACATCGAAAATGAACACTTATTGTAAATCACTGGCAGTTTGTCAACCGTATGTTGATCAGTAGAAGCAGGCTAACAGCCCACCTATACGAACCGTATGATACGGTTCAATATGATGAAATTTTCGCATATCTTTTAGCCGAGTATTTTAGTGAAGTGGCGAAGGATAAAAGAGCGTAGAAGCTAAAAATGGGTTTCTTGCCACGCCACTCTATTAGATTTGGAAAAATTGTTGTTTTTAAATCCAATTTTTATATCGCTCGGCTAAGGTTGCACTAATATTGTCGTTTCGTTGAAAAATACTAATAAATTGAAGATTTTTTGGAAAATGTTATCGGGTAATGAAGGCTTATCATAAGAAATTATTCTTTTTTACATCTGTTTTTCCAATATTTTAACTTTTACATGATGTCCGAAACTGCTCTTATCATTCTAAGGTTTCCATTTTAAATAGCGAGTAATGTTGAGTAATGTCGGCTTCTGCGAGGGCGGTCCCAAAGTTGACCGACTTGACAAAGAAAGCATAAAAAAGTGTGGAAAAGGAAAAAATTGTCTTTATTTTTCAACATAATCTCCTTTTAGCTCAATACACTTTTTTCAGCAATAATCAATGGCTTCTATTCTTCTGTTTATAGTAAGAACTGTCAGACTCTTTAAAACAGCCATCAACTACAGAATCCACTTCTTAATTGTCGGCAAATCTTTTACCACCGGGTCATTTTTCAAGTCTGCAAATAGAAAATAGTGCGAGACGCAGCTAAATCTGGCAAATAATATGCATGACGAAGCAATTCGAAATGTAATTAAAAAATTTTGGCCATCGCAATAGTAGGTACGTGAGTTGAAATATTGTCTTGATGAAATTACACTTTCTTTTTCGCCAAATGCTGCCTTTTTCATAATTTCATCACTCAAACGCTGCAATAAATTAGCATAACGTTCGCCGTTGATGATTTTTCCTTTCTGAAGATAATCAATTAAAATAATCACATGCGCGTCCCAAAAAATACAGACGCCATGACTTTTCCTGCGGATGACCAAATAATCAACTAAATAAATAATCAAACAATCAAATAATTACATAATCAAATAACTAAATTAACAAACAATCGAATAGTCAAAAAATAGAATAATCAAATAATCGAATAATAAAATAATCAAATAATCAATCAAATAACAAAGTAATCGAATAATCAAATAATAAAATAACGAAATAATCAAGTAAACAAGTAATCAAAGAATCAAATAATCAAATCAGAAATAATCCCAAGCGCATCCCAAAAAAACAGACGCCATGGCCTTGCCTGCGTATAAAGAAATAATCAAATAATTAAATAATCAAACAATCAAATAATCAAAAAACCAAATAATCAAAATAATAATCAAAAAC
>JAHXMU010000473.1:176780-206969 GCA_019455685.1 Philornis downsi | reverse complement strand
TACAGCTCATATAAAAGACTTGCGAAAGATCTCCTAAAGTGTTGCTACACAGCTACGTCATCGGTGAACGACACTGAAAACAATATTATAGTTAAAAAATAAGACAAATGTTTTAACTGTTATTACAATAGCTAAAGCAATAAATTAATATTCGAATATGAATTCTGCTGGTTCATGTTTACTGAATTGAAAAACGTTCCACTCGTCCACCTGCATTGTAGACTGTCAACATTTCACATATCATTGGCTATTAAATTAAAATGAAATTCCTTTTTGCCCATACGTCAAGGTTTGCAACTCAGCATCAACAAGCTCGTTATTAAAGATTTCCATCTGAAGCAAAAAACATACAATTTCCATGATTTATATAAAAGATATCTGTGTTTCGTTTCATGAGTTTTGTTGACAATTTGATAGTGGCACTTGAACGCTTTCTGTTTAAAATTGGATACGAGACCATCGCATTGAAGGCAAATTGCAGCAGCCAGCAATGCTGTGCATGAATTCAATAACGTAGACTGGTCCTCTCACTCGAGAGCATTTAGATTTCAATGACCTGCATTCGAGTGCACAACGATGACCCCCTACAAAGGTAGCAGCTACACCGGCCAGATGTCCCCTGTCGGCTGTTCGATTGGTCTTGGTGCCCGTACTTGGTTGTAGGACAAAGAACATCTATAGATTTTTAAGATCATGAAACACAAGACAGACAAGCGAGACTGTTTGCTGTAAGGCCAATTACTGATCTCATTTTGTACTTATGTCGTTCACAAAGAGTGGAAAATCGTAAAGATTTTGTGATATAAAGAAACAGATTAAACGAATTTTCAAGGTGATTTTTAAGTTGATAATGAAGCAACATAACTGGATGTCACCTGTATTTTACACAACAGATTTCATATTTATGGATACTGCAACTGATGCTGAACACAATTTTAATTTTATGATTCTTAGTTGCATTACAGATATCACACTTTGGTCGGACAAGTTGTTGTGATATGTCCAGTGGTGATTTATCACTTTTCGTTGAGTAATTAATACACATCGGTAGTGTGACATGTGCTTCATGTTTCGTTCTTCGTGCTTCGCGTTGACAGTCAGTCTTTTGACTACAGTTGGCGATAGAAGACGTTAAGGCGTGAGCTCATTTTGTAAGCTTGGCAAAAGTAAATTTTATGATGTCATGGTTTAGATTACTGGAACCATACAGATAATATGGCCACGGTTAGTTTCAATGAACTATTCGCTCTTGTTCACAAATTATATGGGCATTAGCAACAAGGATAACAAAAATTAATATATGTCCCATATATTTGAATAGCCTGCAGAAAACATATGAGGCTAACACCACCGACTACCAGCAATTTCATTCAAATTGTTTTGTAAAACAATACTAGAGCAGGCTGATACTTGGAAAAACATACTCGTATATTTTCCTTAGACTAATAACCTTTTGTTTTTCATTATAATTCCTTTCCTACTATACTATTTTGATTCAATAATTTAATATATCTCTGCATCGTGAATTGGCTGTTCCTCTGACTCTTTATTCTTGTTTAGAATCTTGCCGATGGGTCAGGAGGGGAAATTTCCTGAATGTGACCAACGCATTAGGTCACCGAAACCCTTTTCCACAAATCGGATGTTATTTCCTTAAAGTGTTCCTGTAGCCTGCTTCCTACAGTTTACTTTTATGAAAAGTTAGGGATACTGTAGCCACCACTTTCACGATTCCTCCGTCTTCGGCTAGTTCATTTTGTTTATTTATTTATTTAATACGCAGCTATTATACTTGACGTATGCCAGCTGTGATTCATTACAATTATTCATTCACATTACTTAACATATATAAACAAAATTCCTTACAAATTAAAAAAAAGTAGACAATATTTATTTATTTATTTATTTATTTACATCTACTGAGCATTGCTCTTACAGATTACAAAAATAGGAAAAATTGAATAAAATAACATAACTATAGTTACAAGTATACAACTATACATATTTCTTAAGTAGTCAGTTGCAATAGATTACAACAATAAATTACAAATTTAGTGAAAATCTTCAAAATGAGGTATCAGCTAAAAGTCTGAGTACAGCTCGTCTAAATGAAAATCTATTGAGAGTTATATCGACAGTATTGGCCACCAAATTAAATATTTGCAAACATCGAGTAATTGGTTCATTTCTTCCATAATTAGTTCGATGGAATGGAACAGCGAACATATGAGTTTCTCTTAAAGACCGTGTTGGTATGTGAAAGGGTAGAACGGATAGCAATTCGGCCGAATCAATGTTTGAATCTACCTATATATATGTAATATCCTTTATAAAAATGATGCCTAGAAGCTTTCTGCGGTTAGAAAGCTCCATAATTCCAAGAATATTGCAACGGCTTTCGTACGGTGGCATGTTATCAAAAGAAAAGTTCTTTCGAAGGGCAAATCTTGTGTAGCGCTTTTGAATTTTCTCAATCCGATTGATACCTACTTCATAAAAAGGACTCCAAACAAAGCTTACGTACTCTAAGTGAGATCTTACCAAAGACCCAAATAAAACAGTAGTAGCTTTAAAATTCAAAAACATTTTAGTATTTCTTTTTAAAAACCCAAGTTGTGAATTGGATTTTGAAACTATGCAATTTATATGATCTTTAAAAGTCAGTGCGCTATCAAAATATATACCCAGATCTTTTACGATGCTCACACGCGGAAATGTTTGATCATTTTCATATACATAGCTGTACACAATTGGTAAGTGTTTGCGAGTATAAGTCATAATATTACACTTAGAAAAATTTAAAAATAGATGGTTGCCGCGGCACCATAGTATTAGTGCTGCAATATCTTGTTGAAAGTGTTCACAGTCCTGGATAGATGTTATATTGTAAAATAGTTTCAAGTCATCCGCATATAACAGACATTGACAATACTTTAATATATTAAGGATGTCATTGACAAACAAGAGGAAAAGCAATGGGCCCAAATGGCTACCCTGTGGTATACCCGATTTCACGTAAATTGGATTAGACTCAGCTTTATGAACTTTAACAAATAAAACTCTTCCCGAGATATAAGAATGTAACCAGCTCAATAGTGACGAGTGAAACCACATTTTGAAGAGTTTCCTTATCAAAATTGAATGACTAATTTTGTCAAAAGCTTTTTTAAAATCAGTGTAGAGTGCATCTACCTGGTTACCTTTTTCGATGGAATCATGACAAAAGTGAGTAAATAAACAAAGATTAGTGGCAGTCGATCTTCCATGATCTTCCAAATGGTATTTTTTAGAGTTACAAATAATCTTCGATTTATGATTTTATTCAAAAGTTTAGGAATAACAGACAAGTATAAACAGACAAGTATAAAACATATAAACATAAATAAAAAATAATAATACAAAACAAAAAAAAAAAAAATATTTTTTTAGAGGTCAAATGTGTTTTTATTGTCTCTTAGTTTAGGGATGATTCCAGGTTTCATCCACAGTAATAAATCGATGAAGAAATTCTGCTGAGATACTCTTAAACATCCCGTACCATCGTTTGGAAAGCGTTATACAGTGGCGCTTACGGTCCCCGGTGAGCAAAAGCGACACCCATCCTACAGAGGTCTTTCACATATACAAAAGTTATTTGTGTAACACTGAAATCAATGTGTCGCGTGATATGCAATTGACCTCTATGATTTTACGCCTGAAGATTTCTGATGTACCAGAATCAAAATACCTAAAGAATCCTAAAATTCTAAAATTGTTTAATGCTTTTAATGGTTGTTCTAAAACTAATTTGCGTAAAATTTGGGGGATATCGGAATGCACTTATATATGATGCATTCAGGAAAATGTCATAGTCTTTGGTTTATCAGATGCTCTTGTACAAATATGTACAATTACGTGGTATATTCTTGTAGATTTTCAGAAAAATTCAGAAATTTTTGCACGAAGCCAGCAAATATTCTCATTTGATCTTAAATTCCTGTCTCTTCTAGACTACTGGCGTCATAATCAGCTTTAACTTAAAACTAAAAACTCTTTTACTTGAATCAACTATAGTTTTTATAGCTTTTTGTAATTTGGATTATGTATTTCTCTAAATGGGCTTTTAAAAACATTTTTCTTAAATTCAAATAAAACGTTAATTGTTGCATTCTCATCCAATACTTCGCTGGTAACTTCCGGCTTCTTTAGGTATTTTCAATTATATTCAATAAGTTTGTTACATTTTATACTCAGAAATTTTCATTTGAAATTTTGTATATGTAGGGAATTAAAGACTTTTATTTAATTCACTGTTTTATTTTATTTTGTTAAGAAGTTGAACCTTTTTGTTCCAGCGTCGATCAGCAAGAGAAAGACTTTTTTTGCTTCTCTTTTTCAGAACGACTCTAGTCATCTCCTGTCATCAGCTGTAACAGCTTTGATGTTTTTGGTATCAATCAAAATCTGTTACAGAGATGTAATTTAAATTATAAACTACAAACTAAGATGTTGCGTTCCCATGAGGTGTTTTATGGGTACACCACATATATCTTAGACTACATATTTAATGTAAGACATAGATAAAATGGCATATAATTGCAGATATAATCACACACAGAGCCTCCAAATATCACAATTTTGTATTTTATCTTAATGTTTAATATCACAGACGAGTCTTGGTACTGATTACATATGACAGGGTTGCCGTAAAATGAGTGCATAGCTGTGAAAAAAGTAGTATTATTTAATACCACCTAAATCTTTAAATTAGTTGAACTTTTATAGTTAATACAAATACAAAATACAATACAAATGCAAAAAAGGACAAAGCACTTCCCAACATTAAAGATGTTTAATTTGAAGTTGTATCATAGAACAATCTGGTTTTTAAATTTATTTCAATTTATTTTAAGTTATAGCATACAAGAGTGAAGGTACAAATAGGAGATGAAGTAGAAAGAAATTCCCACTATGTTCGCATAACATTGAAGGCCTTATTTAGCAAAATTCAAATAACTAGTTGTCATTTTGAAGGTAATTCTAAAGGGTAATTTTTTTAATTGTAGTTTTTTTTTTAAACTCGAACAAAACACTCAAATTTGCATCATATATTAAAATTTTTTATTGGAATCGATAAATTAATTGGTCTTTGCCATTTAATTTTTAAAGATAATTTCATGTAAATGTTCTACGCGGCTCCGTCTCAAAATGTCCATTAGGAAGGTCCAATTTTTCGTCACTTTTTCCAGCATTTCGGCCTGTATTCCACGAATAACGCGTGTTATGTTATCCTGTAGCGCTTCAATAGTGTTCGACTTGTCCACATAGACTAACGATTTGACATAACCCCACTAGAAACAAGTTCAACTCAGCCAATTGGGGATAAACAAAATTCCTTGTGGTTGAGTAACAAATGCCCAATCGCTGAGAACGACGACGAATTGACATTTCACGATCGTCATTAACACTGGTCGCTACGGCTGCAATATTTTCTTCGGTACGCACTCTACGCATGCGAGTCGATGGTTTTATGTCCAACAAAGTAAATTTGGTGCGAAATTTGGAAATAACAGCACGAATTGTTGATTCAACAGGTCAATTATGACGACCATAAAAAGGTCGTATCAAACGATGCACATTTGCCACTGAGCACGAATTTTGATAATAAATTTCAACGATTTGCAATCGTTGCTCGTTTGTTAGTCTTTCCATGATGAAATGGCAGAGTATACTGTACACTTTTCACTTTGACAGATGACGTTTGGACGCCATTACCAACCAGTACTGCCAAACTGAAAAACTTAAATCTTAAAAAATCGCTCTGTATTACGCTTCTCTAACAGTAATCTTCGTTCCAATTGGAAACAAAAACTGAGACGATAAATTTTCACAAGGCAAATTCTTGAGGCAAATTTTTTGCCATCAAAATCAATCACCATAGACGGGAAAGGTGGTAATCAGACGGTTATAAGTTGACTTCTTATCGCCTAATCGCTTGTGAATGAAATATAATTTCTCTCTGGTCAAAGCTAGACGCACCTAGATGATTGCTTCCTTCAGACAGTTCAGTTGTAAATTTTTCGCCATCACAATCAATCACCACAGGCAGAAAAGGTGATAATCAGCCGGTCTGAATTATAAGTTGAGTGCATAAGAACCTCCCAATCACTTGTCGATGAAATATAATTTCTCCCCCGTTGGCCAAAGCTGACCGCATCTAAGCGATTGATACCTTCAAACAGTCCCATTGTTGACAATACTATTCTGGATTAAGAGTTTGACAGTAGGGGAGCAACTCATAGTATATAAATGATTCCTTGCCAATTCCATCAAAACCCACAGTAGAACCTTCCTGACCACCAATCTCTGACTTAGTCGGTGTTTGTGTCGGCTTACCCGGATTCGACTACGATCCTTTTCGCTTGATGCTGTTCAAAGAGACGCACTTTCAATCACCAGTTACCAGCCGCTTGAAAAATGGAAATTCTGTCCATTAGGTTTATTTGCGTTAACTTGTGTGGCAACTCGTATATCGAATTTCTTTTTGTATTGTTTGGTGTTTTGTGTAATGTTGATCTCCTGGGCAATCGAAACAATGATTGCATGACAAACATTTTTCCATTTTTCTATTCGACATTTTCGACAATTGTCCTTGCAGAGCGTGGTGCGTCATTGACATCAAAATTATATAAACGGAATCGATGAAACCATAATTGTGTGCAATTGGATATACAATAGCAAAGCCATAAATAATATTAAAATGTTTATAGCCGCTTGACTTGCGTTTTTGTCTTTATTAAAGAAAAACTGTAAAATATGTTGTGTTTTCTCTCCTCTGGTGCCCATTTTTGACGTGCGTTTAAACTATAATTGAGACAAACAATTCGAGTACGAAATCTTATCTTTCTAACGGCATCCATCGTTACCCAATCGCATTTATAGCAGGCGAAATGCAGATTATCAAAGCCATCTATTGGAAAAATAATGGTTTTCGTTTTACTTTACCTTATATGAAATAAGAATTATATTGTAAGTTATATGAATTAACAGGATACCAACAAAAGTAAAAAAACAAACGTTAATGTGGAGTGATTTATGTAAATCGGCAATTTCCATTTGGGATTGTATGACAGATCAAATCGTCATGGCATTTTTGTATAATATTCAGCGGGTAGAATGTTAATGGCACTATTGCATGAACTATTCAGTGAACAGTTAATTACAGACTTCAAACCGCTTATGTGATGTGATTTCCCTACTTTACAGTTTTTTTTTTGGGACTACGTAAAGTATAAGGTCAACATGATTTGGATTGCTGTGTTGGAGGTCATAGAAGCTAACTTTACTCCCATCACTCGAAATTCTGAAAACGTCATTGAAAATTGGAGCATGAGAAGGAGAAGTCCACGAGGGTTTAACGTGAGTCTCGCCGTGAAGGCCTTACCCACGGTGTGCGACACACTGGGCATATTACAATGCGATTACCAACATCCCTCTGGGATAGCCAAGTAAAAACTTGGGCTATCTAGGAAAAGGGGCTGACAATTGTGCTATTAACACATATTGTCAGCCCTTTCTTCGCAGCCAGGAGATACCAAATTGATTATGCTAGTATAGAACATAATCCCCATTAGCGGAGGTGAGCCTATCTTACCACCTCTGCTACTCTATGGGTCTGTAGCACCCGGTTGCAATGCAACTCCACATTCGAGCACAAAGTTTCTACCAACGATTTTGGTAGCATGAGAAGGAATAACGTTTAAAAGAAATAGTCTATAACAAATAAATACAACAAAATTGTTGTTAGTGTTATAGTACGAAGGCGGTCCCAAAACTAGCCGACCTGACATTAAGACGGTGCCAGTAGTTTGAAAAAAAAATATTTTGGTGAAAAGTGGCAACGTTATAAAACATATGTTTAACGTTTCAAGGCGCCACGTTGTTTAGTATTTATTATTTGAGATATCAAAAGTGAACGATCTCAATGAATTTGTAAACATGAAAAAAATTGTTCATCGTTATATAATTCAATATTTTCATTTGAAAGGTCTTTGTCCAACCAATATTAAAGACGAGCTAGATTAGAAATCTAGGGAGATCTGCTCCTTCGTTTACGATTGTAAAATATTAGGTAGAAGAGTTTAATCTCCAAAACGGACACCGTAGTGGTCGACCAATTCAGGTGTCCACGCCCAACACGGATACGAAAATCCACAAAATGCGGTTGGATGATCGCTGGCTGAGGGTGCGTGAGCTGGCTGAAATGATGGGCATTTTAAAAAGTGTTATATTTCGTATATTGACCGAAAATTTGAAGGTGAGAAGGTGCGCTTGCCTAGAGCAAAAGCAGCGTCGTAAAGATATTTGTGTAGAATAGAGTTTAGCGATGTTTCACCGCAATAAAGCCAAGTTTATGCATCGATTTATAACCATGGACAAGACATGAATCCACCACTTCACAGCTGAGACAAAGAAATAGTCAAATCAATGGATCGAAACGTGTCCAAAGGAGTCGAAAACGGTTTCATCTGCAGGCAAGGTGATGGCGTCTGTTTTTGTTTTTTTTTTTTTTTTTTTTTGGGACGCGCATGGGATTATTTTTATTGATTATGTTCGGTAGGGAAAAACCATCAACGGCGAATATTATGCTAATTTATTGCAGGGTTTAGGTGATGAAATTAAAAAAAAAAAGACCGCATTGACGAAAAAAGTTTTGTTTCATCAAAACAATGCTGCAGTTCACACATCCACCATTGCGATGGTCAAAATTATTGAAATAAATTTCGAATTGCTTCATCACGCACTTTAGTCGCCAGATTTAGTTCCCTCGGACTATTTTCTACTTCCAAACTTAAAAAAATGGTTCGCTTGTAAAAGATTTGCCAACAATGAAGAGTTGGAGTCTGCGGTTGATGTCTATTTTAAGGAGTTTGACAGTCCTTACTAAAGGGTGTCCCAACAAGAACGCAGGATTTAAATTTAGCGTCATTCGAAGTGTCATTGTTTGACATTTGAACAATTGTTATTGTTTGCTAGTAGAAGACACGAAGTTAGTAAAAACGGAGCGCTACACGAATGAACAACGCATTCTCATTGTGAAATTGTTTTACCAAAATAGTGAAAGTTTTGCGGCTACAGTTCGCAAATTGCGATCAATTTGAGGTCACAATTATGCTCCAAAAGAGTCAACTGTAAAGAGATTAATGGATAAGTTGGCCAAAACTGGGTCTGTTTGTGACGTAAAGACAACAGCGCGCCTTCGACCAGGTCGATCGACCGAAAATGTCGCAGTGACGAGGCCCATTTCCATCTTGATAGCTTCGTCAATAGGCAGAATTGTCGCATTTGGGCTGAGGAAAATCCTCGAGTGATTCACGAGAAGCAAATGCATCCTCAACGTGTCACTGTGTGGCGTGGATTTTGGGCTGGAGAAATCATTGGACATTTTTTTATGAAAATGAGGCATGTCAAGCGCCAACAGTCAGCGGTGTTCGGTATCGTGAAATGATAACCAGTTTTTTCGTTCCAAGAATTAAAGAAATGAAGGTGGAGGGCATGTGGTTTCAACAAGACGGCGCCACATGTCATACAGCCAGAGAAACAATTCAATTGCTGCATCAGTCATTTAAATCTTGCGTTCTTGTTGGCACACCCTTTGTAAACAGAAGAATAGAAACTATTGGATTGCGCTGGAAAAAGAGTAGCGAGCTAAAAGAGGATTATATTAAAAAATAAGCACATTTCCCCCAATTTTTGTGTGTCTTCTAGTTTTGGGACAGCGCTAGCAATCACATGATTTTATTATTTAAAAAAAAATTATCTATATATGAATCACCCTGTGCGTTATCGGTTATGCTTTAGTTAGGGGCTTTATTTATTATAAGATTTAGTCCACGGATCCAACAAAAAAAAATGAAAACAAATCTGCGATGTGGGAATTACTTGGCATTCTTCTCTTATAACCACACGACAGTATTTAGTAGAGTAGGGATAGTATTTAGTAGAGTCTAGTGATTTAAATAAAACTTTTCTGTGCCTCCGGTTTCGCTTCAATTGTTTCGAAGTCTATGAGAAATCTAACAGCATATAAACATTTTCTTATAGATTTTAATTTCATCTAAACCCGCACAATACTTTGAACGGAAAGTTCATTTTGGAGGGAAATGTGAGCTTGGATTGTGAGCATGGTTTGTAAAATTTTGTCATATTCTAACCTCAAAATATAGGTATCAAATTGCGCACATGTATTTGTGATACAGGTAAATATAAATTTAATTTTGATCCAAAGTCTCACTGTGGCACTGCTACATCTTTTGCAAAAATTGAAGGAAAAACATACGATGAGGAGACTTGATTGGCATCCGATTCAAAACAATTTCTCAAATTGTGTTAAACTTTGAAAAACAGCCAGAGAATAGTGATTTTTTTAATCTTACATAATAAGTTTACGTTAGTTGCGTGGCCAGAAGGGTAGTTACTATAATGCAATTATGATGTGAATGGCGACGGTTAACTCATTTGGGCACGTGACGTTTGCATATGAAATACAAATTATTTAAGAACGTAAAAATACGTTCCATTAGCCTCTTTACTAGTTCATTCTCTCTTTATAAGGTTCATTCGTTTCAACTGTATAAACGGGCACGAAAAACTCATAAAAAATGTAAGCTCATAAAGCAAACCAAAATTACATAGAAAACGGTAACATAAGCCGGAAATTTTACTTTGGCTCTATTTCAATACACATTTTGTTATTGTTCACAAAAGAGTAACATTAAAGAGATTAGTATTAAAATGCAATATTAAAGAGTTTATAACAATAAGAAAAACGTTTACTTTATCAACATTTAGTGGCAGACCAAAGCCTAATTAGGGGCAAAAATTTATCAACTAAGTAAAAAAGATACTTAGAATGAGATAAACCTCAGCATGGACGTGAGTTTAATTACACTGGTCTACAAATTTGCAAAACAAAAAAACAAAACTGCAGAAACGAAGCATGTTTTTTTAACTAATCTGGGTGCGGTGAATTCCAATCAGGCATAAAAATTAGGCTATCACGGTTTGTTTATTTTTTATCGCATGCTGGCAATACTGTAAAACAGCCAATACTGACACTAAAATTTCACAATTTTTAATTTGACAGAAGCCCCCCCATTCATTCTAAATCTTCATAATAACGGGTGACGCAACATGCATATTGCATCATCTTTTTTTGGTCGCTCAAGGACATCTAGGACCGAAGACAATGTTGAGAGAGTTATGGAGTCAGTACGAGGAAATCCACAAATGTCGACTCGCAAGAGATCGTCTGTCTTACAATTATCGCGACGAAGTTTGCAACGAATTTTAACATTGGATCTTAAACTGCATCCATATAAGCTGCAATTAATACAAGAATTGAAAGAGTCTGACTTCATAGCAAGGCTCGCATTTGCTAATGAAATGCTTAATCGATTTTTCAATTTTGACAATATCCTTTTCTCTGACGAGGCTCATTTCCTTATGAATGGGTTCGTAAACCGTCAAAATTGTCGTTACTGGAACAGTGAAAATCCCAAAATTAAACACCAGAAACCATTGCATAATCCTAAAGTGACAGTATGGGCAGCAATCTCTGGCAGAGGAATAATTGGTCCCTTTTTCTTCGAAAATGCGCGGGGCCAAAACGTCACGGTTAATACGGAACGCTATGTGGAGATGTTGGACGGATTTTTGGCTCCAGAAATTGAAATTTCAAGAATAGTGAATTCCAGAACTTGGTTCCAACAAGATGGAGCTACCTGTCACACATCAAATGACTCCGTGGCGGTGGTGAAACAGATGTTCCCTGGCAGACTGATTTCGAAAAGAGGTGATATCCCATGGCCCCCACGTAGTTCAGACTTGACGCCTCTTGACTTTTTTTTTGTGGGGATACCTCAAACACAAAATCTACAGTAATAATCCAAGAAACATCATTCAGCTCAAGGAGAATATCCGTGGTGAAATGGCAGCCATTACATCAGTATTACTGAAGAAAGTTTTCAATAATTTTCGTTTGCGATTAGAGGAGTGCCGTCGTAGAGAGGGTCACCATTTAGATGATGTTATTTTTAGAAAATAAACTCCATTTATTACTCTACAATGCCTTAGATTTATTTTAACCATACCTTTTGTATTTATTTTTTAATCTATTTCTTCAATATGCACGTTCTATTGCGCCACCCTGCACTAGCATTTAAGCATGTCGTGGAGATCGTGTGTTACTGATTCAAGCTATTTTTGTTTTGTGTGTTCTGAATATTAGGTTGGAAAAATGGATATGCAATATCATAATCATTAAAATATGCATGTTTACATTATTTTGGTTTGGCTGTCAGAAACTTGAACAAACCGTGGACACGGACAATGTTTTTCAATAGTTGCAGAACTATTTTATACAAGTGGTCAAATGGCAAGAAGATCTATTTCGAATTTTCAATTCCAGTACTTTGGGGAGAGTCAAGCCAAGAATCAATAGCTGCTGGATACGAAAAATCAAAATTATTACTTAGGCGAATGCCCCATCGGTTTCCAAACCACTTCAACGTCCACCAAATGATCCATTACCAGTCATTTCCAGTGCTATGAGCAGTAAGTCCGAAACATCTTTCACCAGCATTGGTAGTTTATATCAGGCTGATGATGAACGCCATTAAGTGACTCAAGCTGAGCTGAATGATCTAATTCGGAAGAATTAGAATTACTATCTTCACGCATGCAACAGTGGAAACATCTTGCAGTTGAGACAAAAGTAGCAAACTATAGAGACAGAAACTTGGAATTGGCTGTATATTTTGAAGAGAAGTACTATTCGTATTCTATACTATACTGATGTTGATGGTTTATTTCAAAAACTGAACCAGCCATATAACAAAATTGAATGGAGATTATTTATTGATGGCTCTAAGTACAGTTTAAAAGCTCTTCTTTTGCATAATGGGAATGAAAACCCATCCACACCAACTGTTTATGCCGTTAATACAAAAGACAATTACGAATCAATGACTGAAATTTTGACATTATTCAAATACAACGATAATACTCGTAAATGGAAGGTCTGCGGTGACCTTAAGGTGTGTGATTTAAATTTCTTTGTATTTATAGTATAAACCATTGTAAATAATTATAAATTAATCGGTTTCAACTCATTGGTTTGTTGACTGGTATGCAAAGAAGTTTCACAAAATATTGTTGTTTTCTTTGTCTATGGGAAAGTCGGGCTACGTGTCATCATTACGGCAGAATAGAGTAGCCAAAAAGAACTGAGTAAGGAAAAACAAAACATTTCAAATAAATTGATGAATTTGAATTTAATTGATGTAAATGAATGAATGAATGTAAATCTTCTTCCGCCGCTGCACATAAAATTTGACCTTTTTAAGAGTTTTGTCAAGACTCTGGACAAAGATGGTGCAGCATTTAAATATTTGTTAGCGGTTTCCCCTAAAAATTCATTTACTAAAGTCTAGAAGGCATATTTGTTGGCTCTCATATCAGGAAGCTATTTAATAATGACAATTTTTCACAATGTTTATTGGAGAAAGAACTTGTAGCCTGGAAATCTTTCAAGAACATCATCAACCATTACCGGTGCACCCAGATACTTCTCGAGCAAACAATTGCATAGAGAATTGAAAACACCCTTCATTACAGAAGAAGTCCAAAAATATTCCGCTAGATACATGAAT
The DNA here is from genome assembly GCA_019455685.1 of Philornis downsi. Classification (NCBI taxonomy): domain Eukaryota; kingdom Metazoa; phylum Arthropoda; class Insecta; order Diptera; family Muscidae; genus Philornis; species Philornis downsi. Next base: position 193,278 of record JAHXMU010000473.1, on the reverse strand, counting down.
CGTATTCAACAATATCCGAATCAGCTGGCGTCCAATCTGATGAGCGCACCATTATTTACCAGACTAAGGAGGAGAACCACACAGGACCTGGCAACTCAGGTCGAATATAGCAGTAGGGACACTCAAGGAAGTGTTCCCGAATAAAAATAAAATTTTAATATATAAGTAGTATGTAGGCCAATGTAAATATTACTGAACGTCCAAGGACAGATTGTAATTAATACAGAATTTAAAAAAAAAAAAACTCCGTTTCAAAAATAAAGTTAAATAAAACACACATGAAGCTATGATTTCGACGAAACTTTTATTTATAATGTTTGGATGTTGCCATTATTTACGAAATGCAATGACATTTAAATGACCGTCTCTTGATTGGTTTCAGCATTGGATCCTTTTGAAGTAGCTTTGGCACACTTTCTCTAACATTTTGGGAGGTATCTTGTTTAATGTTGGTATTCAAATGCTTCCAACGTATGGGGATTATCCGCGTAAACACAGTCTTAGATGTAGCCCCTCAAAAAAGTCTAACGGCGTCAAATCGTATAATCTTGGTGGGCAATTAACGTCTCTAAAACGTGAAGGTTACGCTTTCTGGAAACTTTTCTTGCAATAAAGCCAAAACCGGTCGTATTGTGTGGCTCGTGGCACCATCTTGTTGAAACCACATATCGTCCAGTTCATAACCTTCAATTGCCGGCTGAAAATGTGGGGAATTAGGGAACTTTTAGGTTTCCTGTAGCGAAAGGTGCCTTTTGGTTTACAGAAATATCATTTATGATATTTATGATATTTCTCACAAATTATTTACCGAGGGTAGAAATGTAAAGAAAAAGAAAACACCAACAATTACAGGGATGGAATTGAACAATATTTTCTCTGTATTTGAATTTAAATAATTTGTGCGGAAGCTTAACAATTTGAACTAGCTCGTTTGAACTCACAGTAACAAGTGAAGTTTGGTTTCAGATTTTGGTAATGGTAAAGCGACAGAGAGAGTATATAAGACCGATTGTAGCCATCTTTAGAACAATCGGTAACGCACCACTCAAATTTTGAAAGTTTGAATTGGTATGTGAATTACGCAGTCAAACCATGAATTTTAGGCTATTAGGGAGGCCAGGCGGATAGTAAACTAGGATGAACATAAAAAATATTCGAAAATGCCGTAGTACAACACCAGCCAAAGAAAAAGTTGCATACCATACGGCCATAGCGCTCTGAATTGAAATTCCGATTAAACGCCACATTTTTGTTACAGAAGCGATATTTTCGGCACACATCTATAAAGTTTACAGTCTCCTTAAATTTCTTTATAATCTTGCCAACTCCTTGCACAGTAGATCGGTGACGACGACCATAATCACTCTATAATACAAAAAAGTCCTCACGTTTGAATCATCACTTTCGTAGTAAGTTTTAACTATTTTTACGCGTTTTTCGGTTGTTAAATTGCCCATATTCGTAAATGGCAAACGTTGCACTAAATAAATAACACTTCAGATGACAGGTATTTAACAGCTGACAGCCTTGCCAGAGATCTGCGGTTTTGAAACTACTAAATACATATCCCTGTATTATTTCACAACTTTCGCTATACTAAGAATAGGCACAGCTGTTAAGACAACTAACGTTTATAGCAAATTTAAAAGATATAGCCGTCATATTTGGTTTAAAGGAAAAGTTTAAAATTTTAAAGGAAAAGTTTACAAGAAAATCTTACAGCTATTACACTACTTCAAAGTCATGTCTTTCGGTGTCTTAGGCACTCTCATGTAGGCAAAATATATTCATGTATGGTATATATTTACATCCAAGGTAATTGGGGAATGGCTTCAGGATGGTGTCTTTACAGAAGAGTAAAAAATTGGGGAAACCTTAATAACTATAACGCTATTAGCAACATTAGCTTAAAGGAAATGCCAATATTTATTTGCCATTACCATAATTACTAAAATAACCTCCAATTCTACTACCTGCAATAAATTCTATAATTTTATATAGCATTTAAATTTTATGCTAAGAAATTTCACTTTTACAATTTCTACAATTTCCATAAAAACTCCCATTTTCTTTTTGTGTTTATAAACTATTACGAAAGTACTTATTCCGAACAAAAGGGATTCTGTAGAATGAAATATATTTTTTTTTTTTCTGAATGAACAACTTTAGCAATAAACACAAATAGTTGTTGTCAACAGCATTTGTACTAAAAGAATATATATGTACATACGCTCTATATGTATGCACATTCACATAAATACGTTTATATTGAATACATTAGCACAGGCGAAAGGATTCATTCATTTTTTGCATGTGAGAGAAATTTGTTTGTGTGTCGATGTACATTTGCATAACGATTTTTTATTATTTGAAACCATTATTTACACAATTGTTTTCCTACCTTTTCATCGGGTAAATAAAAATTTTCACAAATTCACTTTCAATCCACTACAAAGACTGCAACAAATTGTTTTCCTTTTATTACATTAGAGGCGTTTGTTCATTGTTATTCTATTGAAACTACACGAAATTGAAATTGTGAATGGAGTAAAGAACATTTAAGAGCTAGAAGTTAGTATTTTGGAAGTAAAATAAATAAATGCGATATCACAGTATAGTTAGAACGAACCAAAATGGTTTTCGTAAATATGGAGATTGTCAAATGAAAATAAACTGCGGGAATTAAAAATGGATGAAAAATAAAAACAGTTTTATATGTAATTGGTAGTATATTTTGTTTTGCCAAAAAGTGTAGCGGTTATTTCATTTCATTTAACTAAAACATTCTGCTTTAGCATTAAACACTCTAAGGAACTTTTTCATAATACTTTATTAGATCCTTTTAAGAAAGCTTTTAATTTGAAATTTGATTTAAAGTCAGTAATAAATATTTAAGAAAACGTCCTCAAATGACCTGAAACCTTTTATTGAATCCGGAGGTAAATGTTGTGCAACTTTGAAAGCACAAATCGAAACCTCTCAGTGGTGATTTGCAGTGTAAGGATTATAACTTTTTAGATATCCTACAACTACAGGGTTGCCCATATTCGACGGACCCATCTGGCAACGCCATAACTTTTGACAGAGATGTCAGATCGCTTAATGACATACCGCGTTTGAAGCGTCAGTCCAAGCAGATTTTTACCATGGAACAATACACGCCACGCGAGCGCTCTGAAATAGTTGAAATTTACATTCAACAGAAGAAGTCAATTGTGAAAACTCAACGTGCTTTTAAAATATTAAAAAATGTGAGAAGTGCGCCTTCTAACAACACCATTAAGCGTTTATACGCCAAATAAATTATAGGCCAAATAAAAGTCGATCAAGGCGATCGGCCGAGAATGTCGCTGCCGTACGAGCCAGTGTTGAGAGGTCCCCAAGAACATCCCAAAAACGCCGTTCTCAGCAGTTGGGCATGGCTCGGTCCACTTTACAACGGATTATTCGCGTTGATTTGCATTTCCCGTACAAAATTCAATTGACGCAAAGATTGTTGCCTGCGGACAAGCCTCGTCGATTGGAATGGGCCCAACGAGTCATCGAAATGGCCGATGATGACGAGCAATTTTGGAACAAAATTATCATGTCCGATGAAGCCCATTTCACATTGAATGGGACCGTAAATAAGCAAAATTGCCGTATTTACGCCACTGAAAATCCTCAGGAGATTCAAGAATTGCCTCTTCATGACGAAAAAGTCACAGTTTGGTGCGGCGTTAGTGCGAAAACGGTCATTGGGCCGTTTTTCTTCCAAAACGAAAATGGCCATGCTGTTACCATCAACCAGGAGCGTTATCGCGACATGATGACCAATTTTGTGATGCCAATTATTCGTCGAAAGCGTATGAGGCAGTTCTGGTTTCAACAAGACGGCGCTCCACCGCACACAAGTCGCATAACAATCGATTTTCTGAAGAATTTGTTTCCGGGCCGTTTGATGTCGAAAAGTGGTGATTTGGACTGGCCACCGCGCTCGCCCGATTTGACGCCCGCTGACTTCTTCTTTTGGGGACATTTGAAGTCAAAGGTTTATGTTAACAAGCCAAGGACCGTAGAAGAGCTCAAGGACAACATTCGTGAAGAAATAGCCGCTATTCCGGCCGAAATGTTGGCGAAAACGATGGAAAATGCTGCAAAAAGGGCACAATACGCCATCAACGCCAGAGGCGGCCATTTGAGAGATATCATATTCAAAAATTGATGTAAACAAATCTACTTGGAACAAATTAAATGAATAAGATTGCCAACCGCCAAATTTTTCATTTTTTTCTTTGATTTCTTTTTAAAAAACATGGGTCCGTCGAATATGGGCAACCCTGTACAGTCGATATCTTGTAGTAAGAATGATCTTTAACGCAAATGTCCAATAACAGAAATGGCAAAAAAAATAAAACGTTACTAATTTTTTACATTACTGTTCTTCTTAGAAGCGCCTTATAATTTTTTTGGGGTATCAAAGTTCTGTTGTGTTTATTGAATTTAATTATTTTGTTGAAGTAACAAAAAAGATAAAATGATTTCTAATGGGAAAATAGTGGATCGGTTTGGATTAATGCTTTGTAAAGATAAAATTCGACTATATTTTTATTCCTGCGGTATGTCAGGTGTAAGCAGCTATATCGGGATTTGAATCCACGGATATATGTAAGAGAGCGAAAACTAGCCCACAATAGAATAGATGGTGATAGAAGTTTGGAAAAAGTGACAATCTTATAAAACATTTGTTTTAAGTTTCAAGGCGCCACATTGTTTAGTTTTTTTTATTTGAACAATTAAAAGTTAACGATCTCAGTGAATTTGTAAACATGGAAAAAATTGGCCAATGTTATGTAATTCAATATTTCCATTTGAAAGGTTTTAGTTCAACCAATATTAAAACCGAGCTATATTCTACTGTGAATGAAACTGCTTCTTTGTTTATGACTGTAAAACAGAGTTTAAACGAGATCGTACAAGCTGCCAAGGAAAACACCAAAATGGTAGACCAACTGAGTAACCCACACTGGACATGGTTAAGAAACAGAACTAGATTCTACTCTGTGGGAGTCTGCTCCTTTGTTTACGACTGTAAAATATTAGGTAGCAGAGTTTAAACGAGGCCGTACGAACTGCCAAGACGAACACCAAAGTGGTCAACCAATTTAGGTATCCACGCCAGACCTGGTTAACAAGTCGAACTAGATTCTACCCTATGGGAGTCTGTTCCTTCGTTTACGACTATAATATATTGGTTAGCAGAATTTAGACAAGGCCGTACGAGCTGCCAAGACGAACACCGTAGTGGTCGATCAGTTGAACCTCTTGAGTGGTTGTAATACACTAATTTCTTTATTGTAAATTCTGATAATCTAAAACTATTTCAAAACTAAATCTTACCGTAGCTATGCCTAACACTTATCTACCACATGCGGAGCGGACGCCCTCCCGGCATGATAAGCGGTTCTATCCACACACAGCGACGAGTAGTGATAACTATGCCGCACACATGCGCGCATGTATACAAGCTAAAGCCACAAACATTTTATTAATAACTTAAACAATCCTAAAAATATAAATCCGACCAAACAACCCTTAGGAAGATAATCACTCTCAGCATGCGACGTGTATATTTGGTGTCGCTTAGACTGCTGCACACACATGTTCTGTGAACAACGCCAGACACGGTTAAAAAGCCGAGCTATATTCTACTCTGTGGGAGTCTGCTCCCTTCATAACGACTGTCAAATATTAGGTAGCAGAGTTTAAACAGGGCCGTACGAGCTGCCAAGATGAACACCGTAGTGGTCGACTAATTGAGGTGTCCACGCCAGAGACAGTTAAGAAAATTCACAAAATGGTAGCTATTTCAAAAAGTGCTTTACATCGTAGTGCTTTGAAGCTGAGAAAGCTGTGCGCAAGATGAGCGTCGTGAAGATGTTTCAATAGAGTTGTTTGGCGATGTACCCCCGAATTTTTTTTGAAACAGAATTTTTGCGTCAATTTATGACCATGGATGATACAGGAGGGTCCACTACTTCACACCAGAGACAAAGGAACAGTCAAAGCAGTGAACTGGAATAGGACAATCATGTCCAAAGATCATGTCCGGCAAGATCATAGCACCTGTTTTTTTTTTAGATGTGCGCGAGATTATTTTTTTTTTTTGATTATCTTCCGAAAGCAAAAACCATCAATGGTGAATATTATGCTAATTTCTTGAGGTGATGAAATTATTATTATTATTTATTAGGTGATGAAATTATGGAAAAAAGGCCGCATTTGGCGAAAAAGGAAGTGTTGTTTCATCAAGATGAAATTACAAAAAGAGAGCCGCATTTGACCAGAAAGAAAGTGTTGTTTCATCAATACAATGGCTCCAGTTCAAACATCCGCTATTACAATGGCCAAAATTAATGAATTAAAGTTCGAATTGCTGATTTAGCCCCCTCGAAGTATTTCCTATTTTCAAACTTAAAAAAATGGCTCAGATACAGATGAAGGCATTAATTCTGCTGTTGATGGCTATTTCAAAGAGTTTTATAGTTCTTACTATATCGTACGCTATGAACAGCGGATAAGACAAACTAATGAAACTGGTTCGATTAGGGAAAATTTTCACATTTTAGCTTTGCAGTAATAGATATTTTCGGATTTTTACAACTAATATTGTAATAGTTCATTAATTAGAAGCATTTAAAATAAGGAAAGGAAGGCGTGTAAGGAAAGACCGCTTATGCGACTATTAGTCGGTGTATCGCTTACAATAGTATGGCTTGCAAGTCTCACAATTGCTGTAGTTACAACGCCGTAGATATGCCGTTTGAGTGCTACAGCAACAGGTCTTCAATACTGATTTTTCGAACAAAATTTTCTTCACCGATAAAACTCATTTCTTTCTCACTTGGTGAGTACGTAAATAGGCAAAATTGTTGCATATGGGGCTCAATGAACCAAGAAATGATTGTGGAAAAGTCACTGCCCCCGAAAAAATGGCTGTTTGATGCGCATTATAATCTAGTGATGTCATTGGGCTGTATTTTTTAGAAAATGATGCTGCAGGAACCGTTTCTGTATGATAAACGACTCCTTTTTTGGTCTACATTGTAGATTATGAACTGGGCGATACGTGGCTTCAACAAGACGGCTCCCCGAGCCACACAACATGCAACCAATTTTGACTTTATTGCATAAAAAATTTGCAGAAAGTGTAATTTCACGTTGTGGGGATGTTAATTGGCTACCAAGATCATGCAATTTGACGCTGATAGTCTTTTGTTTTGTGGTTCTACTTAAAAAAATCGTGTTAACACGGATAAGCCCTAAACGCTGAAGTATTTGAAAACCAACATTCATCAAGTTATCGCCGAGATACCGCCCGGAATGTGCGAAAAAGTTGTCGAAAACTCAAATGGATCCACTTGCTGCAACCAATCTAGAGGCAGTTCTAAAAACGAGATTGCATTGCGTACGTAATGGCAAAGTTCAAACATTATAATAAAGTAAAAGTTTCATCGAAATGATAGCTCTATGTGTGTTTTATTTAACTTTACTTTTGAAACCGAAAATTATTAATCGCTTCAACTTTTTAATATGAAAGTGTTATTGTTTTTAATGTCGATGACTTGTGTGTAATTGTTTGTAAGAAAAATATATTTTTAACGGGCATTTTTTACTACAGGAATGTTAAAAGATCATTTCTTCCCCTTTTTATATTCTTCTATGACAGAGAAAATGATGCATTTTTTAGAGGAGCTGGCAACATTTTTGAAATATTGCACTCTGACCAGGCAATCTTACTCCTCACAAAATAATCCTATTTTTTATAACAATTATGACTCTAGCAAAAAAAGTGGAAGTTATTTAGAAAGAATCACGTTTTTACCACTTTTAAAGATGCAATCTACGCATATGTAATGCTTCCAAAGAAGCAATTTTAAACCACTTCTAGAAGCGAACGTAGTTAAGTGGTTTTATTTTCAGTATTTATTATTTATGCTCCGACACGGAAAGGTTTCAACAACGAACTCGATGGACGGCGCAGAAGAGGACGATCAAAACTCCTTTTGAATGACCAGGTTTTTGAGATACCATCAAAACTTGGTGTGATGAATTGGAGGAAAAGCGCAGAAGATCGAAGCTCTTGGAATTATTTTCTATGGGCAGCGTATAATAGATCAGAAATTAAATCGATCTGCAGTGCAAAACACGTTTGTTTAATTAAAAGTGAGATTTTTTCAATGAGATTTTTTTTGTAAAAAAAAAAAATGGAATTGCGCGGTGGACGTCCACGTAATGAATATATGGAATTGCGATCAAGTCTGAGGGATCTGAGACTTTTTGAGATGGGTATGGGATTACAAGAAATGCGCGCAATGGTCAATGCTTTGCAACAATCGGCGAGCGAAAGCGAAATCAACTTTATGGAAGCCGATATGGAGAGAGCCATCCGGGAAAGTGAAATGGATTTTATGCCTTTGAATGATGAACGGGTTTTCAATTCAACCATGATGGGCTTGGCCCAAAGCACTTCACCACGCGGTAGTTCAGATGTTCCACCATAAGAAACTGTACCACCACAAGAAAGTGAACCACCACAAGAAATTGTCGTTCGAGCTGTCGTCCATCATGCTCTTAACTGGAGTCCACCAAGCGTAGAAGATAAGCGTTTTCAGCGCAAACGTTCGGCACCTAAAGATTCTATGTTGAACCATTATAAGTTTGATGAACCAAACGCTAAACGAATTAAATAATTCATGGACGAAGATCTTGAATTGCTGTCTTCCAGCAATCTGTCCCAACTTGATTCTCATGATTTCGATGAAATGTCAGATGCTTAAGTTATAGAATTCATTTCTAATCGTCGTCCAACCGGGAACTCTTCTTGTCGAAGTTTTCTTGGTTTTAGCATTTCTTCTTTATCGTTGCACTTTCGTGATTTTCCTTTCAATTGTGTGGTTGTTAAAAGCATTTCTAGTACCAAAGAAGGATTGAAGCGTTATTCTAATAATTGTGATGAGATAAAAGGTAAATGTTCAGATCACAAATGTACGCCACTCTAAGTCAATGACCTTAACAACAGTTTGGCCAGCAAGTACCGTGATCATCTTCAGAACCATTCTCTGGAATGCGATGAAATCAGTAGCTATGATTCTGGTATGAACTCGGACAGCGACAATGAAAAATCTACGACATCGTAATCGGCTTCATTGTCAAGCGACAGTTTAATCATAAAAGGCTTCGAGGAAGAAAGTAATACAAGGGGAAAATCTCTGAACAGTGTTGTGGAAATAATGGGTTCCGTCTCATTGAGAAGACCACTTAACGACTCTGGTCTTCTGTCTTTTAATAATTCAGTTGATGTTTCGTCTTTATCATGGGACTTTCATATCTCACGTCCCAATTCGCCAGATGTTATTAATAAAAGCGATCATAATGACTCAAAACTCTCTAATGAATATGAAGGTATCTTCTCTATGTCGCAAGGAAACTACGGTGGACTTGGTAGCGCAACAAAAAATCATTTAATGTTCTCAATAGATTGTAATGGTACTCCGTATGAGAAAATCTGTGCTAAAGACAATGAGAATGACTACGAACAGTCGGGGCCATCGATTTAAGTAATTGTTTAAAACTGTTTATTTATGTATTTATTTGTTTTTAATTTAATTTTTGTCGTTGCCCACAAGTCGTGTCGTTTTACACCGAAGCGGGATATTAGTAGTGGCTTGTGAGCAACTTTGTTCAAAAGCCACTGGAAATTACAAAAAAAAAACTTGCATTTAAAATGTAATTTTATTTAAACTTTCTCTTACAATAAAGCTACATACACATCGGTCAATTATTACTATTCGTTGTCAATTAATGTACTCAGTAATCAATATATTAAAATACATAAATAAAAAAATAAATAAAAGATAAGGATAAGGATGAGGATCTATTCCAGTCGCCACCTAAGAAGAAGATTCCAATCAACTAAAGCAAAATTTGTTCGAATGAAGTACTCCAAAATCTATATTTTTTTAAAGAACATAACACACTTCGAACAAGTAATTTTTGGTAACCGGCTTAAAGGAGCTTCTTTTAAAGTTTTTGGAAAAAAAATCATGTAGCCTGTTTTATATGATGGCTGATATATAAATTTGTTATTCTAATTGTAAAAACTGAAAACACTCAAAGGCCAAATAAAGGATATACATTTTTTATGCCGTTAAGAATGTCTGTCCCCAATACAGTGGATTGCAGCCCATGGTAGAAGATGTAGAAACTTCGGTCCTACCAAAAATTAGGTGCCCTTTTAATTCAGTGCCTGTCTACTGTTTTTTTTTTTTTTTTTTTTTTTTTGGATAAGAAATTGACTTTTAACATACTCGTAAAAAACATCACAATAAAGATAGTACAATAAAAAATCAATTCTTTGAACAATGAAAATTTGATTTAAGTTTTCATTACACCCATGTCACTCATGAATATAGAGGGAAGAGGCATCATAAAATAGTGCTACCCTCCTAAGACAACACTATGTTAATTTCGTTGGTGATTAGGCAATGTTTCATCACTTCCCTATCACTATTTGTGATGAATATTCGCTTCTTTGGATGTATTTTTTTGCTAGCGATGAAATTGTTTTCATATGTACTTACGAGAACTTTTTGAAATAACAAAACACAAAAAATTTTTGCGTATACTTGGTCTGTTACGCAAATATTACTCATTCGCCACAGTTTATATTAAACAACAACATTTACAAGGAATTGAAACTGATTTTATGTGGGCGTAATAAATTGTGAACACAGTGACTTTTTTATGTACTTCTGTCTCCACAATTTGCCATTATTTTTGTATAAAACCAAATGTTATTCAAACAAAAAAAAGCACAAAATCTTAAACAAAAATATTTGTCGTTCTGTACAATTGTCCGGTCCTGCCCTGTCTGGTCGAATCCATTTACGCTAAACATTAATTTGTTTACTTTATGAGTGCTTTTCTGTTTCACGCCTATCGCTGAATAAGACTGAGGAACCTTTTAAATGTGTGGCAAACCCAATATTGCCAAACTTCTGCAATTACATTAAATTGAACCAAACTTTCCTACGTCCTCCTCCACGAACAGGCTTGTATTTGCAGGCCACTCATGTCCGGCTATACCACTTCTTTTAAAAGTGAAGGGTAGACAGGCCAATGGGAGAATTCATTGTTGAATTTCGGAATTTATGTGTATAAAAAAAATATAGTTTTAGTTGCTAAATTATAATAAAACACAAATGACATCTCCACACGTAATTCAACACTTGCCAACGTAATTGAATAACATTATCGGTGTGGAAGCTCAGCTGATGGCAATTTATGATTGATGTTAATCATTTGCGACATTCTTTTTCTACCACTATTGAGGGGTCGGCCATCGCATGGTGGTTAAAATACACGGCTATCATGCGTAAGATCATGACTTCAACCGGGGATACAACCAACATTATAGGTATTTTGGCAGCGGCCTCTTTAACCTGTTCGATTAACAATCGATAAGCTTATGATCTCAAATGGTCGATCGGAGCCATTCTTAAACTATGGGTTCTGTTAAAGTAAATCTAAAAATTATGGAATATAAGGAAATCTATTTTTTTGCTAAAAGGAATACAACTTTCATAAATATGTCTAATTGTATGATCAGTATGTACATATGTGGTGTCTAATGTATATGTTAAGAACATCCAATAATTTTAAATAAAATGAAACACACTAGTCTTGCTTATCTCTTAGTGTAAGATATTTCAAGTTAAGTAGATTATCTTTAAAACTCATAAACTCAAAGCAGTGCCAATTTAAAAATTCAAGTCAGTGTCAATCCATAGAAAAATAATTATTTAATTAATAATCGAAAGTTTTGAATAAATGAGTGTAAAATATAGGAATGGATTAAAGTTTATTGAATGCGGAAAGATCTGCTCTATCAACTTTATCACTAATAGTCGAAAGTTTGGAATGAATGAGTGTAAAAAATAGGAATGGATTAAAGTTCATTGAATATGGAAAGATCTGCTCTATCAACTTTATCGTTTAAAGTCGAAAGTTTTGAATAAATGAGTGCAAAATATAGGAATGGATTAAAGTTCATTGAATACGGAAAGATCTGCTCTGTCAACTTTATCACTAATAGTCGAAAGTTTGGAATGAATGAGTGTAAAAAATAGGAATGGATTAAAGTTCATTGAATATGGAAAGATCTGCTCTATCAACTTTATGATTAATAGTCGAAAGTTTTGAATAAAAAAGTGTAAAAATAGGAATGGATGAGAGTTCATTGAAAATGGGAAGATCTGCTCCATCAATTTTATCATTAATAGTCGAAAGTTTGGAATGAATGAGTGTAAAAAATAGGAATGGATGAAAGTTCATTGAATATGGGAAGATCTGCTCTATCAACTTTATCATTAATAGTCAAAAGTTTTGAATAAATCTGTGTAAAATATAGGAATGGATTAAAGTTCATTGAATACGGAAAGATCTGCTCTATCAACTTTATCATTAATAGTCGAAAGTTTTGAATAAATGAGTGTAAAATATAGGAATGGCTGAAAGTTCATGGAATATGGAAAGATCTGCTCCATCAACTTTATCATTAATAGTCGAAAGTATGGAATGAATGAGTGTAAAAAATAGGATTGGATCACAGTTCATTGAATATGGAAAGATCTGCTCTATCAACTTTATCATAGACTGGAAAAGAATTGTTTTATTTTCATGATGTCAAATACAGGAATAGGCAAAGTGTTATTACTCCTGGCGTAACAATCAGACGGCTAATTATAGCGAATCCATTTTTGACGAGCTACTGTTATGTTGTTTTTGGAGAAAATATTTACCGAAATGCAAACAAACGCAACAGTATTGTTGCTTTATATTTGGGTGGGAAAATTTTAATCTGCTATTGTTAAAGAGCTACGACATTTACGTGTGAATAAAATGTTTGGATATGGGATTGTTACAGATAACAATGATACTGATATTATCAAAAAAAAAAAAAGAAGAAGAAAATCCCGATGGCGTTGAATATCCAAAATTAGCAACATCGACAGAAACGTTTCGAAATGTGAAAGTTAGAATTCAACAAAATCCACCATAAAAAGCATTTCAACTGGCGAAAAATTGCTGGTGGTGAGAGCGGTCCTAAGACTAGCCGACGAAAGAAAGAAGACACAAAAAACTTGGCAGAAGTCTCCTTATCCTTATCCTTATCTCCTTTTAGCTCGATACACTTTTGTCCAGCAATATTCAATAGCTTCTGTATCCTGTTTATAGTAAGAACTTTCAAATTTCTTAAAACAGCCATCAACTGCAGACTCCACTTCTACATTGTTGGCAAATTTTTTCCCGACCGAGACATTTTTCTTTTTTAATTCAGAAATAGAAAATAGTCTCACTAAAGCTAAATATAATGACTAAGGTGCATGAGGAAGCAATTCGAATTTAATTTAATTTAATTTAATTCATTAATTTTGTTCATCGCAATATGGGATGTGTAAACTGGAGCATTGACTTGATGAAACAACCCTTTTTTTCGCCAAATGCGGCCTTTTTCCATAATTACATAACTTCATCACCTAAGCACTGCAATAAACTAGCATAATATTTGACATTGATGGTTTTTCTTTCAGAAGATAATTAATAAAAATAATCCCATACGCATCCCCAAAAAACAGATGCCATGATCTTGCCTGCAAATGGAACCGTCTTCGCCTTTTTGGATACGATTTTTCCATTCCAATCCACTGCTTTGATTGTTCTTTTGTCTCAGGTGTGAAGTGGTGGACCTATGCCTTATCCATGGTTATAAATCGATGCAAAAATGCAGCTTTATTGTGGTGAAATATTCTTAATTCCTCTACTGACACATCTTTATTACGGTGCTTTTACTCTGTCAAAAGCAAACGCGGCACCCATCTTGCACATAGCTTTCTCATCTCAAATCCTAGGTCAATATACGATGTATAGCACTTTTTGAAAAGGCCATCATTTCAGCCAGCTCACGCGCCGATCATCCAATCAGCCGACGATCATCTAAATAATAATTTGTGCGGTCCCAAAATTGGCCGATATTTTTGAAATGTCTATCAATTCGGCTAGCTTACGGACATTCAGTCAACGATCATCCAATACCATTTTGTGGATTTTTTTAATCGTATCTGGCGTGAATACCTCAATTGGTCGACCACCACAGTATTCGCCTTGGCAGCTCGTATGACCTTGTTTAAACTCTGGTACCCAATAGTTTACAGACGTAAACGAAGGTGTAGAAAGAGTAGAATCTAGAATCTTTAATATTGGTTGCACTGACACCTTCCACATGGAAATATTGAATTAAATAACATTGACCTATAATTTCCATGTTTATAAATTCTTTGAGGTAGTTTATTTTTAATGGCTCAAAAAAAAATACTAAGCAACGTAGTGCCTTGAAACTTTAAAAATATGTTTTAAAAGGTTGCCACTTTTCAACAAAATATTTTATTTTTCAAACTTCTGGCACAGTTCTACATACGTCAAGTCGGCCAATTTTGAGACCGTCCTTGTGTTAAAAAAGGACTGCAACATAAACCCTACAAAAAGTTCAAAATTCCACATAGAAAAAGCACTTGCACTTTGTGGCGTGTTTGAAAATTTGATCTTTTTGATGGAAAAAAGTTTACACAGCAGGGTGCAAATTGGTTTAAATCAGTTCAGAGTGCAAGGTTAGGTTAGGTTAGGTCAGTGTGGCAGTCTGAATAAACAGACTCACTTTGAATGTGTAGTCCATTGTGATACCACGGAGACTAGAGATATGGCTGTCTAGTTTCCCCCGTTGAATCGTCCTGAGCGCCTGAAGAAGCTCTTAAGTCGGACAATGTCTATATCGTCCAGATCTCCCAGGTTTCTAAAGAAATAAGAGCCCAGTGTTGATCTCCGCCTGTTCGCCAGGGCGGGGCATTTGCAGAGAAGATGTTCTATAGAGTCCTCTCCTTCCTCCTCCCTCCTCCTTCTCTTCATCCCTACAGCTCTTGCAGAAGTCACCAGTCGCAACATTCAATCTCACTGCGTGTCTTTCGATCAGACTTGATCTAACAGGCAAAGGACGCTCATCGCTAGTTTTTATTGAACAGGGCGTAATGATAAAACAAAAAACCTACCGTGGAAGTAACGCTTTGTTACATTGAGCATGTAGACAGTGGATTTTTCTATATGGTCTATTCTGGAGGCCAAGGTATCAACCATTGTCGAGAAAGGACAAAGCCTTCGCGAACAGACTAGATATCAATATTTGCACTGAAGGTGGCTACATCGAATAATAGCATGTTTTTCTTAAAATTTGAGATATCTTCACGATATCGTCGACACCATCTTAAACAAACGAATGTGAAAAATTCAATTTTTCATATTCGTTTGTTTCCAGTTCTACACTATAAGGCGTTTCTGGTGGCATTGTGTCGAAACGCTAATGAAGGCGAAATGGCTCGAGTCAACAATTGCATTTCAATGAATTTGCACTTGTGTTGCAGTTTTTTTGTTCACCTGAGAAGTACACAAAATCTCATTCGTTAGTTTTTAATTAAAAATAAAACAAAATTGACAAAATTGTGGCATTTTATATTGGTAAAACGTCAAACGCCGACCTATATTAAACTAACTTTTAGTGTCATATTTTTGGAATCCAAAATGTTCTGATGTTAATTAAATAGAAATTGGTGTTTATGATTCAATTACAGCCATGTGCATCCAAATATAAAGTATTTAGTTTAATTATTTGTGCATATGTCAAAAATTTCAGAAGATCAACCGTCTTACAACTAAACAATAGGGAAGCTTTACTGAACCTTTGGTAAGATTTTATAAAAATGAAAAATTCACATCCATAGAAAGATTTCGGAAGAAATAATGAAAGAGCTGATTCAATGAACAAAGAAACAAAATAATAAATAATTGGATCTACGGAGTAAATAGTAAGCAAATTGTTGCCAGCAAATCAAAAAACGCAGAAACTACCATTTATATCGACCATCCACTTTTGTTATTTAATTATATTTCTTGTTTTTTATTATTTTCAATTATGCACTTTGCCTCTTCCAATTTTAGCTATTGTACCTTATCGACTGTGTTTTAAATATTTATATTATATATTAAATTTAACAACAGATTGTTACCATTAACATTACATGATTTTTCAATTGAAACACTTGGAATAATCCCAACTATTTTATATTAATTTTGTAAAACAATAGCCAAATTTTGTTTGCTGAAATCCACAAATATACGAGTATACAATCTCATCAGGCCCAACAACAAAAAATGTACAATTTTGTTTGTGAATATTTTCGATGTACAACAATTCGTTGCACATTGAGCAAAATAAAAAAAAAAAAAGACAATTAAACCACCAGTCGATTGTAATGCCAGATATCAAATTTGACTTTAAATCCTCACACAACTAGGGAGGAATAACAAATGCAGGTAGAGGGCAATGCGGGATTTTATTACAAATGTAATG
>JAHXMU010000473.1:104205-166780 GCA_019455685.1 Philornis downsi | reverse complement strand
GGGGGGAGGTAATGGAATTCCAAAATATTTCCAAAGTTGAGTGTTAGTTGTTATTTAGAGGGGAGACACAACGTATCGATTTGCATACACTCGATGTAATAATCAAATTATACGAGAGGTGAATTCATTTTGTTAAGTGATGGTGTTGATATTCAGTGAATGGTTTTATTTATTGGGAAAATGTCAAAACATAAATGAATAGAAAGTTATAAAACCGAAAAAATAAATAAATGAAAAGAATGTGGAATTTTGACAAGCCTAACCACTATGCCAATGTTAAGTCATTTGCTGCAAATATTTTTTGCCTTATTAGATTGATAATAACAAATTTATAACTGATGGCAAAATGTTTTGCTTTGCTCTTTGAATTCATCGTAGTGTGAATATCATCTCATCATTGATTTGATTTGATTTCTCAGTTTTATCCCATACTGACAGAAACTCATCAGTTCAGATTTTATATTTTCTAGTCTCCCAACAAAATCCAATAAGCTGAGGGCGACTTTTTAAATGGGAAATAGAATACAAACAGATTACAATCATCGGTCATGCAATCCTTATGTCATATCGCGTTTAGCAGCAAATGCATCTGCTGCGTACCCCTGGCTAAAATTCCATTAATTTCGTTCAAGGAAGACAACCTTTTGCTGAGACTTTCCCTTTTTTTCATTGGTAACATATTCGAGCTTCATCTCTATTTCAAATTCCAGTTTTTTTTTTTATCTTCTCGCTCTCCAGCATTTTTTACAAACATATTCTTTTCTTTTGAAGACAGTCTGATCCTCGTTTTCTTCTTCTGCAGGTGTTCCCTCATAGCACGTGTCACAACCGGCAGCAGCGCTGCTATGTACGATATGCAGCATTCATTAACTTAGTTGATATTCTTCATCCTATCAGGACATGTCTGAGTGAGGAATTTGCAAACCTAAGTGGGGCTTTAATGATAGTTGTCACCGAATATGCAATAATTTGCCATTGTGTTTCGGATGGATTTAAGTTAAACGCGTTGCCAAATTGAGAGTTTTTCCCTTTTTTAAAAATTCTATGACTGTCACGATTGTTTGAAGCATTGCCATATCTATTTTCTATTTACCTTTTTGTCTGGTTATATACTTTTATCGCTCAGCACAATCTTTTATATGCTATGGTGGTCAGATGCAGATTTGCGCCTACATTGGCTTATCGAATCATACACATATGTATGGCCGAAAAAATAATGACACCCGTTTATTTTTGCTTTATGTTTAATTTTAGTTACTTCAACGAAAGTAAACATGGCAATTCTTTTATATTCAAATAACTTTAATATGGTAATGCCTTTAAAAGTAAAAACAAAACGGAGGCTTCCCCGTTGTTTTCAATGTGAGTTAGTTTTGTTCAGGTGTGATTTCAGTACTTGGTCAAAATAACAAATACATTACGCAATTCTTTAATATTTTCGCAGTCTGCCGTAGTCTTCTTGGAAAGGCTAATTATTTTCTTGTTGTTTATCTAAAAAATGCTATGCTAAAAAAAAATCAGCCATGGGTCGAAAAAGTCATTGTTCTCCGGAGGAGAGAAAAATTGTCTCAAAACTAAGAGAAAGTGGCCAAAGTCTTTGTTCTACAGCAAAAACTATGAATCGGTCGCTATTTTTTGTACAAAATGATCTAAAGCCTAAAAAGCCCGTCAAAACTCGCGGAAGATCCAAAAAAACCTCAAAAACATCAGATATTGTAACACTTGCGAAAAAGGACCCGACTGGGCCTTCAAGAGCGATTTCAGCAAAAATTGGAAATGTAATTTCATCGCGAACGGTGCGTCGTAGACTACAAGAAACACATTTACCAGGACGGATAGCCAGAAAAGTTCCTTTGCTTAGACAGAAAAAAAAATAAAAGGCTAGATTGGCGTTTGCAAGAAGTCATTCCAATTGGTTCGGCGGAGAAAGTTAAAAAATGGCGGAACATGATGTGGAGCAATGAAACAAAAATTAATGTATTTAGAAACGACTGTACCCGGAATGTTCGACGCCCTAGGGGAGAGAATTCCATGTTCGCTTTACAAAGAAGACGGTGAAGCACAGGGGGCGGCAATATTATGGTCTGGGGTTATGGTGTCGGTCCGATACATCGAATTGCTGACGCTATGACCAGATTTCAATACAAAGATATCTTGGACAATATGTCTCTTAGATAATAATGTTCTTTCTAAATTTTTTGCTTAAGGTATTCACCTCTGATCAAACCAATTCTTTTGCTATGAAAAAACAAAATTGACAAACTGTTCAGAGAACTTGCTTATTTTATAACAAGTAGTGGTCAGTATACTGTTAATGAACGCACAGACATACAAAATACATGCGCTTTTTTCGATCCAAGTAGCCTCACATTAAACGCGATAAATTGTTCCAATTCAACGGCTAAAAGATTATTCAGTTTCACAGTTCATAGTGAAGAACTGAACTAATAGGATCTTTGAACTTGAAGTTGACAAATCAATCAGTTCCTGAGGCAGAATAAGCTAAATAGTTATCATTTACCCACAGTTAATCGTACTCCACATGTATCGTGAGATTGCCGCTGATAGTGGACCTATGTCGTCACAGTGCAAAAATGAACGAGTACGAATTGAACTCATTCATTTCAGATATTCACATACAACACTCATCAATATATTGTTGTTGTATATATATATATGCCTATATATACATCATGTTTATATGTGTGTTAGTATCAATATACGAGGAGTGATTAAAACATAACCGTTATTTTCAATTTTTTCAAAAATTATTTATTTATTCATCAATAACTATCTTGTCCCCTTCAAGGTAATCCCCCTCAGATATAATACACTTGTGCCAGCGTTTCTTCTATTCTTCGAAACATTTCTAAAACGCGCTTTCTCGTGCCGTCAACAGCTCGTAGCAAAACGCTTTTCTTTCATCGGTGTCGTCAGTTTTGGGAAGAGGAAAAGGTCACCGAGGGCCAAGTCCGGTGAATACGGTGGTTGAGGCATGATTGCGGTTTTGTTTTTGACCAAAAACTCAGCACAAGCATCGGTGTGATTGGTTTTTATACAATTCTGTGCGTTTCTGACGAATTGCTTCGCGCCAACGGCGCATAACTTCAAGGTAGTATACCTTATTGACCGTACAACCTTGTGCCAAGAATTCATGATGCACCACGCCATTGCAATCGAAGAAAACAGTGAGCAAAACCTTCACTTTTGACCGAACTTGACGTGCTTTTTTCGGTCTTGGCTCTACTGGACGCTTCAATTGGTATGATTGGGCTTTCAATGTCATAGCCATACACCCACGATTCGACACCAGTTATGACCTTTATGAGGAAATCTGGATCATCGTTGACAACGTTCAACAGCTCCTGAGCGATGTCCATGTAACGTTGTTTTTGCTCAAAATTTAGCAATTTTGGAACAATCTTCGCTGCCGCACGTTTCATGCCTAAAATATTCGTAAAAATGCTTGGCATGAGCCGGACGATGTGCCAACATCATCAGCAGTCTCTCTAATAGTCCTTCAACGATTATCCAAAATCATTTTCTTCACTGCTTCAATATTTTCATCGGTTGTTGACGTACTCGGGCGACCAGGACGAGCATCGTTATTGACACCTTCTCGGCCATCTTTAAACCGGTTATACCGCAATTGAACTTGTGTCCTGCTCATAGTAGACTCGCCAAACGCCACAGTCAACATTTCAAATGTCCTTGCACAATTAATTCCATTTTTTACACAAAACTTAATACAGTTCCTTTGATCCATTTTTTCGAATAGTAAAAAATCGAAAAGCACACCAAAACACGACCAACCCTTTTATCTGTCAAAAACAAACTGTCAAACCAAAATGGCTGATATTGCCAACATATATAACAGACATGTGTACAAACATAACAGAAAAAGATCAAAACTCGAACATACGTAACTCACGAAATTTGAAAATAACAGATATTTTTTGATCACACCTCGTATGTATATAACCATCACATCAGAATTCAAGATGTGTTCTTTATGATCACAACCGGGATACTTAAAAGAACTAGTTCGAAAGCCATGAACGAGTTCGATCCACCTTCAGTTTAACACCATTCTAATCAATGTGACGTGGTTAATATGCAGTATTTGCAAAGAAGACCATTTCTATTTCCATTTGGGGTGGAATACCAAAAAAAAGACAAAAAGAAGAAAAGTGAAAGACGTAGGTTATGTAGTTCACAAGATAGAAATGATCATTAAAAACTTTTCGTTCATAAAACAGGTTTACATACGGTCTTTAGTATTTCGACCATGCACGAGTGCGGTCCCAAAACTAGCCAGCCTAATATAGAAGGCACAAAAAAGTTGGAAATATAATCTTTTAGCTCGATACAATATTCAATAGCTTCTATACCCTGTTTATAGTAAGAACTGTTAAACTTCTTAAAATAGCCATCGACCACAGACTCCACCTCTTCATTGTTGGCGATTCTTTTACCACCGATCCATTTCTTCAAACTTAGAAACAGAAAATAGTCCGGGGGAGCCAAAATCTCTATTCGAACTTTAACTCATTAATGTTAATTATAGCAATAGTGGATGTGTGAACTGCAATATTGTATTGATAAAACAACGCTTTCTTTTTTGGCAAATGCGGCCTTTTTTCTATAACTTCATATTGAAGAAACAACACTTTCGTTTTTGCTAAACGCTGCAATAAATTAGCATAATATTTGACGTTGATGGGTTTTCCTTTCTGAAGGTACTCAATAGAAATAATCCCGTGTGGATCCCAAATCAGCAATTTGAATTTTAATTAACTAATTTTAGTTCATTAGTAAATGTGTGAACTGGAGCATTGTGTTGATAAAACAACACTTTCTTTTTTGCCAAATATGGCCTATTTGCTATAATTTCATATTGATGAAAAAACACTTTCTTTTTCGCCAAATGCAGCCTTTTTCTTCCATAATTTCATTATCTCAACGCTGCAATGAATTAATATAATATTCGCCGTTGATGGTTTTTCCTTTCTGAGGATAATCAGTAAAAATAATCCCATGTACATCCCCAAAAAACAGACGCCATTACCTTGCCTGCAGATGAAACCATCTTCGCCTTCTTTGGACACGATTCTCCCATTCCAGTTCACTGCTTTGACTGTTCCTCTCTCTCAGGTATGAAGTGGAGGACCCATGTCTCATCCATGGGTATAATTGGAAGCAAAAATTCGGCTTTACTGAGATGAAACATCGCCAAGCACTCTACTGAAACATCTTCGCGACACTGTTTTTGCTCTATTGAAAGCAAGCGCGGCACCCATCTAGCGCACAGCTTTCTCATCTTGAAATCTTTGGTCAATCTACGATGTTTAGCACTTTTTGAAATGCTTATAATTTCAGCTAACTCACGCGTCTTCAGCCGACGATCATCCAATATCATTTTGTGGATTTTTTTAATCGAGTCTAGCGTGGACACCTAAATTGGTCGGCCATTATGGTATTCGTCTTGGCAGCTCGTACGGCCTCGTTTAAACTCTGTTACCCAATATTTTACAGTCATAAATGAAGGAGCAAACTCCCCCAGAGTAGAATCTAACTCGGCTTTAATATTGGTTGGATTAAGATCTTGCAAATCAAAATATTGAATTACATACCAGTGACCAATTTTTTCCACGTTTACAAATGCAATGAGATCGTTTACTTTCGGTGGCTCAAATAAAAATACTAAACAACCTGGCGTCTGGAAACTTAAAACATATATTTTATAAGGTTGTCACTTTTCACCAAAATAATATTTTTCAAACTGCTGGCGCCATCTATGCGCCAGGTCGTCTAGTTTTGGGGCCGTCCTAGTATGCTCATATGTTTTCCAGTTAAAATTTTTAAAGTATTGAATGTTCAACTAAAATTTTCCCCTTTAGAAAAAATTCAAAAATCATTCCAATACCGATAAAACGTTCGTATATATAAATTACCAAATACCCCCTCATAATAAATGATACAGTATTACACAGCTACAACAAATAACCTGTGAGTCCTCCCATTTGATATTATCATGTGTTAGAGTCCTTTGAGAGATTACACATTGAAATATTTGTGATCATTTCGGTGACTTACACAGACCCATGCATTTATAACTTTTGTGAATCTCATTTGATGACCCAACATTAATCAATTCCCGTATCTCTTAAATAAAAGTGGAAAAACTGACCAATATAAACTTTTTCATTTGCTTCATTTCAACACTACCACCACCACCACCACCAACCCCCAAATGCCTACTCCTACTCACTCATGTGTGTTTGTGTGACTCTACCTAACTGTTGGTTGCTAATCCATCCCCCTGACCTCGTCTCGTAATCCCCTAAATATAAAACAAAGGAAATCACTTTTTCATTATGTTAAATTGTAAGTAAAGACGCCTTCTTGTTTAAAAACTGCACGTAGTCCATTAAAATTGAACTTGAAGTAGATCTTTTCACTAAACTCCCTAATTCGAAACTGAAAGGTCGTAGAGCAAATAAAGAAATCATTAGATCGTTTTGTAGTTAGATTACCCTCTTCGTTTGTATTTAGAAGTCCTTAGTAGAAGGTGTTTTTAATTTGTCAAGTCAACTTTTTTGTTTTATGGCAATTTTACTAAGATTATCTTTTATATTAACTATGTAATTCTCTTTAAATTTCAGTGCTCCCAAAAACTCCAAACCCTGGCTGGGCGCTGGTAAACTTAGCTGCCGTGGCAGTATGTCTCCTGGTCCCTTGGAAGCGGTATTCTTTGGCCCTCAGGTGGTGGGCACTACCAAATGCAGTGGTGGTCCCGCAGGAAGACTTTTACAATCGCGCCAGTTGCATCGAGAAATATGCAGTCTACTGTTAGGTGCCATCGAACAGCTGAAAATATCGCTGAATGAATTCAGTAATGTGCTCCCACCGAACATTAATACTCAAATCGGTTCACCGCCATTTCGGGAAAATGATACCCAGGAAAGACTGCACAAGATATTGGAACAGGCCAAGGTAGGTCAACGATTTGTTCTCGATTAATTTGTTAAGAAAAACAGTATAAGTTTTAAGTTATCATTAAAAATTATAGAAAGTTGACACAATTTATTTAGAAATACTAATTTTCTGTTAAAAAGATTTCAATTTTACAATTTTTAACAGAGGTGATAAGAAGCGCATATAAATAAAAATTTTCGTTGCATCTCATTAATGAGATATGAAAAATCTTCCCGCATTTAGTGTG
The DNA here is from genome assembly GCA_019455685.1 of Philornis downsi. Taxonomy (NCBI): domain Eukaryota; kingdom Metazoa; phylum Arthropoda; class Insecta; order Diptera; family Muscidae; genus Philornis; species Philornis downsi. The sequence continues at coordinate 159,555 of JAHXMU010000473.1, read as the reverse complement.
CTTCCAGGCATGTTACAGGGTGACGCGCCGATTGCACAGCAATAAGAAATTCAAATAACATTTTTATATTTCCATTTTTATTTATCCAAAAAAACAGTAATACTAGGCCTTTAAGGCCAAAAATGCGTATTACACAGCTATAAATTCCTGAGTATCTATAATGATCTTAAATCTATTGAAATCTATGTATACGAGGTGTATTAAAAAACAGGTGAATTTTAATTTTTCCCAAAAAATATTTATTTATTCATCAATTCCTATTTTATCTCCTTCAAAGTCGTCTCCCTCACATATAACACACTTGTGCCAGCGTTTTTTTATACACTTTTTGGTATGTCCTTGAGCTCTGTCAGCAATTCGGGTTGTATTTCCGCAATCGCCGCAAAACGCCGTCTTTCCATGGGTCTCTTCAATCTTCCGAACAGGAAAAAGTCACAGGGGGCCAAATCTGGTGAATACGGTGGCTGAGGCATGATATTGGTGTTGTTTTTGGCCAAATAATCTCTCACAAGCAAAGATGAGTAAGCAGGTGCATTATCATGATGCAAAAGCCATGAATTTTTTTTCACAATTCCTCCGACTTTTTCCTGTTCCCAAGATTGAAGAGAACCATGAGAGGACGGCGTTGTGCGACGCTGAGAGAGCTCGAGGACATACCAAAAAGTGCATATTAGAACTATTTCGAGGATTGGAAAAGACGCTGCCGCAAAAGTATTATATCTGAGGTGGACTACTATAAAGGAGATAAAATAGAAATTGATGAATAAATAAATATTTTTTGAGAAAAATTAAAATTCGCCTTATTTTTTGAACACACCTCGTATAGGGAAAAATTAATTTTAAAAATTGTACCGGGATACCATCGCCACCTGCCGACTTACACATTTGATCAGAAAATTATTCTTTTGCGGCCTGAAGGGTTGAACTCGAGATTGCCTCAATTATTGCTTTAATGAATTATTCCAATTCCTCAAATTCCTTGGTTTCGTTTTGTGCACCTCTGGCTTGATATAACCTAATGAAAAAAAGGATAATACAGTCAGGTCAGGTGATTGTTTGGAAATTTTTGTTGGAGCTTCGCCATAACCGGGCTGGCATTTTGTGCAGTTGCTCCATCTTGCTGGAAACGAGTGCAGTTGATACGGATACATCTTCGGCGCAGTTCTGCGTAAAAAACCTTCAACATCTTGAAATAACGCTTCCCATTGACTGCTGACAGTAGCACTATTCGTGAGCCACCCTCTATTTTTAATCTCACTGAGATGAACCTACATTTTGGTGACGCAACGCTCTATGCTCTTCAAAATAGCCTCTGCCGATTCCAATAAACATTCAGCTACTACGGCTCAACACTTCCAGCCACCTCCAACCTCATGTGGAAATGGGCTCATTGCATGGCAATGACACTGGATAAGAACTTTTTTAATGGCAAAATCGTTTACAGAAAGGTTAGGAGAGCTAATAATGGTAGCTAATGTTAGCTTCGATGTAGGGGTTCCCATTCTGTAATGACAACAATAGAGTACCTCAGATACTGGAGAAAACATCCTTATATCTTGCGGCTTAAACCGCTCGATCCAAGACATGGTCAAAATAGCAATATATACAATCAATGAAAGTGTTAAAGACTGGTGACAATGAATTTTAACGGGAAAACTTCGTCCCTTAAACACGATTTGTTAAAATGAGTGCATTTCCGATTATTGGACTTTGGATGTATTATGTCGTACGTGTTCCTTCTAACTATCGGAGAAGTAATCTATCTCTTGCCGGGATTTTGTGCAGAAGATTAAATCTGTTCTATCGGATTCGACTGGACCATATCGGTGCGGTTTTTTACTCGGTAAATCAGCAGATCAGATATTCACACTGCAACTAATCCAGAGAAAACCCAGAAAACATAGGACGACACATATTGTATTTTCATCTACTGCAAAGTTGCCTACGTCGGCTCAATTCGCTTAAAATTATTTGTAGGCATCCTTGGGGAATAATTGTGGCACTATCCGACACGTAGTCCTTAGTAAAAATAGGGAAAGATACTATCAAGCCATTTTGAACCAGATGAGGAGATGAGCCAGAACCAATCAGGTCATGAAGATGTGACATTCCTAAGCAGCATTACGAATCGAGGTGCTTCCGTGACTTTTTAATACAACAATATCTTTGACCGAGCGATGTATGTATGAATAGGCTGTGATGATTTGATTCGCCACCGACACAATTTGTTTGATTTTTTTTAACAAACAGATTATTTTTATGTAAACGATCGTTTTCTTAATGGGTATCAATAACTTTGGCAAGTCTTTCGATAGTTATTCGTTCCCTGGTTGAAATTGCCTATAGCTGAAATTCACAAATCTGAGAACAGAGAATAAATAAATTAACTTAATGAATGTTTGAAGAACGTTTCTTCTGCGAAAATTTAATTTATAAAGCTCCAATAAAGGTTTATGAATAAGACTTCAAAATTCAATTGTCTCGAAATGATTAAAACCCCAGAAGCGTTATCTCTCTCTCTTTCTCTCTCTCTCTGCCCACCCCCCCCTATTTCCATCTGTCTTATTTCATCTACCCCTATATTCATTTCAATAACATTCCTTTTCATTATTTACCATTCCAGAATCATGATTCCGAAGAAGATTTCACTATACGAGCCAATTCTGATATTGCACAACTTTGTGCCGAATGCATCATGTTCTGGCGTCGCGTTCTCATATCGTCCACCCAACCTTCGGTCCATACGCTACTGGCAAAAAAACACCACATCTTGAGAGTACGTCGATTTGCCGAAGGTTTTTTCGTTATGGAAAATCCACGCCACACAGCAGCTGGTTGTTACGATAACAACTATCAAAATTACATAACCATTTCTGAAATGGCACGACGGAGCCGCTACATGCAATCCCTGCCACCTTTGCCTGTGCATTGTAGCCCAATTGATGGCGACACGAACTCGATGCCCCTGATATTTGAAGATCGTTATATAGAACCCAATAAGTTTACCAGAAAACGTACAGGTTCGGAACCTCACCTCAATCGAGTCGACATGGCGGTGGTTAATGGCAAGGGAAAGGTTATTACCAGTAATTGCCACACGGACAAAGCGTTAACCAATAGCAGAGGAAGTGGCAGCAAGGAATGTTCCTGTGGTGTTGGTTATGATTATGCAACGAAAACGAATGGCGTGGCTGGGGTTCTTACACCTCGTTTTGCCCTGGGCGGTGAGATTTTACAGGCTAGTTTGACTATTGCTCCCACGGCGGCCACTAAAGGCCCAGTTACCTCCCTTAACCAGCGCTATATGTCCAGACATTCGGTCAATGGGTTGCTCGATGAAATGGACAGTGGCTTCGATCCGTCAATGAATGAATTTTGTGATATTGGCAGCGCCGGCACTTTGCCCGCCAGACATAGCAAGTCCTTGGACCAGCTAGATGGCACAGTGCATAGTACTCCCTCGCTAAGAACACACAACAATGCAAATCCATTTCCTGCGAAGTTGTCGGAAACTGAGCTCAGCCACTGTGTAGTGTATAGCGGGACCCAGGAGAGAACTTTTAAGGGCTTTGGACTCAATGGTGGCCGCAAGCCCAAGGTGCAAGCCGAAGACTTAATGAGAAACATCAACGAATTTCGCATGAAATACAAAAACTTCGAAGGACCCTCTGCAACGGAAACCATTAAGGATGCTGAATCTTTTAGCAATGGCAACCTTTACAAAATGTACGGATCCACAAATGCCAATACCCTGGGAAGACCTTCCACGGACATGGCGGTTTCAGCCAGTAAATATGATTATCTGCACGAGATCAAGATGTTAAATCCTCCCAAGAAGGTGCTGGAACGCCAGCAGTCATATTACAACTCTCTGCCCAAGACCATAGCCAATGGCGAAATCGTACCACGTAATTCGTACCCACCCATCAAGGGCGCACCTCAGCAAAACGGTATGGTGAATCCCTGTGAACAAAGTAATCCCAACCCAAATTCCATAATATGGCCTCAGCAAATAGCTATACCCCGCAGTAGTTCTTCCCAAGCCTTACGACAGAATGCCCAGCAGGAGACGGAGCCAGCGCAGAGTTCCACCATACCGCGGTCTGTGGAAATAGCCCGTGTGCGGGTTTCAGATCTCAAGGAGATGTTAAAGAACGGTACGTTACGCAAAGAGTCGAGCAGTTCGGAAAGTGACATACCCTCCAAAGTGAAAAAGGCTAAGGCCGAACAGAAAATGCTTTCGTCGACCAGTGTGCCGTTCAAATTAGACTCCACTTCGACAGGGGAGCAGGAACAGACCACGAGTGGTTTCAGTGAATCGCTGCCAAATTTAGCGCCGCCGCCGCAATTTACAACAGAGGCGGTGTTAAGTGACTCCACCTCTTCCTTGAGTGAAGAGAGCGGCTGGGTTTCCAGTCGTCGTAGTTCCGTGGTGCCCTCTAGTCCGGAAACTATACTGAAACAACAACAGACCAAGGAAAGAAATGAGCTAGAAACGCGACTGAATGGAGAACAGTTGCGATTGAAATTGCAAAAGCTGTTGGATCAACAGAATAAAACGAAAAGGCTAAAAGAGTCTCGGAATCAAGTGAAGAGTACTGCATTACAAACAACACAGGACGGCGTTGTCAGCAAAAAGGTTAGCTCTGTAACCGTCAAAATAAAGCCAGAACGCTTGAGATCTGAACTGCGAAGGAATCTTAGGAACATACCTTACAACGAGTCAACGGAAGTGGAAGATTCCGACTTCTCTTTGATTCAGAACAAAAAACGTGAACGTTGTCGTAAAACTGAGAAATCCAAATCCGATTTCGATTTGACCAGTATCAAAGAATCCTCCTCTATGACAAATACTATAACAAATACCCGAGTACCGCCACCTCAACAATTCCAAGATGACCTATTGCCGCCTGATGAGTTCCGAGATCCTCCAGTGTCAACGGAAATCCAACAGAAAAATCATGGCGGAAATGCTAATCCCGGCCCGAGAGTGAAAGATGCTGGTAAAAGTACCAACAAAATAAGTCCATCGTTTGTGGCTGTTACCCATAAATCGGACACTTATCAGAGCCTTACACAACACTCATCACCATCCATGATAGTACCGCCGGCCCCACCTCCCCCTCTCAAAGAAATACCCACCCACGCCGTAAACCTAAGACAACCCATTGTAGCTATAGATAATCCCGTGTATCACATCTATGAATCCATGAAACCCATAACTCCGGCCAATATATTCTCAAGCAAACCCGTAGTGAGATCCCACAGCATTATCGAAATAAAGCGACCCAAAGATTTCGGTAATGCCACCCAGAAGGTTAACCTGGTGACCACCAATAAATCGAATCGTTCAACACCCTCGAATACCTCCAGCAATCATAAACTCCTCCCTAACTCACAAACCTCTCAATCCCAAGATAACACAGAAGACGAAAACAAAGAGAACTCCAACTCGTCCAGTCGGGAACAGCAGCACGCGCACTGCGTCGTCACGCGCTCCAGCAGCACCAAATCCCACAAAAAGACTAAAGGCCAGGAATGCAACATATCTCTAATGGAATTCGAGAAGTATCGCGAAGAATTCCGCAAACAATTGAAATACAATGGCAGCATTTATTCAGACTTTACCAAACTCTCCTCGGAATTGCCTTATTTTTACATCAGCGATGAGTATCGAGCCTTCTCCCCCAACGGTATGCATTTAATCATATGTGTTCACGGTCTAGACGGCAATTCGGCCGATCTGAGACTGGTCCGCACCTATTTGGAGTTGGGTTTACCGGGAGCAAATTTGGAGTTTCTAATGTCGGAGAGGAATCAAGGCGATACTTTTTCCGATTTCGATACTATGACTGATAGGTGAGTAGGATGGCAAATGATTAGAGACAAAGGATATATAATGGAAATCTCATGTATCTTATTTGCAGACTTGTTGCTGAAATTTTATATCATATCGAAACTTGTGGACTCAATCCAGCACGCATTTCATTTGTAGCTCATTCATTGGGAACAATCATTGTACGCAGCGCATTGGCACGACCACAGATGCGTTCTTTATTGCCACGCCTGCATACATTCCTATCGCTGTCGGGACCCCATTTGGGTACATTATACAATACCAGCGGACTTGTTAATATGGGTATGTTGCAAAATACTTACATCTCCCTTATTTCTAGACTGCATTTCGGAATAGTGGCATTCCATTACATGATGCGTTAAAGCTTCTAACAAACTAAGAATGTATTAAACTACATGAATAGGAGGACATCACGTCTCACATCACACTCGGCTATAACGTTTGTTTCTATAACTCTAAAAAAATGTCGTTTTAAAACTAGGTCGTCGTTTCGGTTTTAATTTAATAAATCGCGAATTACTTGGAATTTAAGTTAGCAATATTCGATAATCGAAGCTCTCCATTAGAAAAAATGTATACTAATTGTGTATACGCTGTTTCTGTTACTGTTACTACTTTTATATTTTTTACTGGAAATAAAATTTAGAGTTTACACGAGTATAGCTATCGAAAATAGTTCGGTATACATGCATTTTTCATACTAAATGTGGAACTTCAAAGAAAATTTCGATGAAATATATAATAAGGAAAACATGAAAAGAACTTCTTGTTCTACATGCGCATACCTATTATACGAGATCGGTTCCAAAACTAGTCGACCTAACAAGAAAAACACAAGAAAGTGTGGACAAATGTTCTCTATTTTTCAACATAATCTCTTTTTAGCTTGATATACTTTTTCCATTTTTCTATACCCTGATTACAATAAGAACTGACTCCACCTCTTCATTGTTTGCAAATTTTTTACCACCGAGCCATTTTTTCAAGTTTGAAAATAGTCCGAGGGAGCTGAATCTGGCGAATAAGGTGCGAACTTTAATTCACTCATTTTGGCCACCGAAATAGTGGATGTGTGAACTGGAGCAATGTCTTGATAAAACAACACTCTCTTTTTCGCTAAATGCGGCCTTTTTTCCATAATTTCATCACCTCAACGCAGCAATGAATTAGCATAATATTCGCCGTTGATGGTTTTTACTTTCTAAAGGTAACCAATAAAAATAATCCCTTGAGCATCGCAAAAAACAGACACCATCATCTTGCCTGCAGATGGAACAGTTTTCGCCTTCTTTGGATACCATTCTCCTATTCCAGTTCACTGCTTGACTGTTCCTCTGTCTCAGGTGTGAAGAAGTAAACTCATGTCCCATCAATGGTAGTAAATCGATGCAAAAACACGGCTTTAAAGCGGTGAAACATCGCCAAACACTCTACTGAAATATCTTCGCAACATTGTTTTTGCTCTATTGAAAGCAAGCGCGGCAGCCATCTTGCGCACAGCTTTCTCATATTCAAATCTACGATCAATGTACGATGTGCAGCACTTTTTGAAATGCCTGTCATTTCAGTTAGCTCACGCACCTTCACCCGACAATCACCTCAATTGATCGACTGCTACGGTGTTCGTCTTGACAACTCGTACTGCCCCGTTTAAACTCTGCTACCCAGTATTTTACAGTCATAAACGAAGGAATGATCAGTCGCAAGGAAGGAATGATCTTGCTCCTCGTGTGGAGTGTTGCATATCAGTATTTTCGTACGTAGCATTGCTTAACATACCGCCAGTGCCAATATTGGAGAAATAGTATATTGCTTGGATATTATTGTCATCTTCGATGGTGTATGGTTGACGATCTTCGTACCACTTTGCTTACATGCCATTTTGTAAACCCACCATAACAAATCATGTAAATTTATGGATTGATGATGATCGTGTTAACTTTTCCCCACCTTGGTGAGGGCCGTCCTCGGGCCTTTTGTAGCTATTAATGACTGCCTCGATGTCATGACGTTTTTTATAACTTTTCATTGATGTGCCCTGAAAATAATGATAACATGGTTAACGTTTCAAGGATAGAAATTACTGGATCTGCGATTGTTTTTTCCTATACTTCATTATTGTAGCGTAAGTTTTCTATGCTTAACCTCTGAAGATAGGGAAGGCCCAATTTTTTTTGATGACCAGTGACATTGAGAATCGCAGTCGTTGCTGAGGTTGGCATTTTCTTTCGAATGGTCTTGTGGTTCTTGTAAGTTTACTTCGTTAACTTTTATCTCATCGTCAAAGATGTTTAGATAAGTCCTGGTAAACGTCGTAACAGATCCATCGGTTTTCTTTACTACAGCTGTATCATCTTTGAAAGTCATGATGGCATCCTCCATAATCATTAATGGCTCAAGGTAATTAGGTAGGTTACTATAGTGAGCCGTAGTTCCTGGATGAAGTTGTTGAGCACATATTGGATCCAATATTTCTTTGCAACGTGATATAGTGTGTGTTTGCGCTGCAATTTCCAATGGCAACAACATGAGCAACAATGTTGTTCTCGGCGAAGTGCAATATCGTCTCATTGTGTTGAACGGGAAAATAGACTACACTCTAATCCAAGCTTGGAGTGTTCAATTACAAATAATATATAGGTAATAATACCAAATAAGACCTTAATATACGATACTTCTAATAATATTGAAGAGCTCTTGTTCAATATTTGCTTCAAACCCTCAGAATTTAAAAGTACGGGATTTATCATGCCTACTTATATATTTGCAAGGCTGACTGATAACATTGATGTTTCGAGCTGGGCAATTATAATTCTAAAAAGTGGCGCATAAGTAACGTTAACGGCGACTATATTGAATGCGTTCTTGTGCATGATTTGGCTTTAAATCGTGAACCAATTGCATTTTATATGGGAAAAGATGTAACAGATGTAAAATTCTTTGCAAAGAGCGCCTAGACTTCTCTAATTGCTGAGAACGTCGCCTGGTGGAAGTTTAGGGGTTTCCCTCAACACTTGCTTGCACTCGAGCAATGGTCACTTCATTTCGAACTGCACGAGGTCTTCCAGCATGCGAAAGATCACAGATAGCCCTTTGTTGCCCGAAACGCTGAACCAATCGATAAATTGTTAAAGCGCTAGGAGCATTTCGAACGTGAAAGAAATGTTGATATGATCTGAATAATCGAATGCTGACATTCAAAGTAAAATTGAACAACTATGGTTCTTTTCTCTGTGCTGAGCCTTTCCATCACAAATTTCCCAAGTATTATTTAGTTAATTCTGTAGAGACGAAAAAAAAGACTTAAACATAAAATGTTTTCACTGATCAAATCTTAACGTTACTTATGCGCCACCCTATATTTGTTGTTGTCTCATTTAAGTATTTTTAAGTATTAAGTATTTTTTAATAATATTATTGACAGCATTTGTTAGTCTATGTATTTGGTCCTGTGTTTCAGTATTTATCAATGGTTGTGTTTTTTTTTTAATCCTATATAGGATACCGGTGTAGGACACCAAAAAAAACGCATCGGCGCTTAACAAAATTAACTTGGCAACATTGCTATTTATGAAATGTTTATTATTTTATTATTATTCATTTTATCATCCAAACAAATCCATACAAACATACATCCATGCACATAAATAAATCCGTAAAAAGGGCAATAACACCTATAACACTCAAAACCAAAATTCATCAACTGATGTTTGCAAAAAAAATTTATAACTTGTATTTACGTTATTTGACGTTCTCCTTCTTCTTTAACTTCTTTGTTTACTTTTGCGTAGGAGAACTTGGTCGCATTGTTATTTTCCATACTTTTCTACTACTTTTTTATGCAACTTATCCCCATTTAGCGTGAAAAATTATCCTCATTAGCATATACCGGATGGCATTTGTAATCCGAAATGGATATAAGATTTCCAAAAAAGTTCCTGTTGTTTAAACTTTGGATTTTCGAAGTCATCGAAATCCAGTGTTCCAGCAGTTAGCTTTAAAAGCTGTTTCTAATATACGAGTATTTATGACAAAAGTGTCTTAATACGGTTTACATCAGAATCCAGTATTTTCACCATTTGTGTGATAATGGGAAATGTCTTGTAAGTCTTCAGGTCTCATCTGCCATTTTAGAGAGAGATAACGTCGCCAGAATAGTTCGTACATTTTGTTGTAGTCGGTTGAATCAATCGTATCACAATTAAGTTTTACTTTAATTTAAAATGCCGCCCTCCATATCGTCTTCAGTTCTCACTTTGATCTGTTCATTCTTCGCTGCCCAGGCTATTTGGTGACAGTTTCGATTTTGGTAATGTAGGTGACGTTCTTTTAGACAAGTGTTTTCGATAACTTGCACATTTAACAGCGACCATCATTGATTATTGAAGAATTCCAAAAATATCCATTGGAAAAATAAGATAACTTGATATATTATGTATGAGAAGAAGTCGATATCTGGCGACGAGTCGCTACGGTACGGCATCCACTACAGAAAGTCCATTGGGGAAAAGCTTGCCAATTCAGGGGCAAATTACCCTCTGAAAAAATGTAAAGTTTTGATATTTTACTAAAACTTTATGCGTTTTTTTAAAACAATGTATGCTGGAAATTGATAACTCCATAAAAAAACGATTCCAGTCCAAGCAAATTTTAGTGGCACCGCTCGAGTTGTGAACGCGATTACTGGGAACTGCTTCGTTGAAAGAACGTGTTACTTAGATGTGTAATTCATGTAGTTTAGTCCATATTTCTAAACTGGATATTGGTTTGAAAAACGAAAAAGAGCGAAAAAAATTTTGTGAAAATGCTTCAAAAATTGTTATATTAGTGATTTTGAATTTTTCGCAAATCGCCGGCACATAACCTAACAGAAAGCGTCTTTTTAAATCAATGTATACTTTTTACTTATCTTTAGCTAAACAGTATTAATATAATTACTACTGTATTTCAGAAATATCACTTTCAAAAATTAAAAATAAAAAATACATTTATGGCCAATTTTACAAATTTAAAAAGCAACAGTGGTTAATGATAAGACGAGGATAATTTCAGAAATACATAATTTGTTTTTTCCAAGACGAGATGCATTTCCTTCTGATTTTTTACGTTCAAAGCTGAAACACCATAACACAAAGTTTGTTATCACTTCCGCATCGCTTTATTAATTTTCTTAAAAATAGCCACATTATTGATTATACTTTATGTTTATTTTGTTATTGAAACTAGTATATTCGTACACAAGGTGTGAACATACACATATGCTCAAAATAATAAGCACACCCTATATTTTTTTTTAATCTTGTAGACGAAAATTTACTTAAATTAAAAGAAAAAACAAATACTAATTTCTTTTGTTATAACATTAGAAATAAAATAAATTCTAAAACAATAACAAAAACAAAAATTACATTTAGTATTTGTCATATAGTAAGACATTAATCAAAAAAACATTGGACAAAATAATAAGTACATTTAGTTAAAATAAGCAAAAAAGTAAAAAAATCAAGTTTTTTCTGCTAAATTGGCTGAGTTTCTTTAAAAGCCGGTATATCCACCCTTATTTTCAATTATTTTGTTGACTCATTTTGGCATGCCGGCAATAAGCTTCCCGCAGGTTTCTACTAGTATTTCATACCAAGTTTTTTGAACAAAATTCCATAACTAATCCTTATTTTTAAGAACCTCCGTTTAAATTCTTTGTTCCAACTCTCCCCAAAGATTTTCCATTGGATTTAAGTCCGGAGATTGACTTGGCCGGTCAAGAAGGGCAACATCATTTCCTTGGAACCAATCCTTTAGCAACTTGGAAGTATACTTCGGATCGTTATCCTGCTGGAAAGTCCATCTAAGAGACATACTTCCCACAGCATAGTTCAACATCGTATGTTCCAACATATCTTTGTAGCGAAATCTGCTCTTAGTGTTGGTAATTCGATGAATCGGACCGACACCATACCACGAGAAACTGCCCCAGACCATAATATTGCCTCCCGCGTGCTTGATTGTCTTCTTCGCAAAACGTCTTCTTTCTTTACCCTTAGGGCGTCGGACATTTCGGTCACAGTCGTTTCCAAATACATTAATTTTTGTTTGATCGCTCCACAAAATGTTTCGCCATTTTTTTTCACCGTTTTCTTCGGACCAATTGGAATGACGCAAACGCCTATCTAGCCTTTAAATTATTTGTCTAACCAAAGGAACTCTTCTGGCTATCCGTCTTGGTAAATGTGCATTTTGTAGTCTACGACCAACCGTTCGCGATGAAATTACATTTCCAATTTCTGCTGAAATCGCTCTTGAAGATACAAACGTGTCCTTCTTCGCAAGTGTTGCAATACGAATATCTGTTGTTTTTGAAGTTTTTTTTGGTCTTCCGCGAGTTTCGACGGGCTTTTTGGGCTTTAAAGTATTTTGTACAAAAAATAGCGAACGATTCATAGTTTCTGATATAGAACAAAGACTTTGGCCACTTTTTCTTTGATTTAAAACAATTTATCTTTCATCCGGAGAACAATGACTTTTTCGACCCATGGCTGATTTTTTTATCAAAATATTTTGCTATGAATAAAGATAAACAACAGTAAAATAACTAGCCTTTCCGAAAAGACTACAGTAGACTGCGAATATATTAAAGAATTGATCCAAAGTATTTATTATTTTGACCAAGTACTGAAATCACACCTGAACAAAACTAACTCACAAAGAAAACAACGGGGAAGCCCTAGGTTCGTTTTTTATTTTTAAAGGCGTTACCACATTAAAGTTATTTAAATAAAAAAGAATTACCATGTTTACTTTCCGTTTAAGTAACTAAAATTAAACATAAAGCAAAAATAAGCGGATGTACTTATTTTTTCGACCATAAGTGTATGTTGATGTAGCATGTATGCGTTCATGCTAAGTATTTAAGTCTATTCTCTGCTGCATTTGCTTTTAGTGAAGTACAACCATCCGGCGCCACTACACCTTTGACTGATTCATTGCCACCAAGACCATAACTAGTGTAGTAGACCGACACGGTCCCAACATAAGATCCAAGCTCTATATCGATATTTCGCGATCTATACATATACATATCCGTTAAAGTAACCAAAATTAAACATAAAGCAAAAATAACCGGATGTACTTATTTTTTCGACCGTGTGTGTACATTGATGTATTTTAGAGAAATGTGTTCATGCTAAGCATTTGAGTCTTCCACTGCCTTCCTATTCTCTGCTGCATTTGCTTTCAATTCAGTCCAACCATCCGGCGCCACTACACCTTTGGCTGATTCATTGCCACCAAGACCATAACTTGTGTAGTAGACCGACACGGCCCCAACATAAGATTCAAGTTCTATATCGATATTTCGCGATCTATACATATCATTCGCAAAGCCGGCACTTGCAACACCTTTCTTCTTCTCATTGAAACAGGTGTATGTAGTATACACTATGGTTTTATCCTCAGAATCGGTCTTACGTCGTACACTGCAACCATATGTGCCGCGTTGACTTAACTCAGGTTCGGAAGATGCCACAGGACAGTCAAGTATGCCACAAACCCATTGTCCTAAGGTTGAAAAAAACAAAACATGAGTATGAGTAAATTTTATAATTCAGTTCTGTTACACCGGAATTTACCATTTTCATAGGAAACCTTAATGTCTTCTATATAAGAAACCACTGTAGTGGGTGATGCCAAAATTGAGCTTACAAGGCAAGCTGTTACAATAACGAAGCTTACTTTGAATGCCATTGCGTTTTAGTTTGATGACTGATGCACAAATGGTTCAAACACCTTCCTTAAATACTGTTTACCATGCAAACGTGTAATTAGAGATACCCCGTTCCAGAGTACTGATATACAAATCGGCATTTCAATTTAAAATTCAATTGGTTCAATTGGCGCTGCACGTGGACTGGGTATCAGTGATAAAAATCTACGGAGATAAAAGCAAAATTACTCATTTATAGTCGCTGAAATATACTCATTCACTTTCGTAGACTTTCTATAATGGTCAGCACCATTGCAAAAGATTATGAAAATCGTTAATTTGTGCCAAAGGGAGGTTAATTAAACAATTTTAAAAATTTTAATGCACCAGGCGTAGGGAAAAGCATGCAATTTATAAAATGCGCTTGAAATAATAATAATAAATAAATATTTCATATTGAAAAATGCATTGAATTGCCAATTTGATGGATGATGAGGGCATATTAAAATATAATATTGAAAAGATACATTGAATTTTCAATTTGATCTGCATTTCCAATTTGATGGTATGGCCCATTTTCTGATAAGTGGAATTTGAGCAATCCTAAATCCATTGTATGACTCACATTTCAGAAGATCTAATACGTCCAATCAGTCTACATTTTCCCATAAACATATTCCCATTTGTATTAGAAATCTATTGTACAATGTGACCATTCACAATTATTTTAAATATACAGTGCCGCTCACTTCAATAGTACCCCCTTTAAATATTTTTTAAGCTCGATTTTTTCCAAAATAATAATTATAACGAACTGGTTGTGCTTTTATAAATCATATTTCACGTATTTGCTGTAATCCTATAACAAAAATTTTCTTTCATTTTAATGAATTAAGTACTAAAACATTAAACACAAAAAAAAGTAAGAAATTCAATTTCAGTTTTTGGTTCATTTGAATAGCCTACTCCTTACAACAACTAGATTATACACGAAAACATTAATTCTAAATTAAATGTAATATTATGGATTGCTTACATCTACTTTAAAAATATGTATTTTAAGTAAAATTTAGTAGTGGCCCTGTTTGAGAATACATGCATATATTCTGTTTGGTAGAGAATCATACAGTTTTTTGATTAGGTCCCGCGAAATACACGACCAGGCCTGTTTAGTTCCATTAATGAGTTTACTTTTGCTTGAATATTGCTTGCCTGATTCGTATGTTTTTCGTACTAGCCATCCCCAGACGTTTTCAATAATGTTTAAGTCTGGAAAGTGAGGCAGCCAGTTCATGACCTCAACATTTTGGCTTTCAATCCATGATTTCACGACACTTACTGTGTGGATTGGCACGTTGTCATGCTGGAATTTCCATTCCAAGTCTCCGAAAACTTTTTTAACTTCAGGAAAAGCCTTTTCCAGCACGGCTTTGCATGAAGTCGCATTCATTTTTGCAGAGAGAAACTAAAGCTCTATTGTGCCATAATAAGAGATCGCACCCCATACCATAACTCCACCTTCCCGGCTGTATAATCGATTGAGTAGGTGTTCCTCTTTTCGAAGATCATGGAAGTAGTAACTATATCCATCAGGACCGTCTAAATTAAATTCGTTTTCGTCGGAAAATATAATTCTATTCCACTCTCTACTCCACGTCATAGTCGTGCGACAAAAATTAAGGCGACGTTTCTTACGGAGATTGTCTAGCGGTGGTTTCTTTTTAAGTCTCAAGCGTTGGAAGTGTGCTGCTTTGAAAATAATTCTTTCTACTGTTGATACACTTGCCCTTACGCCAGCTTTTTCCTGGATTTTGACAGCAGATTCGTGTGAATTTGAGGCATATCTCAGAATAGCTCTTTTATCAACGGATGTACGGTGTGATAAAAAAACGAATTTTTTCAAATTTCGTGAGTTACGTATGTTCGATTTTCGCATTTTTTTCTGTTATGTTGGTGCACATATCTGATATATATGTTGACAATATCAGCCATTTTGGATTGTCAGTTTGTTTTTGACAGATAAAAAGGTTAGTCGTGTTTTGGTGTGCTTTTCGATTTTTTACTATTCGAAAAAATGGATCATAGAAACTGTATTAAGTTTTGTGTAAAAAATGAAATCAAATGTGCAAGGACATTTGAAATGTTGGCTGTAGCATTTAGCGAGTCTACTATGAGCAAAACACAAGTTTAATTGGAGTATAACCGGTTTAAGGAAGGCTGAGAAGATGTCAATGACGATGCTCATCCTGGTCGCCCGAGCACATCTAGTTCGGTCAAATGTGAAGGTTTTGCTCACTGTTTCCTTCGATTGCAATGACGTGGTGCATCATGAATTCTGGCCACAAGATCGTACGGTCTATAAGGTCTACCTTGAAGTTATGCGCCGTTTGCGCGAAGCAATTCGTCAGAAACGCACAGAATTGTATAAAAACCAATCATGGAGATTGCACCATGATGACGCACCAGCTCACACATCGATGCTTGTGTGTGAGTTTTTGGACAAAAACAAAACCGCAATCATGTCTCAACCACCGTATTCACCGGACTTGGCCGCCGCTGGATTTTTCCTCTTCCCAAAACTGAAGACACCGATGAAAGGAAAGAGTTTTGCTACGATTGAGGAGATAAAAGAAAAATCGAAACAGGAGCTGTTGTCGATACCAAAAAGCGCGTTTCAGAAGTGTTTCGAGGATCAGAAGAAACGCTGGCACAAGTGTATTATATCTGAGGGGGACTACTTTAAAGGAAATAAAATAGAAATTGATAAATAAATAAATACTTTTTGAAAAAGATTGAAAATAACGGTTATTTGTTGATCACACCCATATCACATATCGCTTGCTGTTTGACCTTTCATATTATTTCCATAGCCTTCGGTGTCACGTAAATATGTCAATATATGTTTGCGACTTCTACTAGTTTTTCTGGCTATTTGATGAATAGAAAGTCCACTCACCTTGTAGGTTTTTATTTTGGATCTTTCCTCGACACTCAAAGATTTAGCTCGACCCATTTTACTTAAAATCGATTGTTTTATATTTAATTATACACAATTATTGTAATCCGTTCTGATTTATGATAATCTGTAAAAGATTTTCATACTTAAACAGGTTATCATGTGAGGGGTGCTATTCAAATAGACCAAAAAAGAAGAGTACATTTTTCACTCATTTAAAAGAAAAGAGCGAATTAAAATAACAGGATACTTCCATGGCTTGAAATTTTTTGTACGTGATGTGTGGAAGTAGGATAAACAAATAAGTAAAAATTGAACTGTTATGTGAAATGTACTTTAAATAGTATCGAATTATTATTATTAAATAGAATCGAATTAATAGTTATCGAATTGATGTTTAAGCACAAGGAATATTAATAGGAATATATAAGGAATATATTTATTATAAATTTTTTGCAGCTATTGCGGTTTCCTTCAGTTCATCCCAACCATCGGGACTTACTACACCTTTGACATTTTCATTATTATCTAGACCATAACCAACGAAATACAATGAAACTGAACCGATATAAGATTCAAGATCAATCATAATACGTTTGTCTTGAAGCATATCAGTCGCATAATCGTCAGCTGCAACAATCTCATTCTTCACATTGAAACAAACGTAGGTTGTAATTAATATTGTCCTATCCGCGGGATTGGTCAGACGCTGTATCCGACAGCCAAAGGTGTCCGTTGGGCAACCAAATGTACCACAGTGCCACCGTCCTTTAGGTTGAAAATGAGATGAAAAAAAAGCAAAATAAAATAGCTTGTCTTTGAATTATGAGACATTTTAACATACCATCTTTATAAGTAATATTAATATCTTGTGTGTATGAAATTGGTTCAGTTTGGGATTCCAAAATTGGGCTTGCAAGGCAAGCAATTACGATACTGTAGCTTAATTCGAATGCCATAATAGTCTTGTTTAGACAGAGGTGGAACTAAAGGTGCATCAAGTAACCTGTTTAGTTATTAGTTAATAAATAAATAAATTTATTAGTCAAAGGTTAACCTAATTTATGATTATAAATGACATGTCAAATTATACATGTCATAAAAAAACGCACTTTAATCACCGCTCAAAAATGGGGTACGGGCAAGATTTTAACACTGGACAAATTCTGCCAATTGCGGTGCGATAGTTGGACTGGTGTATAATTCTTATCACATAACATATATCGACTAGATTTATTTTTTGTAGAAAAAACTCTGGTTGCTGGGATGGTCCGTTACTGACATATAATATTAGGTGTGCAACTAAGTTCTCACTGTTTTGTTTTTTTTTTTTTTAAATGCAACTTTATTATAAAAACATGTTTACGAATGATTCATTGAAAGTATTGCCCATCGCCAGCTACTACTTTTCCCCATTTTTATGGCAAAACTCTAATTCCTTTACGTTAAAACTGTTCAACTTTTGAGGTTATCCACGAATCTAGCCATTCCTTGATGTTGTCATATGAGTGGAACTGCTGGTAAGCCAGACCTTGTGCCATCGAACGGAACAAGTGATAATCAGACGGTGTAATATCTAGAGGCGAATGGCATAAGACTTTCCATTTCGGTGTTTCTAGATAAGTTTTAACGGGCTTGGCCACGTGAGGCCGAGCGTTGTCATGTTAAAGAATCACTTTTTCGTGCCTCTCCGCATATTATGGGCATTTCTCGCGCAGAGCTTGCCTCAATCGCATTAATTGAAATCAATACCGATCTCCATTGATAGTTTCGTTTGGTTTCAACAGCTCGTAATAAATAATACCGACCTGATCCCACAAAATACAGAACATAACCTTCGCAACGTGAATATTCGGTCGAGGCGACGATGAGGAAGCATGACCGGCAGCCTTCATGACTTTATTTTCTTTGGATTGCTGTAATGAATTCACTTTTCATCACCCGTTACAATACGATGAGGAAAACCCTTCCACTTCTGTCGTTGAAGCAGCTATTCACAGGCGAAAAAACGACGTCCAACGTCCCTTGGCTTCAACTCATATGGAACCCAAGTTCTTTCCTTTTGAATCATTCCCAACACATGTAATCACTTGGAAATGGCTTGACGGGTAGCTCCTAACACTGAACCAAGATCTACCTGCGTTTGACATGGATTCCCATCAAGCAATGCCGTCAATTCAATGCCTTCGAAGGTTTATCGTCTTCCTTCACGCGAACGGTCGTCACGGCCTCGCTCTCACCGACTACCACCTATTTCGCAGTCTGAGCAACCACTTGAAGGATTTGGATTTCCATAACAACGAGGAAGTAAAAAATCGTTATTATTTTTATCCTTATTTAGAAACATGTTTACGTTCAATCTAAATTGCAAAATAATGTCAAATATAAGTCTTAAATTTTATAAAATATTTATGGAAAATCACAACATACTGCTATTTTGTTTATCGCACTTGATTCGGCTGAAGTTTGGACAAAGTCAGGTTTAATCGTTATTATTTTTATCCTTATTAAGAATCATGTTTAGGTTCAATCCAAATTTCAAAAAAATTTCCGGTTGTCAGTTGTCCGTTTCATGTCAAATATAAGTATTAAATTTTATAAAATATTTATGGGAAATCACGACATACTGCTATTTTGTTTATTACAATCGATTGGTGTGGAGTTAGGACAAATTCAGATTTATTCGTTATCATTACTGTTCTAATTTAGAAGCATGTTTAGGTTTAATCCAAATTTCAAAATAATGTCCGGTTGTCAGTTGTCCGCTTCATGTCAAGTATAAGTCTTATATTTTGTGAAATATTTATGGAAAATCCCTCTATATGTGTTGGGAGTTAGAACAAAGTCAGATTTATTCGTTATTATTTTTGTCCTTATTTAGAAGCATGTTTAGGTCCTATCCATATTCCAAAATAATGTATAGTTTACAAGATATATCAACTTTATAAAATAAGATTCCTTTTTCAAAAACTACGTAATACATCTAGATATTACTAACGTAAGCAGGAATCTGTTTATTATTATCATTAAAACATACATTGGAGTCGAAAGTCCAGCTCAATATTCCGTATGTTACTAAAGCAAAACTGTTTTCCCTAATATCGATTTTTTGAAAAACATTCAATACCTCAAACCCGTAAATTCTGAGCAAAAATCCCCAGCAAAAAAATGCATCCAAGGAAGTAAACATTCACCACATTTTGTGATGGGTAGTAGTGAAAAATTGCGTAATCAACAATGAAATTAACATGGGGGATGTCATAAGAGAGAAACACTACTTTATGATACATCTTCTTCATATATTCACGAGTGTTACATACGTGACAAAAATTCAAACCATTGGTTGCAATTTTTCGTTTCACTTTTTGTTCCAGAAAATGTTTCTTGAGAATTTAGAGCTATTGTTTCAATTTATGATACTAATCTGTTGCAGGAAGATGTAGACAGACTTGTGACTTGGTCAATAATTAATAGTTTACCTCTTAATTTTTCTAAGTGTAAGCAAATGACTTTTCACAGATGCCGAAATATTCTTATTTCTACTTATCACATGCTGAATCATGAGTTAGAAAATATATTTGAAATTACAGATTTAGGTATTGTATTTGATTCAAAATTAACATTCGTACCTCATGTGAATTACATTGTTCATTCGTAGGAATTCTTCTTTCTATTGAAATAATTCAAAAAATATTTATGAAGTTTGCTTTAAATTGTTTTCGATTCTCAACTCCAATCCCTTCTTATTCCAGCAGATGTCTTCTTTTATCTTTAAAATTATTAAGCTCAAGAAGAGATATTTGTTCAATAATGTTTCTTCATGGCATAATTTCTGGATTTGTTGATTGTCCGGATTTATTATCTTTAATTCCATTTAAACTTTAATTCCATTTAATTTCCATATTGATATTCACTCTACTAACTATGCTTGCAATGAACCTCTTCGTAGATCTATGAGACTTTATAACTCGATATGTAATTCAATTGATTATACTCTACCTCGAGATAAGTTCAAAAACATTTTATTCAGTTTAAGTATTTAAATCGTATTTATCAATGTACTATTGCTAGTCTGTAAGGAAACTTAAATATCCATAGACTAAATAAATGAAATGAATATGTCGTCAGAAAAAAGTTCCTTTGAAAACTAGTTCCTCAATATAAATAATATCGCTAAGGTCGATTATGAAAAAGCATCCCTAAGACCTGGCCGCAGATTCCGATGTGTTTGAAACTTTCCATAAAAAATTAGTAGACAGGCACTGAACTGAAAAGGCTCCTAATGTCCCGTAGAATCGAAGCTTATGCACTCAGCACCATTGATTGCAATCCATAATATTGAGGACAGCCATTAACGACATAGGCTGTTGTGGCGAGCATTAAATATTTGTAGTTTTTACAAATGGAATAAAAAGCTTAGTATATCCCTCATTATTTAAAGAAAAATAGACAAAATCTTTAAATGAAACTTCTTTACATCGGCTATCAAATATTACGTTATGTCCCCTAAGGAATAGATGGCGTAGATTTTGGAGTATTTTATACTCACTTGTTTTGCCTTAATTATTGGGAATTATAAATGGGAACCGAAATAATATTTGCTAAGTACTTCCTTACCGTTGTTTTGGAAGTGGTTTAAAAGCGCTTCGTTGCAAGCGTTAAATACACACGGATTAGATTATTAGAAGCGGTGAAGATTTGATTCTTTTTGAACAACTTCCACTTTTTTGCTGGGTCGTTATTCCTTGTAAGCGCAGATATTCAGCGCAAAACTTAATGAAACGTCTATGAGAAATGACAAAAATTGCAATACTTTTTAAACTTTATCAATGTTCGCCGTAAAAGAAATTATAACAATTTGGGCATAAATAATAATAATTTTAATGACAAACATTTTTATTTAAACAAAACATTGCAACTATTATGTTCGGCATAAAATAACAATGATAGCTGATGTCTGAAAGTTCGTACTCAAGTTCTTTCTTGCAACTTGAAAAAAAAAACAACGCTACAAACAACAACTAATTTTTCGCAACTTTAACCATGGTTACTGGTTACACGGTTTTCAATTAAATGGGGCAATATTTTTACCAAAACTTACTGAACAGTAGGGCAATAAAACATTAAAATTGGTAACCTATAAATTTTTTTGGCTGGGCTTAAGAAATAATTATTCAATTATACACTTGTATAGGGTGGCGCATGAGTAACGTTAAGATTTGATCAGTGAATACATTTTCTGTTTGTGTTTTTCTCGTCTCTTTACAGAATTAACTAAATAATACTTGGGAAATTTATGATGGAAAGGCTCAGCACACAACAGAGAACCAAAGTTGTTTAATTTTACTTTGAAAGTCAGCATTCGATTATTCAAATCATATCGAAATTTCTTTCATGTTCGAAATGCTCCTAGCGCTCCAACAATTTATCGATTGGTTCAGCGTTTTGGGCAACAAAACGGGGCTGTCTGTGATCATCCGCGAGCTGGAAGACCTCGTGCAGTTCGAAATGAAGCGGCCATTGCTCGAGTGCAAGCAAGTATTGAGGAAAACCCCGAAACTTCCACCAGGCGACGTTCTCAGCAGTCAGAGATGTCTAGGCGGTCTTCGCAAGGAATTTTACATCTTTTCGCATATAAGATGCAATTAGTTCACGTGTTAAATCCAAATGATGCACAAGAAGGCTTTCAATTAAGACGCCGTTAACGTTACTTATGCGCCACCCTTTATATAAAACATTACGTATACAATAATCTATAGAACTATATAGAAATTATTCAACTTTATTCTCTTTTAAATCTTTTAACTGCCAATTCACTGTGGCGTCGTATTCATTTAGAAGCCAAAAATTCGAATACGAATAACAAAAGCTTACACAATTTGATAATATATCAACTCTATGATGGTATTTTGAACAAAACTAAACTTAGAAATTGTTGAGCGAAAATGTAACGTTGCACTAGAAATGGAGGCTTGACTATTTTATTATTTATTATAAAACCGTCTGACATTGACTGCATTCACGCAGTAGGGACTCGCGTGTTGGGCTTCAATTAAAAATCAAGTTTCAATTGCTTTTTAATTACAAACTTCCTATCGGTCAATAAAGTTTATGTGCTGCCATTTGGTTGCATAATCTTTTAGTAACTTAATTATCGCCACCCTGCCCCTTTAGAGTTAGCTGTAGTTTCAGCAGAGTAGCACATGGAAAATGCAGCAAAATCTCGGTACTTTTTATGTTTAAATAGTAGTCACATACCAATTTTCAAAAGAAAAGGTTTTGAACAGAACCAAATTAAAGTTTCTGCCTGAAACAGTGAACAGTGGAGCCCAGCATTATTTCCAAAGAAGTGCCGAATGTAAATAAAAGCGTTCTTATGTTTCATTAAAATAGTTCTATTCACAGCAATTAGTTTTTCTTATGAATGTTGTTCTTTGTAGCTTTTAAATTGCCACCGAAATTTCATTGGATGAAATAAAAAATCAACTGTCTAAAGAAATAATGAACAGGACTGAATAAAAGCAGATGAAGAAGTAGATGTTGATTGAATGCAGCTGGGTCAAATGGACAGTTGTTATTATTACTGTAATCAATTTGCTGTAATGATCGATACTGGACCCTGTCGGGAATTTCTAGAGTAGGTTGTGGACTATATTTTTGGGATTGAGGTAATCTTCCTGTACCGCTGTGAAGGCAAGTCGACCTGCTGATGAATGTTATGCTGCCTTTAACCTTATAATTTTTCAAGAGATTTGAGAAATTATTTATTGGTAGTTTAAGAAATAAATGAAATTAAGAAATTAATTTCAATTCAAGGTAAGCTGACATGCTTACCGCTTGAGCTGTGCAGAGTAACAGCTTTTTGGTTTCAGTTTCATGGTAGTTACAGGTGTAATTTCTGGCTTTCGTCAAATGTTATCTGACAGTTTTCTTATCAACAATTCACAATATGTTTAGCCCAAAAAGGGTAACATAAAGTGCAATTTGATTTGATGTTACATTAGGTATGTTCATCGAACGTTTGCAAATTCATTTTAAATTAATTTTTAATTAACTTTGGTAAAAAAAGATAAGTATAAACATCATGTTTATACAAAGACATTTCGACAACAATGTGAATTAAATTTTGTAGCGAATTTCATTTCATTTCATCTATTGAACAGTCTTGTAATTTAAAGCCTTTTGGCCAATATGAAGAAAATTACAAAATGCATAAAATAAACACAGGGTGTGCGTCGGGAAGGTATACTACTTTGTTTTGCTACCAGTTTGGTAAACATTAGTCTTGACAGTCGTGAAGTAACATTTTATCAGAATCAATCATCGATTAGTGAGGAGATGAGAAAGTTACGTGAAATTTTTGGGAGAAACAACGAGCCAACAACACGCACTATTCATCGTGTAGATTTTCCATATACCGGATAGCATTTTTATGGCGAAACGGGTATAAGATACCCAAAAAAAACGCAACCATAGTTACGAAGAGACATTATTATAGCGATTAATTTATTCATTCATTCTGGGAAGGAGCTAAATCCTTTCAATGCACTTAATCTGAAAATCCGCACCCTCTTTGCTACACCTATGAATGCCTGGAAACCTGATAATGAAATCCATTGATTGGTTAGCAGATCTCTTCAGTACCGATAGCACTAGAAACTAGTCGTTTTGTGTAGCAGGTATGATTATCGCATTAGAAACTTCACTTATGGATAGGCTGTTTTTCAAATAGAAACATTTTGAATTTCAATAATGGAAGCGTTTTGGAATAATTTGCCGTTGATCGAGGAGCAACAGTTGCTGAAAAGGTAACATTAGTAGCCATGTTAAATGATAGATATTTCTTGAGCCAGTCAGTGTACTGAATACGAAAACGAACCACAAGTACAATGGTTTACAGGATATTGCAAAACTTATTTATTTTTTTCACTCAAAAAGTGCTAAAAGTTTTAGTTTTGGTTAGATGAATTCAAAGAAACTTATCCCAAATCCATCAACAATATATTTATACAATGTTTTCTAGTTAGATCATTGGTTGAATCAATATTGACTGTCGTGATGCCTGCTTAAAAAGATGTCCCGGTTTTGCCTTATTTTTTATTTGCGGTGTATTTTTTGAATTTAGTGTTACGTCATCTTGTTATATCACCAAAAAGTTGAAAATCAGTATTAAAACCTAAAGAACCTTCCAGTACTAGAATGAAATCTTTTTAAGCCTATAAAAAATTGTTATGATCCCCCACATCTTCCACAGAGTAATGTTTTGTAATGCCATTTCAATCTAGTTTAATTAGGTCTCATTGAGATCCTAAACGAAGAATCTTCATTTGCTGCAGAATGTAAATGAACACAGCACATTTCATAATTTGTGATTTTTTTTTAGTTTAATTTTACAGTCAATAGCTGTGCGATATATTATACTCCTCTTTTTATCTCTTTCCCATTTTGTATCTGAATTCTGAATGAACTTTTTAATCAATTCAATGAACTATTTAATCAAAATTCAATCGATAACCATATTTCTCAATAACCACAACTTTTGGATAATCGATTGACTGATACATTCTGTCGAAAAAAGTACCGGGAATTGATCGTTTGAAATGCCCGGTTAATTTTTTATTTTTGTCGCTAAGTTGGCACAACTGTTCTCTATACTGACGTAGAATTTGAGCGCGATCTATTATTTAGTTTATTTGCAGTGGTCAATTTTGTCTGTTCATCTCAAGTGTATTTTGCGACTTTTATTATAGGTAGAAATATTGAACACAAAATTTGTCCCCAGTTTTTGTAAAGCAAATGGCTTATGGCGTATCCAATTTATCAAAAAAATACACCCATATGAGTGGTACAGTGCATACAAAAGCGATCGAGATGTTGCGGAATATTTGCTTTGTTCTGGTCAACCAGTTACGTCTTCAACTGAAGTGGAAACCAAAAACCGTCAATTCAATTTTACACGGTTATTTGGGTATGAAATTCAATGCCGCTCGACTAGATCCGAAAGAACTGAATTTTCTTCAATAGCTTAATGGCGTAAAGTTCGCTGATGCTATAAAGAGTCAATTCCGACCCCGAATTTATACAACTATTTACAACTAGAGATGGGATTTGGGTTTCAGCGTTTGGCATGTAAACCAGTCGCCAAGTTTCAAAAAGGGGCCCAACAGATTACAAACTGGAGAAATCTCGATAAAATCTATCAAAGAAAAACTCATGGTTTTGCACCGTGATAAACCAACATCTCACTAAGTTATTATTGTAAATGAACTTCTGGTTAAAAACTCAATAAGTCAATCATTGTATCCATTTGATATGGCTCCGGCTGACTTTTTTCTTTTGCCAAGACTCCAATTAAAGCTTCGAGTCATCCGTTTTTAGTCGATAGAATTTTATGTCTCTCATCGATGGATAACTAAAGTTTTTTTTCCGTAAAGTGCATTTGAAAAAAGTTTTGATGATTGCATTATTCGTTGGTATTAGCATATTACTTCGGAAGGGCCTAATTTGAAAGCAATACAATATTTATATTTGAACAAAAAATATATATTTTGTGTTTTATTGATCAATTCGCCATACCCTTTTGACAGAATGAATATTAATCACATAGACTATTCTATTAACCGCCTATACTTAATATGGGTTATCTATTTAGTGGTTTCACAACCGCCGGTCTGGCAAGGTTGTCAGCTGTTAAAAACCTGTCATCTGAAATGTTATTTATTTAGTGAAAGGTTTGCCATTTACGTTTGTGGATCGTTTAACAACCGAAGAACGCATAAAAATAGTTACAACTTACTACAAAAGTTGTGATTCAAACGTGGGCTTTCAATCGAACACAATTTTCTTCAGGGATGAAGCCAATTTCTCAATCGGTAGTTACGTCAACAAGCAAAATAGTTGTGTGTGGGACTCGAAGAACCCAGAAGTTGTTGTGGAAAAGTCATTGACTCGCAAAAAAGTGACTGTTTTGTGCGCATTATGGTCCGGAGGTGCCATTATGTCCGTAGTTTGTCGAAAATGACGCTGGAGGAATCTCAAAAGCATCCACTGCTGCAGCCAATCTAGACCGGCTTTTAGATGAGATTGTATTTCGTACATAAAGGCAACTTTCAAGCATTATAATGAAATACAAGTTCTATCGAAATCGTAGCTTAATGTGTGTTTTATTTAACCTTATTTTTAAAATGGAAAATGGATAATTCTGTATTTAAATAAAATATAAATATTTTGTATTTTATTGATCAATTCGGAGGACTTTTTTGACAGAATGTGTTTTTAATCATACACTTTGACTACTCGACTAACAGCCTATGTTTAGTCGCCTATGTTTACTTATAAAAAAATACGAAAATATGCCCTTAATTATAATGTATTTTTTTATTTTTTTACAAAAAAAATAATGTTTTGTTCCCTATTTCAGGCATGTGGTTTATGCAAAAATGGAAAAAATCCGGTTCATTACTGCAACTGTGTATGCGCGATACCAGCGATATGCGAAAAAGCTTCTTGTATCGTCTGAGTCAACGCAGCACCCTACACCACTTTAAGAACATACTACTATGTGGCTCCAGCCAAGATCGTTATGTGCCAGCACATTCGGCACGTTTAGAATTGTGCAAAGCGGCCATAAGGGATAACTCCAATTTGGGTATAATATATCGGTAAGATGAAACAAGACACATCACATAACTTTTCCACAGCTCAATCATTTATTTGCCAATCTTTTTTCCAGAGAAATGGTTCACAACATTATCGCTCCTATATTGGCTCGACCCGAATTGACGTTGACGCGCTACGACGTCCATCATGCTCTGCCTCATACAGCCAACACATTGATTGGAAGGGCAGCTCACATTGCAGTTCTAGACTCGGAATTGTTCATAGAGAAATTTCTATTGATTGCCGGCTTAAAGTATTTCAGTTAGCGAATTTAAATGGACTGAAGTAGAATTACAAAGTAAACAAAAACAACAAAAAAAAAGCAAAATTAGCACGGAATTGTTTAACAGGGTATCAAACAAAAAATTAGGCAACTAGAAAAATCGAATATCTGGCATTCATTACCGCAAAACAGTCCGCTGAATGAAATTAATAAAAAATACAGCTATAACGTCTATAAAATTGCAAAAGCAAAAAAAAATTTTAAGCAAAAAAACTCAAATAGAAAACGAATAATTTTACCAAAAAAAAAAAAATACTAACAGAATCCCCCAACCAACAAAATACTGATAGAATTGACTTTTTTTACATATAATATTTGAACGAAAAATCGTTAGTTTTACTATATAAAGACAACATTAGATATTATTCGAATACATATTCATTATATTAGAGTTTACAATCAAAACATTTCGTTTATGGAAATCAGACAAAATCAAACCAGAGCCAAGTCAATGTTCTATGACAGATAATTCATCAAAATATATATTCTATTATCCCCATTCGCCCTCTCCCTGCCCCAAACGATGACCTAAGAAACACGTTGAATGTTAAATTACTCGTGATTGTTGAGATTTTTTGAACACAAACGTCTAGCGAATGGCAAAGGAAACTTTTTGAATAGTTATAGAAGAAAGATTTTTAATAGAATTTAATACATAAAACATACAAATTAACATACATACGTATATAGTATAATAATATTTAAGAATACATCAAAAAGGAATTTATTGATACATTTAAGAAACAGAGAATATCGATTAACATCCAGTAAAAAAAAAAACAAAATTGTGTAAACTCTTCGTTTAACAGGGATTCTTCTTGGGGAAGATATCGGAGATATGTGAACACCTAATTAACAACTGAAAAACTTCATTTTATAATCATTTTTTAGCAATTACAATTTAGCAATACCTACAACTTTAAATATATTTTATGCATTATTTTAACAATGCATTAACAAAACTTAGTAAACTATCAAATCGATTCGCTGCTCTCAAATCCATTTTCGGACAAGTTTGAGACGGGAAATTCAAAGAAAGTGATTGCGAATTTTCTTAAAATGTTTCTCAACAGATTGAATACCAATGCAGAATTCTCAATCAACTAAAACGATTATTTTAAGATAAAGTGGCTTTCAGGAATAATATTGTTAGAACACAACACGTTAATACAGTGTGAATTCTAGCTCACTTGATGCAGTCTTTCCTGCCTACAGCTGCGTCAGCCACTAAGTTCGCTACCGAAAAGTTCTAGTGGTGAACAAATTCCCATCATTTTGAACAATATTTTAAGGCGGACAAAAGCAGTGTATGATAAAATTGTATATTTAATCATACAGAGACGAATAGTGTCCAAAATAGGAAAGGTTATTAATTTTCCGGTTTCAAAAATAAAATTAAATAAAACATACATAAAGCTATGATTTCGATGAAATTGGTTGCACTATTGGATCCTTTTGAGGTAGTTTTCGACCACTTCTTCGCACATTACGGGCGGTATCTCGGCGATAATTTGACGAATATTGGTTTTCAAATGCTCCAACGTTTGTGGTTATCCGCGCAAATACAGTTTTCGACGTAGTTCCGCAAAAAGAATGTCTGATGGCGTCAAATCGCATGATCTTGGTGGCCAATTGACGTCGCCAAAATGTGAAATTATGCTTTCTGGAATCTTCTTATGCAATAAACCCAAAATCGGTCACGTTGTGTGACTCGTGGCACCGTCTTGTTGAAACCACATATCTTCCAATTCATAATCTTCAATTGCAATTGCTTTGAATCGATGGTAACGGTTCCTTCAGCTCATTTTCGAAAAAAAAAACGATATATTCGGCAGTGGGTACTTTGCGATGATGAACATGCTTGGCCACATCTGTAACGCTTTCCAATCTCTCCAATTTTTTTATAATCATGCTTATTCTTTACACAGAAGGTCAAATGTGGCAACCGTAATCACCCCGTAATGCACAAGAAGTGTCCACTTTAGAATCACCACTTTTGTCGTAAGTTTTAACATTTTTTTACGCGTTCTTCGCTTGTTAAACATATATTACGAATAATACATATTCGTAAATGGCAAACCTTTCACTAAATAAATGACACTTCAATAGACCGGTATTGCCAGACTGACGGTTTTGAAACCGATAAATGGATAACCTTATATATCGAAAATGGGCAAAAATTTATTTGTTTTTCTTTTAATTTTTAAGCTGATATATAAGTTGATGTGATTCTTCATCATATCTATCAACTATCACTGTATGGCGCTTTTAATAACAGAATCAATGAAAAAAATGCATAATTCAAAAAGCGTCTGCAGTTCTTGTATATTCGACACTTCTAGGTCGATTTCGTAATTTCTAATATTCACAATTCATAATATGATAGATGACTTATCATCAAATAAAAGGGAATGCCAAGTCTACCTCCCCATATACATAATAAATATATCGACTTAGTCCTATTGCCCTTAAAAAATTCCTATTTTTCAGCAACCAATTATTGTAGTTAAGAATTTAAACAGTATTTTCCTGTATACGTTAGTTGAAAAACATTCTCAAAATTGGAATTTATGCTTCTACCGTAAAAATAAGGTCTTTACGAACGAAATTCAAGAGGATTTAGCCACGAATACACCAACAAAATTTAAGATATTTTTACTAGAAACATCTTTGAAAAATATAAAATTCTAAGTAATCAGAACTTTGTTACTTGTTCAGTGTTACGAACAAGTACTACGTGGTTTTCAAATAGGAAATTAAAAGTATATTTTTTAGAGGTTCGTTGTTTCTTCTACAAAATACTCGATGGCTGATGAATGCTGTTGCAATAGTTTGCTACTCAAATATTTTTTTTAATCCACATATGTAAGCTAGACTTACTTTATTTATTTGTAATAAATTTTTATAGTCTTTTTAATGACTTAATTTTAATCATTTTGAGTGAAGTCATTTAATTGATTTTAAGTTACTTTTACGATAGTAATTTAGCCTTAAGGGTTGCACCGGAAATTGCCCCAATTATCGTTCAAATGCTTCACTTAAAGTCATCTTAATTTGCGGGCTTATCTCAAATTCTAAAATGCAGTAAGGTCAGGAGACCTTGGGGAAATATTGAATTTCTAGAAATCAAATTGTTGGAGAATTTTCAGTGGAATTTTGCAACAATAGACCGCACCGCACAGAGTTAAACAAATTTTTCTTTTGGCGTAATTCAAAAAAGAAAATCATTCAACATCTTTGAGTCATACCTTAGTAGTAACATTCGTTAGCCACCCTGAGTCTAAAAATGTTTTTTTTTTCTTTTTGGATACAGTATCACAAAATGAAGAACCAACCAAGTCTAAATCCAAGTGTCTACACATATAGATGAGAATAAATTTTGAATTTATTGAGCTGTGTTACATAAAGATATAGCCTGAGTTTTTGAGGTGTATTTTAACTTGATAAAGCAAAGAAGTGTGGTTTATGTATGTTTTACGGGTTGGTGTAGATGCCACACCAACCCGTAAAACATATGAATTTCTAGAATTTTGGAAAATTGGAATTTATTTTATATATACTTTTGAAATCGTTTAAAATGGAAAAACGTAAATGAAACGAAATAACAAACTTAGTTCATAGTTTTACTATATACGAGTATTGCCCTTAGTTTGAGGTGAATACGATTTCATTTATAGATGAAAATTCACATAGTGTTATCACTTAGTGATATTGATTTCATCACCACAATTTCGAAACAACAAAATAGTTTCCATACTATTCAACCAAGATGGCAAACAACTAGTAATGTAGTTTCCAGTTATTGTGATAGTTGCTTTAGATTTGAATTGAAGTCAACTGCGCCTTCTTTTATCATGCTGACTTTTTATAGTAAAACTCCATACTCCATTTTCCCACCAGAAATTTTTTTGTTAGTGGCAACACCAATCTTTTTTGTTGCTTTTCAACACTTAAGTCGTTCAAATTTCAGTGTTGGAATCCAATGACAAAAAAAATTGCAAGGATGATAAATTTTTACACAAGAAAACACATGAGATTTCCCCTCTCAAAAAAACATGCTACCTAGCCTAATCCCCAAAAAAATGAAGAGTTTACCAATCTATAAATCCACATAAAAGACACAAGCATTTCCCCACGTCTCTTAACATAGTTTAATGTTAATTATACTTAAACAATTAACGAATAATTTTTCCTTAAGTGTATGTATAGCCTGTGTATGATGGGTCACGCGCATATCGGTAACTTATTTTCGTGTTTTGTTTAAATGATTTACTTTTTTTGTCTATCAAGGAAAGGACGCATCACATAGTCAGATAAATCTGAAAGATTTAATCCTGTTTATCGACAATATGACCAAATTTTCCTACTAAACATTTGCGCATTTTAAAATTTGCAAAACTTGGGCAATATTTTTTTAAATTTATCTCACGAAATATTGCATTTTTTTATATTTGCCCCAAATAATTTGATTTCAAAAAATTTGTGTGTGTGGCCCGTTTTAGATTTACTTATAAAACCTAAAGAATATGATATCCTTATGTGTTTCCTTAGCCTTTTTAGTCTTACAAAGGCCCGATATTAATGCAGGTTTACACAAAGTGTGTGCGCGGGATACGAAAGAGAAAGAGCAAAAAACAAAAGTTTGGTGTCAATTAGTTGTAAAAATAAATCATCGTATATACATAAGTTAAGTTTATCGATAAGTTAAATTTATCGATAAGTTAAGTCTATACATTATGTTCTAAAAAATTACGAAGTGGTAAACCTTAATTAAGATTTAAACTCCCCGTCATTCTGAACCTCATTATGCATTTGAAAACAAAAAATAAAACTATGGGTCAAATAGTTGCGATAATCTTGGTATTGCAAAACAAAAAATCGTTAATATTTTAAGAGAGCCGCAGATTAGACATTCGTGAGCATGAGCCTAAGCAAGACCGACAAGTTGTTATTTAACGCACCAAATTAATTTTCAAATTGCCAAAAAGTGCATCTATCAAATATGTTTATAAATTAGAGAATGGTGACGTAACGTCCGGAAATGTACTCGAATCCGAAGCTCATGCTCATGTTTGGCAAATGTGGTAATCAATGATCTGTAAGGAGTTGACACATTATCAGACAAATCTGACAAGTTTAATTAATTCTTACACTTTTTGCGAAAATTGACAAGCTTTTAAAATGAAACTTTAATACGATTTTCGGCAAATAGCGTTAAATCTGTCAAATTTGTCTGTTAATGTTATCTTCCATATCACACAGAAACTAGACTTAACAGAACTAACGTTATTTCCGTTTCCTCTCTCATCAATAGCAAAACCACGAACTTGAACTCTCACAGAAATCTTTCATCTCCTTTCTCTAAAGTAGTTTAATAAGTAGTAATAGAATCAATTCAACAACCAACAAATAGTAGTTAACATGACGTTACAAAACTCACCACACTGTACACCACCACCGCCACCACCATCATCCCGTTCACCATGACGTCATTAAAACAACAACCCTACACGTTACCAAATACAAAAACAAAACACTCACTCAAAAACCAAAATGGGAAATGAATTCAATTTTTGAAATAGATTTTACATACGTCCAGTTCCGAAATATAAAATACTTTAGCAACTAAAATAAAAAAGACAGACAGACGAACACAAATGAAACGCCAGAAAATACCAAAGATTGAAATCAAAACTTAAAAAACAACGTTAAAACGTTTAGAGAGATCAAATATTTACTTAGAGAATGCAGCTTTTTAATGTAGAACAACTACAAAGTGAGTTGGAAATGGTTTGAACCGTAAATTTATTATATATTTCAGAGAGAATTGTATCGAATTGAAGTTATTATTGAATGAATGAAAACACATTTGTCAACTCAAATCTTTAAGAAATATAAAAAATAACACACACACAAAATCATCTGAAATATTAACATTTTAAAAAGAAATGTTGTTTTTTATTCGTATTTTCCTTAGAGGCTCATGATGGGGTAAGTAAAATCATTCTGGTCTTTGTAAAGACACCTTCAAATACACGGATTTATATTGCGGAATTTTCGATGGTGGAGAAATTGCTTTGAGATTTTCAAACGGCGGCAATATAAGGTAACGAACTAGATATGTCCACCGACATACATACCAGAGTTGTTTTGAAATTTTACTGTCGGAAAGTGATTTATTGCTCGTGTGTCATTTATGAGTCCATGGGCCACGTGTAAAGGCCATCACTCACTTCCCAAGGGTTATAAATGATCATCTCCTGCTATTTTTCACCGCTGTAGCTTATAATCGCTCATTATATACTGCCTGTGGGTGGTTTATAAATGGATGCTGTCATTCTTGAGGCTGTTTCTCTCGACTCATGAGCAGTGAGTAATGAAGCAGGTTCAATTCACTGACTGCGACTTATGGGTAAGGAGAATTACTCTTATAGTCTTTTAACCTCTAAATGCGATTTGTGAAATTGGGACAATTTGCCCCACCAGTCTTGATTAAATACAAATGACATTAAACCCCAAAATACTATTTTTATCTAAATTATATATATGCATATAGTATATATAATTATATATGTATGTATACATGTACATATATGTATACAAATATATGCTCTTGCACAATTCACGGCACAAACCAATTACATTTTAGCAAAAGACCACAAAGCGAAGGCATTAATCGAGGTATCTATTTCTGTCATTTTGGAATTTTTAAGAAGTGGATTGCGAAAAATTGTCAAATTAAGAATAAACTGGGAATTGTCAAGTCGGTTATTTTCGTAAACTTACGATGAAGATCTCAAATCAATACAGTTTTAAAACCGCAAACTAGTAAAGGCATATTAATACGATTTGTCAGCAAACACAAATGTCTCCTGATTCCGTTAAACTCAATTTGAATTTTCTATATTTCTATATTCTGTTTCCTATTTCTGTCCATATTTCTGTTTAGCTTTTAGAGCACAAGTACAAACAAACAAAAAACAGAAACTTAGTTCAGCAGAACTATGTCACTGTAATTAAAGTGCTCTGTTTTATACATCAATTTAACAAATTCTATCATAATTCGTAATTAATATTTCCATTCACGCTGTGGCATATCTTATTTTTTATTGAATTTTGCGGTAATGAGGTGCATTTTGCTGCACTGTATTATCAGTCAATCAAGAGCTAAAAAATGTTATGATCTGGCAATTCCAATTTGTTGCGGTTTTCTATTAACTGCTTTACCTTCTAAACAAAGTATGATGACGTCACTATTGTGAATGAACGCAACAATAAAACGTTCTGGATTTTTTTTTATTTATTTCAGCAAGCCGTTTGGAATATAAAAGTGGAATAAAGTTCTGCATGTTTCACAGCATTAGTGATCTATAGTAGACACTAAAAGTAATCTTTTAGTTTATTTTAATGTTATGAAAAGGCGAATGTTACGACACTTTCAAATAAATGAGTTAATTAATTTAAGACATGTTTTTAATACAATTTAACACCTTTATAAATTTGACGTTTTATTATTACAAAAAAATTCGGTTTATCTGGAAAACCACAGGTTAACTACTAATCATTATCAAAATGAGATCAAGAAAGTTTGAAAATATAATTTTGTATTTAAATATTGTATGTGGTAGGCTATCATTCCAACTTGAGAAAACAATCTTTACGTTAAGAAGAGGTTAATAAACGACAGGTAAAATACGCAAGAGATATAAAGTTCTGTATGTTTCACAGTATTGGAGATGTATAGTAGACGCTAAAAGTACTCTTTTCGTTTATTTAAAATTTATGAAAAGTCGACTGTTACGACATTTTCAAATCAATGAGAAAACTAATTTAAGACATTTTTTTAATACAAATTAATACCTTTACAAATTTGAAGTTTTATTATTACAATCAAAATTCGTTTTATCTGAAAAACTACAGGTTAATTACAAATCACTATCAAAATGAGATCATGAAGGTCTGAAATTTGTATTTTTGTTGGGCTATCATCCCAGCTTGAGAAAACTACGTCAAAAAGAGGGTAAAGCATTTTTAGCGATTTTCCAAATATACGAATATTCAACTTCTATGACCTGATAAGCCAGAGATAATTTTATTATTTTCATAGAACAAATTAAAGAAATTCTTAAATTACCACTAGATCTTTATTACATGAGAAACGATTATAGCTTATCGACAAAATCATTTTCAAGAGAATGAAGGTCCTGGACTTATATTTTATGCCCAATGTTATAATGAAATCATACAGCATATTGATTTTATTAAGTGAAACTTTACCATTTTAACGCCAACACCAGCAATAGCTATTTAAATGATTTCTTACCTTATGATCTCGAAAACAACATATAAAATTTTAAAATAAAACTGTAAGAACAAAGTTCATTGTGAGATCAGAGACGTTAAATTAGTTTCAGTTTTTTAAATGGTGGAAAAACTTAAAACAATTCAAAGTATACTTTTAGGATGTTTCATTTTTCGCCAAATCTCCAAACGAGAAAAAAATATATCGACTTGAATTGTTCGCTATTTGATTTGCACTGTCTCCACAAAGGATGCGGGTCGTACTAAGTTTGTCATACCGCTTGTAAAAAATACAAGTATCGATCTGAAGCTCCGCAAATTATATAGATTATTGACCATCATACAAAATTTTTCTCGAATTAAGCATCTGTCTTTTCAAATCACGCAGAAATCGACCGCTTAAGATGGGTGGCATGAAGACAGACATAAAATGGTAAGACGAAAATTGGGAGAAAATCGCTTCAGAGGCAAAAACTTACCCACATCCAACCAAATTCTACTCTAGAAGAATGGGTCTTTTTTATAATTTTTCAATATTTTTACTATCTACTTTACGAGGGCGATCACAAAACTAGCCGAACTAACGTATAGATGGTGCCAGTAGTTTGAGAAAATTATTTTGATGAAAAGTGGTAACCTTATAAAACATTAGTTTTAAGTTTTAAAACGCCATGTTGTTTTGTATTTTTATTTGAGCTATCAAAAGTAAACGATTTTAGTGAATCTGTAAACATGGACAAATTTGGTCACCGTTATGAAATTCAATATTTCCATTTGCAAGGTTTCAGTCCAATCAATATCAAAGCCGAGCTAGATTCTATTCTGGGGAAATTTGCTCCTTCGTTTACGACTGTAAAATATTGGCTAGCAGAGCTTAAATGAGGCCGTACGAGCTGCCAAGACGAACAACGTAGTGGTCGACTAATTGAGGTGTCCACACCAGACACAGTTAAGAAAATCCACAAATTGGTATTGGATGGTCGTCGGCTGAGCCAGCTGAAATGATAGGCATTTCAAAAAGTACTATACATCGTATATTGGCCGAAGATTTGAAGATAAGAATGCTGTGCGCAAGACGGGTGCCGCGCTTGCTTTCAATAGAGAAAAAAGCGTTGTGAAGATTTTCAGAAAAGTGTTTGGCAAAGTCTCACCACAATAAAGCCGAATTTTCGTGTCGATTTATAACCTTTAACGAACTTGAGTCCTCCACTTCACATCTGAGACAAAGGAACAGTCAAAGCAGTGGACTGGAATGGGGGAATCGTGTCCAAAGGAGGCGAAGACGGTTCCACCTGTAGGTAAGGTTATGGCATCTATTTTTTGGGATGCCCATGGAATTATTTTTATTGATTATCTTCAGAAAGGAAAAACCATCAACAGCGAATATTATGTTCATTTATTGCAACGTTTAGATGATGAAATTATGGAAAAAAGGACGAATTTGGCGAAAAAGAAAGTGTTGTTTAATCAAGACAAAATGCTCAGAACACGCAGTCGTAGGTTCGAGCTTCTGCATGGCCACTTTCCGCTATTTCAGCGGCGATCACATGGATCTGTCTAACGAATGCCTCTCAAACTGATGCTCATAATTAGTATCAAATATTGAGGCCACTTGAGTAAACTTACTAGTGTAAGCTCTACGAATGTGAGAAGCTCTTCCATATTTCATTCATGGAATGCAATGGAATTTGTTCAGGGTTAAATTAAGCCGGCCGTTTAAATGTCTGTTGATTGTTGCGGTGATCGTATCGGTTGTGTTTATTATTAGCATAAATTTCATTTAAAAAAAAAATCCCAAAGGATTGTTTTCTCTTGAAAATATGTAACGGCATTGCCAGCTTTTGTCATATCGGTTTCCAACACTGAGATCGGAGCAAACATAGTACTGGCAAAACTTAGCTTCAAACTTCATGGCCATTTTTTTATACGGGCTTTCATCGCAAAAAATCTGCATAGACTTAGTCCTTCACGATTAAATGATAAAATTATTGAAAAATATCGAAAAATGTCTACTTTTTTTGTTTTGTTTCTCAATGTTTTCTCATTGTACAAATTGAATTGTTTCTCTGGCTGTATGACATGTGGCGCCGTCTTGTTGAAACCACATACCCTCCACATTCATTTCTTCAATTCTAGGCACGAAAAAACTGGATATCATTTCACGATACCGAACACCATTGACTGTTTGCGCTTGAATCACTCGAGGATTTTCCTCACCCCAAATGCGACAATTCTGTCTATTGACGAAGCCATCAAGATGGAAATGGGCCTCATCACTGAAGATGATTTTATCGGCAAAATCAGCATTTTCATGTTGTCTTCCCAATACCCAATTAGCGAACTCCTTGGCTGGCTTCAGTTCCTGAGTCAATTGAACTTTGTATGCATGAAGATGCAAATTTTTCGTCAAAATTCGCTGCATAGTGAATTTGGAGACACCAATTTGCTGAGCTCGGTGTCGAATTGAGGTGGATGGAGTTTGAGCGACATCATCACGTACAACTGCGACATTTTCGGTCAATCGAAATGGTCAAAGGCGCGTTGTTGTCTTTACATCACTAACAGACCCAGTTTTGGCAAATTTATCCATTAATCTCTTTACAGTTGACGCTTTTGGAGCATTATTGTGACTCCAAATTGATCGCAATTTGCGAACTGTAGCCGCAAAACTTTCACCATTTTGGTAAAACAATTTCACATTGAGAATGCGTTGTTTATTCGTGTAGTGCTCCATTTTTACAAACCTCGTACCTTCTACTAGCAAACAATAACAATTGTTCAAATGTCAATAACAATTTAAATCTTGCGTTCTTGTTGGGACACCCTTTTTGGCGGATTGTATTGAGAACAGTTTACAGTTTGTTACTTCAACTTTAAGATTTCATGGCCTACACTTGAATGCATCCTTTGTGGAAGTGGGTTACTGATTTAGTATTGTAAATTTGTTTTTACTTAACATTCTCTTTTCTTTAAACTATAAGTTTTATTTTGTTTAAATTTGACTTACAAACTGTAAAATTGTTCTCACAATTAGAGGCTCTCTAACCAAACTCGACTCGACTTGAAGCAAAATGATCTTGTCAGCAATGTTCGACAATATTATCAATGATGTCAAACTAATTTTGAGATAATGAAACTGTATCGAAGATAACATCTTTAAAAAGACCTCAACATCCAATAGAATTGTGCAAAAGATCAGAACAAAAGTAAAGGCTGAACAGAAAACAACACAAAATTTCAATTACTACGAAATTTCTAAAGGAATCGATAGTTTCGTTAAAAAAAATCAAAAAAGAAAAAGAAGATGTTAAATTTAAAGCAATTTAAAACTTTTCTGTGTCTTATAAATTGTCTTGGATGTATACCAAAAATCTGGGCTGCAGATAACGTAATTGGTAATAGTTTTTTTTCGCAAGCCATTATATAATTTAGTGATCAACCTTTGTATGTTAAAATCTTCAATTTTAGACTGTTCCAGTAGTGAACTGGTCACGTCCGTCTTTGGTGATCCCATTGATTTAAATTTTAATGGCTCCATTAAAATTTTTGAAAACGTGTCGATAAATACAATTTTGTCTACCTCTAATAATGAATTTGATGTAAAGTACATCGATGCTCGTTTGGAGGATGTGAATGCAACGATTACGGGAAATGCCAGCAGGAATTTAATTATATTCACAACAGAAAATTTCCAAAATTATGCCAAAGAACAGACGGCTGCCAGGATATCGTTAAAAATCAACTTGGGTTGCGGTCAGGGAAAGGAGAGAATAATAGTAAGTATAAATTAGTGAAAATAATATTCAAAATAATGTTCAAAAGAACTTTAAATAAACAAGTAATAGTATTTGTTACTGTTACTATTTATTTTATTGATAATTATCTATAATATAAAAATGAATCGCTAAATGTGTTGGTAAGCGCATAACTCAAGAACGCCTGAACCAATTTGGCTCAAATTTTTTCTCAATTGTTCGCAATTGCCTGGGAAACCCCTCCGGAAAAGTCGGAAAATTGAAAAAATCGAAAATTGATTTTTTGTATGGAATTTTGTGTGTAATTGTTCCGAAATGTCTTTTCGAATAGCAGAATAGAAAACTGTTAGTTGAAAACACGAAAAATTCCGGAAAACCGGGAAAAATTTCAATTTGTTTCGACGAAATTTTGCATTTTATCACATGATTTGATGATTTTGCGCTATATAAAAGTGGAAAATTCGTTGTGAAGCTCGGAAAATTACGAAATTTATTGCGATAAAATATGCTTTACGTGAATTTTGGGTGGAGAAGTTAACGAGACAAATAACAGATGGCGCTGTGCTGCGTTCAATGCTGAAACTGAGCGCAATTTGACAGCTGCACTTTTCGCATTGTGATTTTCTATTAAACAAATGTGCTATTTTTCTTGCTGCAATTGATTCGAGTTTTGCGTATTATTACACTGAATTCGGATACTCATATATCGCGTATCACATCCATTAACGGTACGAGCAGTACGATCAATTGAAATTTAGTGCAATGTTTATCAATTCGATCATTTTTTCAGAAAATAAGTTTGCGTGTAAAAAGTGAGGTTACCTTATTGGATTGCGGGCATTTATTGCGATACATTCATTTCGTAAGTTTTTTTTTTTTTTTTTTTGAAAAAAATTGTCTTTTTAATAGGATTAGTCAAAAAGGACTTTATTCCATTTCAGGGAGAGTTGTTTGACTAATGCCACCTATTAGACGATCAAATCGTGGACTTCGTACACGTAGTGCAATAATTAGTCAGAAAGTCCGTGATAATCAAATGCAAGAGGAACGCGCAGAACATAATGGATGGAGACGTGCCCACATTGCACAAGTTCGCGCTGCACAATCACCACCTCACATCGTTCACATCGTCGAAGGAGGAACT
This sequence comes from Philornis downsi, assembly GCA_019455685.1. Lineage (NCBI taxonomy): Eukaryota > Metazoa > Arthropoda > Insecta > Diptera > Muscidae > Philornis > Philornis downsi. The sequence goes on along the minus strand of JAHXMU010000473.1, from coordinate 118,901 downwards.
CATCACCAAAGTGTTCCCCGGCATTGCACTAAATTATAAAAATCTGGATTGGATTAGTGAAAGGGCAATACTAGCAGCGAAGAATAAGGACGTCGATAGCTTGAATTTGATTATTCAAAGTCAAATCGCTGGGGAACTGCATTCGTACAAATCCGTTGACAGCGTGACCGAAGAGGATGAAGCGACAAACTATCCGACGGAATTTTTGAACTCGCTTGATGTGCCAGGAACACCGCGGCATAATTTACAGCTGAAGGTAGGATCGAACATAATCATGTTGCGGAATCTGAATCATCCGAAATTGTGCAACGGTACGCGGTTGTCCATTAAGAAACTGATGAACAATGTGATTCAAGCGACGATTATCGAGGGCAAATTCAAAGAAGAAGTCCTTATTCCACGAATTCCGAGAATTCCAACTGATCTTCCATTCCAATTTAAGCGGATTCAGTTCCCCATTCGATTGGCTTTTACGAAGACAATAAATAAATCGCAAGGCCAGTCGTTGGAAGTCTGGGGGATTAATTTCGAATTTCCCTGTCTTTCGCACGGCCAGCTGTACGTTGCCTGTTCGCGTGTTGGGAAACCGTCTTCGTTGTTTGTTTTTGCGCCGGAAAACAAATCAAAAAACATTGTTCATCATATCGCTCTCCACTGATTTCGATTCCACTCAAATAAATCGCATTGAAATTTGAACTATCTGTGTTTTATTATTACTCGAGAGTTTATCTGAAGGCGTTAAATTGTCCGCTAGTTATTAATATTTCCAATAAAAATTAAAGTATCAGTAAAATAAATGCAATTACCAAGCATTTATTGTTTGTCTAAAACACCGACAACAATGATATTAACAAAATTGTATAACATTTAATTTATTTATCGGAAAATAACTTAACTGAATATTTATAATTTCAAACATATTTAAAAGGCAGTATAGCTCACATTACCTCGATAAGTTATTCTGATCATATCTGTAAACAATTAACTTGCTTATTTTCCATTAACATTCCATTTATTCCCTTTAGGTCTTCTTTCAACCCCTCAAGGAGGCCAACTATTTCAGTCCCGTCTTTTCACAGCCCCTCTATGAGCTGGCAATGCCCACACCCATTTTCGTCGGTTTCGATCTAACTGACTTGTTAGCGATCTCGGCCAAAGATGATGATTTAACAAACAATCAAATCAAGTTTACATCAAACACATCGGCGCTGCATCATATCAGTGTTGGCACCCAAAACGTTACAAGTGATGATAAGAAAACCTATTTTGCGTATTTAACACTGGAACGAGTCTATTTGGAACTGACGCAACAAATTGAGTTTGTCATAACAGCAACTGTGAGTAAATGGAAAAAATAGTGATATCATATAAACAGTGAAAACTGCAAAACAATGAACCCAGCTTTTAAAGTCCGTATTCTAACAGCGGGTAAACTTTAAACAACAGCAACGATTTATATTTATAACAATCATTCAGTCAATTGGAAGTCGTTTTTCTCAAACAGTTTTTACTGATAAGCATTTACTATCGATAAAAAAATACACAAAAATTAATTTTGAATGGCATTCAGTTTGAGTCACCCTAAATGAGCCAAATTCTTACCGACTAATATTTGCAATGTTTGACATTTGTAACAAGTTTCGAACAAGCTGAAACTTCACAACAAATAGAAGTATATAAAGTGAATGTTATCACATATTGCAATATCTAAGCTTAATATTTGAAGAAAAAATCAAAAAGTGACATTCTGCATTTAAGTACAAAAACATTGGATACATGATTAATTTTATGTCGAGCCGCATACCTGATAGGCTATCTTCTACATATCTCTTATGGACTACATCTTCGAAACAGTAAATAGAACAAAAAATACAACTTAACTGGAAGCATGTTTGTAAGTTAGAGAATATGATTCGTTCGCAATCCCTTACAGAAGGCATGATTTTAATATGACAACTTCTCCGTAAATGCAATACTTCTTCTTCTTAGGTGGCGACTGAAATAGACATACTTATCTATTATACGCCACCCTTAGAAAATAATTCCAAGCGCTTCGATCTTCTGTGCTTCTCCTTCAGTTCGTCACACCAAGTTCTGATGGAATTTCAAAAGCCTGATCCTTCGAACGAAATTTGGGTCGCCCTCTTCTGCACCATCTATTGAGTTCATTGCCAAAAACTTTCCGTGCCGGAGCATTTCGGCCCAGCCAACGCAATCGCTGTATATTAATGCGTTTGACCACGTCGATGTCGGCATCATTGTAAATTCATTCATTGTTGATGCGACGCCGATACTCTCCGTTAACGATGATGATGGGTCCATATATTTTCCGGAGTATTTTCCTCCGAAAACTGCCATTACTGATTCATCCGCATAACCCGGGATTCTGCACCAAGTAACAAGCCAGGTAGAACCAACGTTTGGTACAGTCGGATTGTTGTTTGTCGAGAGAGGTCTTCGTCATTGAATCGCTTGCTTAGCCCATATTAACATATCTTAGCAAGCAATACTCTCCTCTTTATCTGCATACTGACATCATTCGTTTTGTTTACAGCGGAATCGAGGTAGATGAATTCTTCCACCACCTCAAAATTATACTTGTCAACGTTCACATAGAGTACACAATTTGTTCGTTGAAACCAATTACTTTGTTTTGCCCTTGTTTACCACCAGACCCATTTTCGCTGCTTCCTTCCCGAAGCCATAACATCTCTCAGTTTTCGGCCAATAATGTCTATGTCATCTGCATATGCGAGTAACATATAGCTTTTATTAAAGATAGTACCAGTTGTGTTAACTGCAGCTTTCCTCATAATCATCTCCAACAATACATTGAAGAGGTCGCAGGATAGACTGTCGCCCAACCTAAATCCCCGTTTGGTGTAAAAAGGCTCGCTTAGATCATTGCCTATCTTTACTGAAGACTTCGTGCCAGTCAGCGTCATCCTACTAAGACGTCTAAGCTTCGTAGGAATTCCACACTCGAACAAGGCCTCATACAGCTTTTGCCGCATCGGGCTATTGAAGGCAGCTTTATAATAGGCCAAAAGATGGTATGGTGATAAGGCCTTATTGGGTCAGTTAGAACCGGCTTTCGTCTTTCACATATCACACTCAACAAGACTTTATAAGCAATGGGTAAAAGACTGATACCGCGATAGTTTTTACAAACTCTTGGATCGCCTTTTTTAAATACAGAGCCCAGTGTACTCAAATTCTAATCACCGGGCATATTTTCTTCGAGCCAATTCCTATTTAGGAGCTGATGCAGGCTGTTTATCAGCTCATCGCCACCAGTTTTAAACAGCTCTACTGGCAGGCCATCAGCACCCGAAGTTTTGTTGTTTTTAAGCCGCAATACTACTGTTCTGATCTCTGTTTGGCTCGGAGCTGGGCAATTTATGTCATCGTCGATAATTTGGGTGATTTTCTCACTCGTACTGCCATCCGGAACTAAGAGCTTATAAAAATGCTCTCTCCATAGTTTCAGCACATTTTGCGTATCTGTGGCCAAATTTCCCTCTCTCTCCTTACATGAGGGGAGCCCTGTTCTATACCCTGTACTTCTTATCTTTTGGTAGAATTTTCGGGCTTCACCTCTATCCCTGTACCTTTCTATTTCATAACTCTCACGTTCTTTCCACAACCGCTTCTTCCGCAATGCAATACTGTTTGAGGAATTATGCAGCTTTCTCTTACAGTACTTTCGTAGAATACAAATTGCTTCGGATAGACGATGTGAGTTTGATCTTAGTATATTCATTTCGTGGTCTGTATTACAACCTGCTTGAGGGCAATACAGATCACTTTTTATCTGCTCTCCTAAGATAAAAAAATTGAATCGAATTTGTATAAAATCTTTTCCTTACCTTAGTGACCCTAGGTTAGGTCAGGTTAGGTCAGTGTTGCAGTCAGGTTAGCAGTGAGCCTGTCTCACTTAGTCTGTATAGTCCATTGTGATAGCACGGAAACTAAAGATATGGACGTCCCTAGTTTCCTAGTTGAACCATCCTGAGCGCCTCAAAATTCTCTTAAGTCGGACAATGTCTATATCGTTCAAATCTCCTAGGTCCCTAAAGAAATAAGAGCCCAGTGTTGATCCCCGCCCGTTCGTCAGAGCGGGACAATTGCAGAGAAGATGTTCTAGGGACTCCTTCTTCTCTTCAATCCTACATCCCCTGCAGAAGTCACTAGTCGCAACATTCAATCTTATTGCATGTCTTCCAATCAGACAGTGTCCCGTCATGACGGATACAAGCAATGAGACGTCGGGTTTTGATAGCGACAGCAGTGTATGTGAACGCTTCAGATCTAGGCGAGGCCACATCTATCTGGATTGATTATAGTCTCGGACGGACTCTCACCTATCATTTGGTGCTAAATATGCTCTATTTCGCAGTAGGAGCTTGCAAGTGACTAGAGGCATGCCCACTGACTCCAACTCGGCTGGAGTCTGTAATGTTGTCCCTAATCTTGCCAGCTCGTCTGCTCTGCAGTTCAATGGTATGTTCCTGTGACCTGGCATCCGCATAAGGTGAATGTTGAAATGCTGAGCCATTTCGTTAAGAGATCTGCGGCAATTCAGGGCTGATGTTGAGTTCAGGAAGACAGGGATTTAATGGCAGCTTCACTGTCAGAGAATATGTTAATCTGTCATTCTGCCACTTTCTTAATGACCATAATTTCGGCCTGATAAACACTACATTGATCAGGTAGCCTTCTTGCTGTACTTAACCCTAGGCCTTTGGAGTAGATCCCGAAACCTACCTGATCATTTAATTTTGAGCCATCTGTGTGGAAGTCGACATACAGTCTTATACCAGGAGTTCTACATTTCCATGTATCTCTATCTGGTATAAGTATATGGTACTTCTTGTCAAACAGTGGTGCAGCCAGAGTGTAGTCAATAGTGCCTGCTATGTCAGGCACCATGTTGAGGATCACACTGTGGCCTTAACCACTGTGACAGTTTTCTTAGTCTTACTGCCGTAGTTGCGGAAGTCTGCATACTAATTATGTCCAGGGATAGTAAATGCAAAATAACATTTAGTGCACAACGCACATTTTGCACGCGGACTGGAGTCAATTATGAAGTGTCTAAAATGTTCTGTGCGACTGAACTTAACCCTTTTCTTAATTATTGTTATTATCATTTTATTTCGACTATCTTTGTTCCAGGACAATGGCGTTCCCCCAAAAAGTTCCAATGCCACTGTCATCATACGATCCGATCCCTCCCGAAGTTTACCTGCCTTACCGAGATTTGAGCAAAAACTCTATAAAGGAAAGATTAATATAGATTTGTCAATGGATCCAATCCATGTAAAATTAACCAACGAATCGTATGATCCAGCGGTGAGTTTCAGTTTAAATGGGACAGAATTGCAAGGATTTGAAATGGTAAACAATGGAAATGGCGCTGTTACAATCAAATGGAATGCCACAGGTTTAAATCAAACGGACATAATAACGCATCAGGAATGGGAATTGGAAGTTAAAGCGGAGCATCCAAAACTGGCGGAATTTTCGGTGGCCAGTGTTGTGGTAGAACTAGCTGATTTTCGCAGTGAGTAATGCTACTTTCACAACATATGATGAACATTCAGATACATCTTCGTACGTTGTTCAATACTGGTTAGGTATTGATTGCACTTCAAGAAATATGTGGTTTCATATATTCTAATATATGATGAAACTATGCAAATTTGAATTAATAAATTTAATTTATACTCTGCATGAAAAGTATCCTGAATTTGTCATTCAAAGTGATACCACTGTGACAAGTCAACACAGGGAAATGAAGTGCGGTATGACATTCTATATGTTAACAGTTGCCATATTTTTTCATCTTACTTTTGAGTGCACAGAATGCATTTTGTTTTCTCTTAGGACACGTTTTAATGGATTAGTTTTGTTACAAGCGATGAGACTTGACTTTATGCAAAGAAGCCGTCGGCTTTCGGAATGGGAATTCGAAAACAAGCCGAATCTTATAACTTCGCGTCAAGGTCAAAATGAGTAGTTGGCATTTTTCTTCGACTATGGTGTAATCGAATTGCCCGCTAAATGGAAGCAGCGTAAAAAAGGTATATTATTTAGGAGTCATGAAAATTTTGAACAAAAAATTCTCAGAAAATGGCCAGGTTTATGGGAGGACGTTCACGATTTTTTAATGAGGACTTGGTTTTAGAAAAAATACTAAAAAGAACTTGCTTATTATTCATTCCCAGAACCCACGTTTGCAAATTCTTACATATAAATCCTAAATTTATCATCTCCACTGCAATTGAGATGTTTACATGTAAAGTCCTCAATTGTAATGAGATTAAAGTGCTTTAGAGTAAGCTTTATGTCGACTGATCTATTAGAGAATTTGTTTGATTTGCTCAAGTTAGTTCTTGTGCTCCCCCCATACGTGTAAGACGAGTTTGACTGAATACATAATTGTGTATTTATTGCAAGGTATAATCTTTAATAAATTCTGGAAACGAATGCTAATCCCTGCTGCTTTTTATATTTTATAAATCTCTTGAGGTAAATATACTCGTATGTCAGAGTGAACCCGTTCCTGCCGAACCATACGCTTATGGTGTTTTAATAATAGCCGGTTATCCACTTTGCAGTTTCAAAAGTAAAGTTAAATAAAACAAACATAAAGCTATGATTTCGATGATACTTTTATTTCATTATAATGCTTGGATCTTATCATTATGTGTGAAATATAATGTCATTTAAATTACTGCCTCTGGATTGGTTGCAGCAGGGGATCCTTTTGAGGTATTCTTCGATCGCTTTTTCGCGCTTTTCTGGGGGTTTTCAAATGCTTCAACGTTTGGGAATTATCACGGTCTTTGACGTAAGTCCACAAAAAGAAGTCTAACGGCGTCAAATCATATGATCTTGGTGACCAATTGACATCGTCAAAACGTAAAACTACTCTGTCTGGAAACTTCTCATGAAATAAAGCCAAAATTGGTCATAATATTCAATTTCAGGCCAAAAAAAGTCGGTTATCATACGACCATAGCGCTCTGAATTGACGGTAATGGTTGCTCCAGCTTCATTTTCGACAAAATACAGCCTAATGACAGCTCCATACCATAAAGCGCACCAAACACTTACTTTTTCCGGATACAATGGCTTGTCCACAATCGCTTACGGATTCTCCGAGGTTCATATATGACAATTTTGCTTGTTGACGTAGCCACCGAGTGAGAAATGAGCAGCATCGATGAAGAAACAAATCAATATTGAAAGCCTGCTGCTGTATCAGCATAAAATCAGCATATCTACGGCGTTGTGAATGGTCAGTCGGCTTTAATTGTTGCATAAATTCAACTCTATATGAATCGAAGTGCAAATGCAAATGCACAATACGCCATAATGAGTCATAAGCTAGTCGTAATTGCGGAGAATGCTGTGGAATCGACAAATTTGGATTGTCCGCCACACTTTCACTAACAGACCACATCTATAACGCTTACAGTTTCTTCAAATTTCTTATAACCTTGCCAGTTCCTTGCGTAATAGGTCGAATATAACGAGCATAATCACTTCTTAATGCACAAAAAGTGCCCACGTTTGAATCACAATTTTTGTAGTAAGTTTTAACTATTTTTACGCGTTCTTTGGTTGTTAGCGTTATTTTCGGCAGTGCGCACATTGCTATGATGCGCAGGGCTGACCACATCTATAACGCTCCCAGTTTCTTCAAATGTTTTTATAATCTTGCCAATTCCTTGGACAATACGTCGACTATAACGAGCATAATCACCCCATCCACGTTTGAATCACCACTTTTATAGTAAGTTTTAACTATTTTTAAGCGTTCTTCAGTTGTTAACCGATCCATATTCGAAAATGGCAAAACTTCCACTAGATAAATAACACTTTAGATGGCAGGTATTAATAGCGGACAGCCTTGCCAGATCGACGGTTTTGAAATATTAAGAGGTTTTGAAACCGTTATAACTGTAATGATTGCAAATTTGACTTAAAACCTGAAATTTCCATGCTTCAACTTGATATTTTTGATCGATAAACCCCTGCAAAGGCCAAAAAATACTACCGTAACCAAGTTTTTTTTTTTTTTTGTCTCATCACGTAGATTGTAAAATTGCAGCAAAATCAGTTATCTTTTGTAAGTGATGCGCACTTGGAGAGACCTTTCGCAACCGAGGTAAATAACTTTAACATCGCGTTGACATCCTGCGTTTACACGAAATGTTCAGAGATTATTTTTTTCTGAAAGCCTGCTTTCTCCTATACAAATCCTCATACATTTTATGTCAGTCAGGTTAGATTTTTCGGCGACTCATATATAATAGTATTTGCAAGAGTTTCTGGCTAAAAACCTAACTAATTTCATTCATAAGTCTCCGTATTGATCGGATGTAGCCTTAAGTGACTTCTTCTTATTCTCGAAGCTGAAACATATAACTCAAGGAAGGTGCTTTGAGTCGATTGAAAACATAAAAGAAAATTCGAAGAAGGAGTAGGAGGCCGTTCCTCAAATAGCCTTCTTTGAAGGTGACGAAATAAATTTTGGTAATTAAATGATTTTTTTTTGTTACATTTTACTCAACAGTTCTGGATACCTATTAAGCAGAATATAAAATTGCAACTTTCTGACGCAATCATAATTAGAAAAACATTTTTCATAGCCTAACAGTTCTGGACACCTTTCAAACGGAGTATACAGTGCTTATCAAAATGAAAATACACATGTATTTTTCTTTAAATTTTTTCTAAAACATTTCACCTAGTAAAATAAAAATTACACTATTACATTTTAAAAAAGAATTGTCTAAAGTTTTAAATTTTTAATATTTTTATTTTTGTTAACAAATTATCAAAAAAAAAAAAAAATGAAAAGACATCTTTTATCTTAACGCTTAAAATTAAACAATATGTTTTGATATCCTTAAAAAAATTTTAAATTGATGATTAGTTGGATTTCCCTAGGCTCTTCCAACATCAAAAATGCGTTTTTTCATCAAATTTGAGAACTTTTCTAATAAATCAGGCTGTAAGAGATCCCATTCTCTGCAAATTCCTCCTTTCAGTTCAGTAATGTTTCCATATACTGTATTATTTTTATGCATACGTCTTACCAGTATCCCCCAAACATTTTCAATTGGCTTCAGATCCGGGGAGCATGCTGGCCAGTCCATTATCTCGACGGAATAGTCCTGTAAAAATGCATTTGCTTGACGACTAGTGTGAATTCCTGCGTTATTCTGCATGAAAATATATGGGTTTTTCCTATTTTCGCATAGGAATGGTAGCAAACTACTCTCTAGAACTTGGATGTAGTCGGAGCCATTCATCCTGGACTGCACATTTAGTTTTCCAATGTTGTTAAAAGCTTTCCACACTATGACTGATTCTCCACCAAAGTTCCTCTTTGAAAAAACTAGCGGTTGTTTTCTCAGTTCACGCCAGTAATGGCGATATCCATCCGGTCCACCCAAATTAAATTTTTCTCATCAGAAAAAATTACCTTTATTCAAAAAAAAAAAAAAAAAAAAAACGATAGTACACATGCAAGGTACCGATATAACATTTTTCTTACCAAGTCCCAGTTTGTTTGTAAGTTTCTAAGCACGAATTGAATCCTGGCAGCTTTGTGAGGGGGAGTTAAATGGGGCTATCTTTTTAAGCATAACTCGGACAATATGCTTAGACTGATTTAAGGTTCTCCAAACAGTCCTGGCAGACACTTTCTTGCCGGAAATCGAAGCAAGTTGGGCACAGGATATAGTCGAATTGCTGGCTTTGTTTAAAATGCGCCATTTTTCTGGCTTATTAAAGATTGGATTTCGACTAGTGCTTCCTTTTGTACCGTAACTTTCCGGGTTTTTCAAAAAATTGCCAATAACCGCTAACAGTCCAGCCGGACTTTAAAAAGGCCAGGATGGAACCATTTTCTTACTCCCTAAACAAACTAGACCGTCCCATGTTATTTAATTTAGTCAATATTACAGTTGAAATCAATAAAAACCACTAAATAATGCAACCTTATCTCATTAACTCCTATAAATACAGTGTCGTATCATTGTGGAAGTCATACAAACCGAAATGGAAGTGTGTAAGTTTGGCAAACACGCAAAATTCTTGCACTTCAACGAAAACTTAACGGTGCTTTTCCAGGCGACGCTTAAAACAGTAACAGTAAACAGTGTAACGGTACTATTTCACAGTCTACGCTTTGCTCTTTCGTTCGTTATTTTTATTTTCGCTAAATTTCTAATATCAAATAATTTGCAAGGGAATGAACCAAAAAATTTTGATGCGTCTTATCATTTTGTGCAGCACTGTATAATGCCGATTTACTGATGCAATCTCAGCTACTAAGCTACATTTTTAGCAGTCATTAATTACCATGTTCTAATGCGTAACCATCGGAAAATCCAAAATTTGTTCAACTCTTTCCACTTCTTTAGGATACTTTCATTTCATGAGTCAATACTATGATGGTGCTCTTAACGCTGATGGCCAATTACTCATAACCCCCATCGTATTTAATCCCTTCATTTATAAACGCGATATTAAATTCACTCTACTGGAAAACCCTCAAAAGATGTTTGGTGTCGCGCATTCTGGCTTCAGAGTGGAAATGCTATTAATGCCCAATTTTAAATTGGACGCCTTTGCCAACAACACATACGTCAAATTGGCTTTGCAGGCTTCATGGGAATATTTGACTGCGGTCACTCATATTATCATCGAATTGCCGCGCCAATCGACGGTCAGTCATCAGCAACAGATGTTGCAATTTGAAAAACCTCTGTATGTGGGCAACATCACAGAAATGCATAAATTGGAAATGGAAACTATTGTGTTGCAAACAGATGTCAATGCAACAACTCAATTAATAGAGTTTAAACTGAGCGGCGAATGGAGTCATCTGTTTCAAATTAAAGTCAATGGCAATCAAGTGAAATTGGAAATAAATTCTACCAAAGATTATAAAAATGTTTCTCCGCTATTGCTTGTCTTGACAGCCAGCGATAGCCAAAAAAAAGCCTTTACCAGTTTGGTTGTTAACACTCCTCAGCAAGGATCTTTAGCAGAAGTTGCAAATGTTTTTAAGAAACGTTTAGTTGTGGGAAAACTTATGGTCAACAATGATACACAAACGCTTCATGTGCAGCCAATAGATCTTACCATGGCGAAGAATATAAATGATTATGAGTTTAATTTACAAGGAAGTAAGTTTTAAATGTTTAAATTATAAAATATGATGTACAACTTTTTTAAATTTTTTTAGATTTTTCAAAATATTTCGAATTGAAAACCAATTTTTCTTCATCCAACCTGCTGTTGGCACTTAAGGATGGCCTACCAAACGTGACTGGCTTGATGAATTCTTTCATTATGTTGTCTATCAAAGCTAACTTTATCGGATCAAAGGACGTTGTGGACATCTTAGTAGTTATCATTAAAATGCCTCAGAAAGGTAAGATGAATAATTTGAAACCAGGTTAGCTAGTTCGATAGTTGAGCCCGCAAAAGAAATATTTCCAAAAATAATATAAAATAAATATATATATATAAATATAACATAAACATAAATATATATACAAATATAACATTTTAAAAAACTTGCAAGCTTAGAATTTTTGTAAATTTTTAAAAAATAATATAAAATTTTAGAAAATAGAATTTTTGTAAATTTAGAATATTAGGTTCTATGTTGTTGCTATAGCAACAAAAAACACAAAATTTCAGCAAAAAAAAACAAAAAAAAAAAAAACAAACAAAATTAAGAATCGGCTATTCCCCTGGATGTAGAATAATTTTCAGAATTTATATTTTTTAGAAATTTTCGCACAATTTCAAACATTCCTAAAATATTATTGAAATATCAAAAATTTCCTATACTTCCTAAAAAAGGGCTGAATTTGTCTAGATCCTAACAGAAATCTTTGTGATTTCACCGATTTTATTGTAAAGGGTGTCCCAACAAGAACGCAAGATTTAAAGTTTTGCGGCTACAGTTCGCAAATTGCGATCAATTTAGAGTCACAATAATGCTCCAAAAGAGTCAACTGTAAAGAAAGAGATTAATGGATAAATTTGCCAAAACTGGGTCTGTTAGTGATGTAAAGACAACAACGCGCCTTCGACCAGGTCGATCGACCGAAAATGTCGCAGCTGTACGTGATGATGTCGCTCAAACTCCATCCACCTCAATTCGGCACCGAGCTCAGCAAATTGGTGTCTCCAAATCCACTATGCAGCGAATTTTGACGAAAGATTTACATCTTCATGCATACAAAGTTCAATTGACTCAGAAACTGAAACCAGCTGACCATGGACAGCGAAGGGAGTTTCTTAATTGGGTATTGGATAGACAACATGAATTTTGATGATTTTGCCGATAAAATCATCTTCAGTGACGAGGCCCATTTCCATCTTGATGGTTTCGTCAATAGGCAGAATTGTCACATTTGGGGTGAGGAAAATCCTCGAGTGATTCACGAGAAGCAAATGCATCCTCAACGTGCCACTGTGTGATGTGGATTTTGGGCTGGAGGAATCATTGGACCTTTTTTTTATGAAAATGAGGCATGTCAAGCGGAAGCAGTCAATGGTGTTCACTATCGTGAAATGATAACCAGTTTCTTCGTGCCTAGAATTGAAGAAATGAATGTGGAGGGCATGTGGTTTCAACAAGACGGCGCCACATGTCATACAGCCAAAGAAACAATTCAATTGCTGCATCAGTCATTTAAATCTTGCGTTCTTGTTGGGACACCCTTTATTATTTTAACTGTAGCGGCATCATCTCCATTCTGTTTTGTTATCCCACGAATTCCTTCTTCTATTTTTAGAATGTCCAGATGCATTAACACCATATCCAGATCTTCCTATATTTGCTAACGACAACTATGTGTTTAATGTTTTCGTAAATGAAACTGGATCCTTGGGATTTGCCAATGCCTACATTAAGGGAATAAATAACACTTTACACTACATGCTGGAAGTGGATAATGGTAAAAATGCGGAACAGTCTCCTTTTAATGATGTCCTTTTATGATATGCTTAACTTTTTAGATACTTTGGCCCAAAGTCTCTCCGTAAATCCCTTTACTGGAGAACTGCTGCTACATCGTCCAATGGAAGTAGGGAAATATATTTTCAATATAACAGCGGAATATCTGGAGACACAAATTAAAGCTCGAGTTCAAGCTCTGTTAAAAGTAGAGGCAAAACCACAATGCAAAATACTCGAAGGTCCAACTGTAGAGAAAACTCTAGCAATTAAACATATTGATGAAGAAAGACCTTATCATGGATTATGGAATATGAGCTTTAATGACAATTGCACATTCTATTTAACAGAAACGTGGCCCAAGGATAAAGGTAAGGACTAATCTATTTCATGATTTACTGGATATACCATTTCAATACTTTTGTAATTGAAAACAAAACAAATTGCCGACTTTGTGCTCCTTCATCACAGTTGTAAAATAGTGCTTTGTAGCATACTCGTATATCTCACGCTATATAATTTTACATCTCGCATTTAATAAAACAATTCTTGCGCAATTTGCCGCTGATTGATGCTACTATTGTAGGAACTATACCCTATACGCTTGCAGGGGTGCTTCCAAAACTTGCCAACCTAACAGAGAAGACACAAAAAAGTTTAGAAAACAATTTTTCTTCCTTTCGATACACTTTTTCCAGCGATATTCGTGACAATTAGTTCTTTGGGACGAGATTTTTTTTGTTTGGCAGTTATTAGGCTATATTTATGTTGCCTACTGTGATCGTATTAATCAATGCTTCAAGATATAAAACCCGAATATCCTGATGGTAAATGCGGATAATTCTCTGCTCGACATTTTCTGTTCTACGTAATCTGGCTTGTACGATTTTGTTATGAAATTTCTTGCCAAATGCAGTGATCGAATTAGTCAGTTCGATGATCCGAAAAGAAAATATTATCAGTTGCCATGAGTATACAAGAATGATTCTCAAACCCCGAACGGCTTGAGTTTGGCAAGCACTTTATTTAGTATGGAGTAGAGATAACCTGCTTATGGTATCTAGACAGCATGTTCATTATTCTGAAGCAACCTTTCTGTTCTATCAGTTTTCACTATAGTTCGATTGCGTGACAATTATTTCTACGTGATGAAAGTCTATGCATACCAGATATTATACTGATTTTACTAAGTCTTGCTCGGAACTTGGATAAAGAGAGTGAGGGAGTGAGTCTATAAAATGCATGTAAGCTCACGGAATGTGAGAAGCTCTCTTATGAACCAGAATATCAGAATTTCAAAAGTTTCCGAATTTTAGAATTCCAGAATTTTAAAATTTTAGAATTTTAAAACTTCAGAATTTTTGTACAACTTAACTATTAATACGTTAATTGAAAACGTCATGCATTGGTTTCTCATAAATGCTTGGGAAAACCATTCTAGCTCATATAACTTTTTGAAGAAACTACATTATATGTGACTGATCAATTGATAAATCCTTAAAGAATTCAATTTTACCAGGAAAAATGGGCTAAGGCGAGATATGTAAGTTATAGAATAAGAGCAATGAGTCTGCACGATGTCCTCTACATTACTTGCCTGTAAATGGATTGTATCCAGCATCGAAATAATGTCAAATTTTATAGTTTTTTTCACAAAAATTTAAGAATTTATTCATGAATTAAAAGATACGGGAAA